>CM033272.1:37863214-38119064 GCA_019343175.1 Oedothorax gibbosus
TAGAAAGTTATGTGTTTTAGAAATTGCACACAAACCATATTCAATATTCATTATTTTATACTTTTGACAAATTTGGTCTCGATCCGAACTGACGTTTAAGAATCTATTAGACATATGTGTCACAAACAAAAGCACACTTATCTTCATTTTTATTATTACAGATTCAGCAAATTCCAAGTTCCAAATCCAATTCCAAATTCCAAATAAGACTGCGGTAAAACTACTGTTTATAAAAAAATTGTGTTATGCAAGGTTAATTTTTTTTGTAAGAAAATTACATAAAAAAACGTGATTTGAGTATAAAAATGTGACATCCAAATCATATATATGTAAATTAGAAATATTTTAGTTATTTGAATAAACATTTCAAAATGTGATATTAGACCCTAGATTTCTTAGTGATTAGACACTGTCACTTATTTAATGACTGTACTTATGAAAATTAAGAAAAAATTGCATTATTTCCGTTATCTCCTATATTCAATTTAAAAAATATAATGTCACATATAAAATTACATTTTTAAATTTTTTTAATATGCACCCAGAATTGATTGCTTTCAATTATTAGTTATCTTACTTTAAAAAGTCAAAAAATAATAATTTAATAATAGTTACAATAAATTCGCATAAATATATTGTTTATTATATATTTTAAATATACAAAAAAATCATTCATGATTACATTTCATGACACAAAAAAATATATCAGAAAACTGCAATTTTACTTTACTGTTAAAAAAATATGTTTTTATATGTTATTGAAAATATTTATTTAGTAAAGCTCGGAACTTGGGACACCGATTTAAAATGCTTTATGCTTATTTTTATTTATTTTATGTGTTTTCTGTCACTTCTGCTGACTCTCGGCAGCAGAGCAATTATATTTTCCGAAATTTCAGAGTGTTACTTTTGATCCCCGATTCTCTAACTCGAAGCTTCTCTGAGAGAAAAAACATTTCGACACTCACAATAGGAAATCAAAAGAAATGTTACATTCATATTCAACTCGATAAGGGAATTCAATCTGATGTTTTTGCAGTCTTGCCACGACTTATGAATTTCACATGAGCCCCTTTTATCCAAGGTAAAACATTCTCGTCTGGAAGAACGTGAGGAATGCGCCAAAGGTAGTAACAGATAAAGGGTGTATTTACAAAACATACTTCTCCAAAGATAATTTAGATATAGGGTCTGATTCGTTTATTAGCGAATTTTAATAATGATAAAATCAATAAGATGAAGTCGCCAATGACGAGCCAAACTCTATGGCTTAGTTAAGCTTAGAAAAATGTGAGTTTACATTCCCCCTTCAGCTGGATTTCGTTTTGAATTTTTGCTATGCTCAGATACTTTTTTGTTGCGTTTTTTTTTGTTAATTTTAAGATAAATATCGTAATTTTCCCAAAATTTCTCCTAATGATAGAGAATGAAAAGTAAATAATGTATGTATTACTATACTTTCTTCATCTAAAGTAGTAAACAAACACAGCTTTTTAGTTTTAAAAGGCCGAGCTGCACAGATTTCAGCTCTCGTGGTCACGGACTATAAAGTGCGAAGCATTTGTCTCAGTTAGGCTTTAACTTTTCAAGTATAACCCCAAGTGTTTAGTTCTCAAGCATGATTTTTTATAGAATAACTTAAGGAATGGAAGCCTAAGTGAAACCTACCCAATACCGAATGTGAACTTTCTATAATGGCAACGTGAAGCACTACCACTAAGACAGTGTGTCTACTCTTCAGGGAAAAAAGAACCTCAGCGCGTTGTAGCTTTTTGATTTAGTTTATTTGCATAAACAGTGTAGAAATCTGTTTTTAAGTGGATTTTAAACAGTTTTTTTAATACATGCGCAAAGCAATATTTAATTCCTTAGCTGCTTAGACAGATAGTTGCTTGGAGAAATAGTTTTTTTTCTTACTGGGAGGCTCTTTGAAATGGAAATTTAGCGAAAAAAATTGTACTAAGCTGGGGTAACCGGCATTTTGCAGGGCAGTTTTTGTAATTCAACTATAATAAGCAAATAAAAGCGTGCAAATGGTATCAAGTTTATTTTTATAGTTTAAACAAAACGTTTTTTTAAAACAAAATATATATATATATATATATATATATATATATATATTATATATATATATATATATATATATATATATATATATATATATATATATATATATAATATATATATATATATATATATATATATATATATATATATATATATATATAATATATATATATATATTATATATATATATATATATATATATATATATATATATATATATATATATATATATATATAATATATATATATTATATTATATATATATATATATATATATATATATATATATTTTGTTTTAAAAACGTTTTGTTTAAACTATAAAAAATTAACTTGATACCATTTGCACGCTTTTATTTGCTTATTATAGTTGAATTATAAAAACTGCCCTGCAAAATGCCTGGTTACCCCAGCTTAGTACAATTTTTTTCGCAAAATTTCCATTTCAAAGAGCCTCCCAGTAAGAAAAAAAACTATTTCTCCAAGCAACTATCTGTCTAAGCAGCTAAGGAATTAAATATTGCTTTGCGCATGTATTAAAAAAACTGTTTAAAATCCACTTAAAAACAGATTTCTACACTGTTTATGCAAATAAACTAAATCAAAAAGCTACAACGCGCTGAGGTTCTTTTTTCCCTGAAGAGTAGACACACTGTCTTAGTGGTAGTGCTTCACGTTGCCATTATAGAAAGTTCACATTCGGTATTGGGTAGGTTTCACTTAGGCTTCCATTCCTTAAGTTATTCTATAAAAAATCATGCTTGAGAACTAAACACTTGGGGTTATACTTGAAAAGTTAAAGCCTAACTGAGACAAATGCTTCGCACTTTATAGTCCGTGACCACGAGAGCTGAAATCTGTGCAGCTCGGCCTTTTAAAACTAAAAAGCTGTGTTTGTTTACTACTTTAGATGAAGAAAGTATAGTAATACATACATTATTTACTTTTCATTCTCTATCATTAGGAGAAATTTTGGGAAAATTACGATATTTATCTTAAAATTAACAAAAAAAAACGCAACAAAAAAGTATCTGAGCATAGCAAAAATTCAAAACGAAATCCAGCTGAAGGGGGAATGTAAACTCACATTTTTCTAAGCTTAACTAAGCCATAGAGTTTGGCTCGTCATTGGCGACTTCATCCTATTGAGTTTATCATTATTAAAATTCGCTAATAAACGAACCAGACCCTATATCTAAATTATCTTTGGAGAATGTATGTTTTGTAAATACACCCTTTATCTGTTACTACCTTTGGCGCATTCCTCACGTTCTTCCAGACGAGAATGTTTACCTCTGGATAAAAGGGGCTCATGTGAAATTCATAAGTCGTGGCAAGGCTGCAAAAACATCAGATTGAATTCCCTTATCGAGTTGAATATGAATGTTACATTTCTTTTGATTTCCTATTGTGAGTGTCGAAATGTTATTTCTCTCAGAGAAGCTTCGACTTAGAGAGTCGGGGATCAAAAGTAACACTCTGAAATTTCGGAAAATATAATTGCTCTGCTGCCGAGAGTCAGCAGAAGTGTACAGAAAACACATAAAATAAATAAAAATAAGCATAAAGCATTTTAAATCGGTGTCCCAAGTTCCGAGCTTTACTAAATAAATATTTTTAATAACATATAAAAACGTATTTTTTTAACAGTGAAGTAAAATTGCAGTTTTCTGATATATTTTTTTTGTGTCATGAATTGTATCATGAATGATTTTTTTGTATATTTAAAATATATAATAAACAATATATTTATGCGAATTTATTGCTAACTATTATTAAATTATTATTTTTTTTACTTTTTTAAAGTAAGATAGCTAATAATTGAAAGCAATCAATTTTGGGTGCATATTAAAAAAATTTAAAAATGTAATTTTATATGTAACATTATATTTTTTAAATTGAATATAGGAGATAACGGAAATAATGCAATTTTTCTTAATTTTCATAAGTACAGTCATTAAATAAGTGAGCAGTGTCTAATCACTAAGAAATCTAGGGTCTAAATATCACATTTTGAAATGTTTTATTCAAATAACTAAATATTTCTAATTTACATATAATATGATTTTGGATGTCACATTTTTGTACTCAAATTACGTTTTTTTATGTAATTTTCATACAAAAAAAAACAAAACCTTGCATAACGCAATTTTTTTTATAAACAGTAGTTTTACCGCAGTCTTATTTGGAATTTGGAATTGGATTTGGAACTTGGAATTTGCTGAATCTGTAATAATAAAAATGAAGATAGTGTGCTTTTGTTTGTGACACATATGTCTAATAGATTCTTAAACGTCAGTTCGGATCGAGACCAAATTTGTCAAAAGTATAAAATGAATATTGAATATGGTTTGTGTGCAATTTCTAAACACATAACTTTCTATTTCCAAAGATTATAGCCATTTTTTTAGCAACACATTGCTCTTTACGCTGGACACAATTTTTGAATTTGAACTTCGGTTAATTGACTATGATGATACCTAATCGGGATCCCCACGCAGTTGAATTTTGTTATTTTGGTGTCATAATGCAATAGAGATGCATAGTGTATAAGGGGTTGTTTGTAGCAAACTTTGTGTTTTAAGAGGTTTTTTAATGTAAGTCGCTAATTTCTCACACAAACGTTTTCCTGGGAAATAATGACCAAAATTTTTTGTTAAATGTTTTTTTTATAATTTAGATTTTAACTTAAAATAGTACTATTTAAAAATTATGCAGCGGCTCAGTGGCTGAGAGGTTAAACGTGTCTTGGGCACGCATGTCATATGATTATGTGGTATGTAAAAGATATCTGGATAGCTCTTTTGGCTTGAGTTCTCCCGGCCAAATTAAATCTCGGCAAACTTTAACATTCACAGAGAGCTCAGATTCATTGTAATCTGCGCGCCAAAATTGGTAGCGAGAGTCGCCTAGATGGTGCCACAAAAAATGGCTCTCAGTTTTTGGGAATATGCCGAGTCTGCAAAGGCTTGACTGCCAATATTGCAGCCCCATTAGAGGAAAAAATATTTGCATCAACAATTTTCATTCATGTTTTATGAACTGAACAATCTTGGTGACGGTAAAAATAGCGATTGACATTCTTAAAACTTCCATTGGTGGGAATTTTATTTTCTCGCCAAATATAGGGGAGACCGGGGCTAGTTTTCCCATGTTGTAAGTTTTTTTTACCGGGACTTATATTGAAAATGAGCCGTTAGGGGGCTCCAAATGTCTGCTTGGTTTATGAAGCAACACGAACTACGTCACTCACAAAAATCTGTATTAGGTCGGTAAGGTAATATTTTCTTTAGAGCTGTCTTTATGATTTTGTCAACGTTGAGTAATTTTTTATGCTTACATTGAAACCTAAATTAAACATACTTTAATTTAAGTTACAGTTTTATCATTGTGTATAATAAAAGTTGGTTACCCCTTCAACTTAAATATGTATTTGTTTTCAAAATAACTTACACCTCCAATCGTCAAGGCACTATTAAAGTCAATATAGGACGAAGGGGCAGGTTTTCAAAAATTTCCCGGGGCAAGAATTTCATCAATGCCTTGTGTACATAAACGTGCTCCAACCTCTATAATATTCCAAAAATGTAATTATTTTTTAATGTATGACCAAGTAGTATAACCATTCATTAAGTTCTGAAGATAAAAAGTTTTGTTTACGATTAAAAATAATCTACATAGTAATAAAAAGAAAGGTGACAGAAGTTGTACCATTCTGAAGCGATATACGTTGCTCTAATAACTGTCAAGATAGGCCTTAGTAACAGAAAAGCTTCCAAGAACTTAAATATTTCTAATAGATTGTGAATAATTGCAATGTAAAATTTATAAATATGTCATGTTGCATCCAAAACTTTGGAGTAAATTGGCTGGCCAAAAAAAAAAAAAAAAAGGAGAAGCAATCTCACCAAACTTCAATGCATGTGATCTGATACTTTTTGCAATCCTTAGCAATACTTTGGACAATCCATTGAAAATAGTACAAAAAACAGTTTCACAAATTGGGAAGTTACATAATTTGCTTGATTTCATAGTTATCCACATGATAATGACCTTTTTATAACAATTTAACCTATATTCTGGTTATAATATTTTGGGCTATTTTAGTTTTCAATAAAATCTTCGTAAAAGCAAGAAAATGTTTTCTAAGTGTGTTAAATCTTTTCGAGAATAGTTGGAGATTCTGTCCTTTACATTTTTGGCAGTCTGGGAAAATAAATATACCCCGTATACGGGGCATGTTTTCCAGCTCAACGTACTTGAATTTAACTACTCGCTGCCAAAAAGTGCATTTACTTTTTAGAAAAACAGTAATGATTGTTAGTAAATAACCAGGTGAGGAAAGCCATGATGTCTTAATTTCTACAAAATAAATAAAAGTAAAAAATATACGATCAAAAAGAAAAAACCTGGAAAACTAGACCTGGTTTCCCCTATTCCTAATCTCACTAAAATAGCAAAAGCACCGGAGCAAAATGTGTATTTAAGCGAATAATTGAGATCTGTTTCAAAATAATATTTTAGAATTATGTGCAACTAGCTTGGCTGGGTTTTATATAAAAAATTATGATCAAGGTAGAAATGACGTTTTAAACTTCTCAAAACTTTCATAGTCAGAATATTAATTTTCATGCCAAATATGTAGAAAACTAACCAAAGTCGCCCAACAACGCGTCAAATTTCATAAATGTGGTTTCGTGCTCAAAAGTGTTGTTTAAACTTTAAATACATGTACTTGACTACAAAAAATGAGCTCTATATATTAACACCGAATGAAGAACGGTTATTCAATTGCTTGTAAAATTATAAATAAAACATTTATAGTTTGAAAACTCAAAACAATAAAGTATTTTTGGTTTATGTATAATTAGTTTGTTTATTGCATACTTTTATTTATATAGAAAGATAATTGAATTTTATAAATTTAAATTTATGAATGACCAATTTATCTTCAACAGTTAAATAATTATGAGTAAATTAGAAACTACAAAGATATATTCAAATTTTTACATTTACAATATGTTACGCTTTCAGACATAAGTCAAACAAATTAAAGTTAAAATTACCATTTTTTTTCAGAAAGTTTAATTGTAAGGAAAATATACTATATAAAGAAATTTAGGAGCATAAAATAAAATTTCTTCTCGTACATCTAAAAATTTTTCAATTGGAATATAATTGCTTTGCAATCAAGAGATCTAAAATAAATAATTATATTAAGTTTTTCTATGTGAAAGATATTTTGAAACCTTGTTTTCAAATACTGAAGAACATTGAAATTATAAAGATAAAATATTTTAATAAAATTTTTCCTGCATATTAATTTTTAATCAATACTAATGTCAACAAGCGTGCAATTTACTAAACTAGTTGCAATTAAATGCAAGTTTTTATTAAAAAATAAAAAAAAATAAATAATAAAAATAATAAAACCATTCTTAGGACAATTATTTTGTATTTCTCTAAATTACACTAAAATTAGTTCAATAGTTTTTGTTTTAACTGAATGAAACAGTATCATAGCCGAGTATACTTGTTTGAAAAATTTTATAAATAAGTAATCTTTCTTTTGACTACTTTATTGGTTGTATAAAACACGAAATTGTTTTTGGTTACTGCGTCAAAGTTTTTATCCTCTTCACGTCCGAAAACATTATACAAGTAAATTTTTTGTGTATACATTTTTTTTAAAAATAATTATATATTTAAAAATGTTATTCAAGTAGTTTAGAAAAAAAAACTTTTAACTTTTGCTAAGGGTTGCTAAAGTCAATTTAATGAACTTTTTTTCTAGCGTTAACAATAAATTTTTTTGATGTGCTATGAAACAACAAACAAGGTTTGTCAGTTTCCAACTAGTGTGATACGTCAACAATTTATTTAAAAAACTGCAAAATTTAATGCTCATTTAAAAGCATAGAAAGTAAAGTTAAAAGTTTGTACCTTGTATAAATCCGAGATATAATGAATTTTTATAAGACCAAGGTTCAGTTGCTTTTGGCACTCAAGGTTGCAACGATGCAACAGGATAGTTATTCAGAACAATTAAAATGTCTAAAACTTTCTTAACTGATTTTAAAAATGTATGAAAATAAAATATTTGGTATATTATTTCAGAAAATTTTAAAAAAAAAAAAAGTGTTTTACTTTAAACTATTTTCTTTTGATAGTGCAGAAAATTAAATATATAAAATTTTTTCTTTGGGTCTTCAAAAACTTATTATTGTCCCTATTTCAGTAATTCTGTGACAACACATTAAATATTAAAGTAATATTCACTGATGGTAGATACTTGTAAGATAGAGAAAGCCCTAAACCCTCTCTATTTTCAAGGTAATACTTGTGAAAGGTACGTCATTTATTTTAAATTATTATTTTTTTAATTCTTATTGGTTAGACATTCGTTAAAATTATAAATCTTTAATATACAAACATTGGCAAATAAAATAAATATTCACCTAACACCTTAACTGTTATTTTTAAAGATAATAAAATAATTTTGTACTGTAAATGGTCGGTGTGGATTATATGGAATGGGCTGTATGGTCTTAGTAGACGGGGGCTGTATGGATGTAGTTCTAGACTGCAGAGCTGGGGGGGTCTGGGTTCGATTCTTGGATACGGCTTGGTTGTAAATTGTACCCATCTCAAGTTTTGAACATTGGATGAAAACCTGTTAGGCTGTGTGTCATAATAAATTATTACAAACTTTTTATAAATAAATTTAATTAATATTTCAATTACATGGCTTGTTTATCGAACATAGTTTAGTTACTGAATTATTATTATGAAAACTGAATTTGTTCTAAACATATTAAAATTGTTAACATTGTAAATCTAATGTACTTTATTTTTTTATTTAGGAATTATTCCTAAAATGCAGTTAAGCATCAGGAAACCTTTTCAACCATCAAATTTACACTTCTTGAACTGTCGAGATTTATTTGTAGGGAAGATCTCAAAGCACGTCTCAAACAATCAAACAAAACCTTTCTTGTTATTTACCAGGATTGTTTCTCTCTGTATTTTCACTAAAATGGTTTCCAAATCAATGTATTGAAACAAATTCTCACATACTCAACGCAAAGTTCGCCTGACAAGACACTATTAATGACTATTACTTATAATATTTTTTTGTCAGAAATTGTTTACAGATAAAAGTTTTATTTAAAAAATTGAAAATTTATTTGATTAATTTTGGTTTACAAATTTTTTCTTTTCAAAAATTTATTTTCTAAAAAAAATTCCACCATACTTAGAAAATTAGTTTTCCTTGAAATAAAATCCTGGTAACATTTTGTTCCTAAATTGATGTTTTTTCATACTTCTTAAGATACCAATGCATTAAAAAAGTGTTGATTCAGAAACAAACATATTTTTCTTTTAAAAATCTGAATTGCTGTTTGTATTTTATTACTTGATCTAATTGTTGATTCTAATATTCAGCCACAAGCTATTGAATCACTCAATTCGACAATAATTCGCTATCAGTTTTCTTGAAAAAATACCCTACATCCATATAGCAATACTTTCTTTTTTTAGCCGTATGATGGATCAGCAACTTTGCAAAAGTGTATTTTTTTTACTTTATGAAATATCAAACTAAATGTTTAACTCAGTATTTAATATTTGAAATAATTTTCCGTAGTTGATGGTTTTAAAAGACCTCTCCTTACTTAAATTTAAACATTCAATAAAAATATAAACTAAAATTTTTTAAAAAACTTTTGTGTTCCTGGAAAACCTTATAGTCAGATTACGGGTGTGTATGTCCGTATCCCTCTGATAGAAAAATAAAGTATTGCCGCAAAGAAGTGTGCCCGGTTGGACTTTAGCCAAGGAAAAAGCAAATTGCGTCCGAAACTCAAAAGCCACCTCTCCCAGCAGCGACCCAACAAATTGCATCGAGTTCAAAGGACCGACCCGCGAAGCATCACTCATCGGACGAGGCGGAAGCTCCAGCACAAAGGCAGAGTTAGTCATAAATTAGTTAATCTGCCGACGCCATTTTAACGATCTGCGCTGATTGCACAACAAAAGTGATCGGTTTGATGAACAAAGAGATTATAATGAACAGCATTGGTGGAAGGAAGGAAATGAATTGTTGGGTGACTCTCTGGAGATCGATAGGGCCCTCGCAACTTTTCAAGGAAATAAGTAAATTTTCTTTTTCTTGATGGATACGTGGGTGGTAATATCTTTTGTTAGTTTTAATGTAGTGTCACTCTTGCTTGACAAGGATTGAATGAATATATCTACATCCTACAGTTGCGTTTTCATGAATGAAAAGTTGGTAATCATAGTATAAGTTAAACACATTTTTTTCGTTTTGAAAAACTTTGCAACTTAAATACATAAAATTTAAGTTTAAAACATAGTCTCCTAGATAGATAGACCTAATTAGAACACTCTATTCGACATTATTCTCCCGAAGAGAATTTAGTATCTGTTTGACATTCCAATACTAATTCGACCTCAACGATTAGACAACAGGGTGTCAAATTAGGGGAGATGCTATCTACTAAGCAAATAAATGAATCTTACTGTAGTGTGCAAAAAGTTACATGTCATTAAAGTGATGCTTTTCCAAAAGTCGTATTTCTGGAGAAAGATCAAATGAGACTAGTTATAATTAAATCATAACTAAACAGGGTTTTTATATTAAAAAGATGGTTAAATTTATACTTGCATTGATTTAATAATGACTGTTGCTTAAACTCATAAAGGTAAAAACATTTTTCCAACCGAGAATATTACAGATGAACAATTTGCCATTGACTACTATCAGTAGTTTTAACATAATTTTTCAAGCAAATTAATAACAAAATAGCACTTAAGGGAGCAAGAGATGGCAATACGTAGATTTTTTTGTCAGAATACAGAGAAAAAATATTGTATAATTGAAATTGTTTTCCATTAATTTATAAAATAAACTCTTCATTTTTTTCGATGCAAAAATATTTGAGTGCAATTGTTTTTACACTGATGTACTTACATATACATTAAATTCTGTGTTTTGCTAGACTAACTTTGAGAATTTGTTTTATTTAAATATATAAAAAGAAGATTTAATTGCATTCAATTTGAAAGTCTTCTTTGAAATTAAACCATAGGGTTTACAAACAAAAAAATTATTCTTCCTAAAAATTCTGCATCGTTTAAAAATGGCATAACCGTACTGCAGCAGATTGTTGCCACCGGTATTACGGAGTAACGTTACGCCACGAAATAGGAGGATGTTTGTAACGTACACCATACATTTGGTGAAACGTTATTCCGAAATATCCGTGGCTTCAGATGTTTTCACTGGTTTTAAGGAGTAAAGTTTCACCAATTTTTTACAGTATACACACCAATCTACACGTTTTGTTGATTTTTTGCTGTTGAACTACTTTAGAGAGAATAATTTTCCTGCGAAAGTAGCAATTTATAAAAGCGCGTTGCCTTACACCTTTGTTTGCTACCTATTAGCGGTTTGCATTTGTGAGTACAAAGTTTGACAGTGAATCTACAGTTAATATTTCAAATATCTTGGCAGGTCATGGCCTCTGTTAAACGTTACTCCGTAACACCTGTGGCCTCAGATGTTTCCACCGGTTTTTTCATAATAACGTGTTCCACCAAATATTTTACAGTGTGTACACAAATCCACACTTTCCGTTTTTTTGCGTCCACATTTTTTTTGTTGTTGAACTCCTTTAGAATGAATAATTTTCCTTAGAAGTTGATACAATGAAGTCTATCTTGCTAGTCATGTCTTGTCCTACTACGCCTCTGATCCTTAAGGTATGGATGACTGTTCTGGGATCTTGAAATTTGCACCAATACCTCCTGAGACAAAGCAAGCCTACGCACGGGTTGCCACTTAAAATATTTTGTGGAATAGGTAGGTCGAAGGTCTTGCCGAACATCAATACCTCTCCAAGTCTGACAAATTTAATAGTATAAGCATTTGCAATATTAGGCGAAATTTGCAACAGTGGTTATCCCACATCACCCTACTTAGCACTCTCTTAGCATATCGCGAGTAGGCCTGCTTTCTGGAAGGTATCGGCTGCAGACGCTAACCATACCACTATCGGAAATACGTAGAAATAATATATTCGTTAATTTTTTTTTAATGTTGTTACTCTTTTTTTACACTATTTTTTTAAATTCAAATGAATCTAAAAAAAAATTAAAAAGTATATATTGACATGCTGAAGATGCCCGTCTGTCTGAACCTTCTCCCAAAATCGGTTCTAGACGCCTAATCTTATTTCTTTTAATTAGAAAGGTATGGCCTCATACACCAACCTTTAATTTTTTTTGTCCGTCTGCCTATTCGTCTGTCTACTGTCAGTCGGCGAATTACCCATTGAATTAGAATTAAAATTTTATTTTTAGTCATTTAAATAGCTGTTGCCACATCAACAATAGCATACGAAACATTAGTTATTTAAAATTAATATTTGAAGCAAAATTATTTTTGTCACATTAATCAGTTTTGAATGACGTCATAAAATGCACAATAATGTGATTCTTTGATTGTTCAATATTTGTGTACTAAAAAAAGCGGTAAAGCATTATATATTTTGCTTTAAAATACGGTAAGTTTTAATTTACATTTCTTATTTTTTAGTGCAGTTTAGAGTAGTTTCATGCTTTGTTATTCATAAATGATTCGAAAGTATAGATCTTTATGTTGATAATTATTTAAGGATAAGAAGTTCGTGACATTTTCCAACTCGCCAAAAGTCGCTGGAACGGATACTAGGATTTGACTTAAGCAATTTTACATGATTATTCTTCGAACTGCAAATAAATTAAGCAGACGATAAATAATATTAATTTAATTTGTGAAAGGAAATTAATAAAAATACTTGATTTTGGCTTTTAAAATTTTAAATTAAATCTGGATGGTGTGTTTGGCGATTTTTTTCCAATGTGTATAAATCTTGTGTTGAAGTGGGTCTAGGTGACAATCACTGTTATAAACCTACTTGTTTTCCGATAAGAATTTAGGTAAATATGAGTAACAGGAAAGTACTCAATTTTAGTTTTTTAAAACTTCTTTTAAATTAAGACCTTCATATTTTTGGATGACTTTCTTAATATTCATTTAAATAAGCATTGCAGAGTCTTAAAGTTAGAAGTACAGTGAAAATCGAAGTTCAAAATTTTTAATAGCTTTATATTTGCATCAAAATTTACCTATAAATCTCAAGTTTAGCAAGAAGAAATATAACGATTACCTACCATTTGTTTTAAAATGTTAATAGTGCAACTTCTAAAATATAGACTTGAGCCTATTAAACACGATACTTTAACTTAGGTGTAATATTTAAAAAGAAACGACGATGAAATCTTTTGTGAATAATTTCAGATTTTAAGAAATGTTTCAAAACAAATGACTTAAATTTACAAACTGTAAGTTTGTGTTTTGTGAATGTTATTTGAAATAAAAATTACGATGCTTTAGGTTTTGTAAACTACTATAAACACATCTCAGTGTAATAAGGTATCATTTGTGCTTACGATATTATAAACATATAAATGAAAATTAAAGCTGAAATCAAAGAAGCTATAAATGTATAATTAAATTCAACCCAATAACTATATTCTCTGATCTTTATGTATGCATAAAATGCCAAAAATATAATAACTATTTAGCTAAAAAAATGCGTTCGAAATTTAAAACAACACAAGAGTTTTGCTCTAAACATTTGTAATAAGATTTCATTATGATATATTTTAATATTTAAAAACTGTAGTAGATACACATGAGACATCGTTACAAATAAAGAAACAAATAAAAAAGTGACATCCACCCCCCCCCCCCAAAAAAAACCACATCCTAAAATAACTAATTACCCAAAGAAATACTTTTGCATCATTATACTATTATATCATTATAATAGTATGCGTTCTATTATTCACTATTATGGTATTCTAATGCTGCTTATTTGTTGCGATTGTATATTTCAATGTTGGGTAGAAGGACAAGCTTTACATTTAAAGAATCCTTTAAATGACGCTTTAATGAAATAGTTTTGATGTGACAACCTTTTTGAAATTAATTATTTATAATCATTTCTTTGGCTTAATCTCCAAAATAAAAATATATTTTGTTTTAAACATCATAAAGTATACTTATATTTATGCAAATTTTAAGCTTTAAAGTGTCTGCCAAATAAATTAAATATCTTTTTGAAACTGGAATGTAAATACCCAATTTATTTCTTAAATTAAATTGTTGTGATATGTGCATTGAATTGATAGCCAATACACATTTTTTAATCTTTAAATTTGTAAACTTTTAATAAAATATTTCTGGGTTAAGGAAAAAATAGCAAAATAGAAGTCTTATTATACTCTTAAGCATATATTTTTTCATTTAAATAAAATAAGTGCAAAATGAATATCTACTTTTAAGGAATCTTAAAATAAATATTTAAAGTATAAAAGCAACGGAACGTATCTGTTGTAGTTTATGTTTATTATTGGCTAATTTAGTTAAAGTTTTCTTTAAAGAAATGTCTGAAAAAAACTATAAAATAATCCACGCGTGCATCGTTACTTAAACTGTTTACCCCCATCAAGTTGACTGACAAGTGACACAAACAACTAAAAACAACTTACTTTGAATCCACGCTCTTTCATCAACTTTTTCATCGCTATGTTCTTTGGCGAAACTCAAAACAAAATACAATCCTACCACAGACCACAACCAACAAATCATGCTCCTCATATCTCCTCAAAGTTTAATTGTAACAAAAAAAAGAGTTGATAAATTCGGGACACTTTGACGAAGTTTCTTCAGCGCGGGAAGCCTGTCACTACAATTGTTGGCGCGTTCTAATGGGATTCGAAGTTCGAACTACCCGTGGAGGGGGCACGGATGCTTTTTAGTGAAGTTACCCCAGCGCCACTGTAGGGTTTGCACTTGCGCAGTGGCACTTAAGAGGTTTCTTCGTGTTTGGAAAAATATTGGAGCTTTATTTAATTAAGTTTAAAAAATGATTATTTAGTTTTTGAAGAGAATATTTTTATCACCCCCCTCCCCCAGAGTAAAAGATAAACTGAATAATTAAACTGTACGTTTTATCAACATTACTACATTTATAACATAAAAAATGGAAGATTTAATAAATTCTATGCCCGTCTGTCTGCTCATCACCCACTTTCACAGAACGAACCACAGGCACAAAAACGCGGTGAAATCTGGTGAAAAGTGCTGCCTTGGTGCTTACGGAGCAAGGTTCTACCATAGATTTTTTAGTGCACTTTTTCATTTGCTTTGCGACATTTCTTACAAATTAATTATAACAAATATTATTTTCATTAATTTCTAAAATCAATTAAATTCAATTTTGTTAACCAGTGAACTAAAAACACAAAGTAATCCTTAGAAATGAAAATATTGACTTTAGGAAAAACAAAATTGGTTTATCATTGGCGCTTAAAATTTTGATAGCTTTAAAACAGCAATTCATGTGTATTAAAATGATTTTATGATTTTAATGTGGGTAGATTTCCTATTTGTACCAACTGCTGTTTAGGATGAATGCAACCATAAACAAAATTTATTTTAAAGCAATATGTAGCTAAAAATAGACGTATGCACAGTTTAAAATATTTCTATTTTACAAAATATAACGAATGCTTATTTGTTTGCACTGAATTTGACAGATTCATAAATAAAGTATATGCTTTTAGAATTCAATAAAATAGAATTTGACATTTCAAAACTAGTAAAAGTTATGATAATGGCTAATGGAACAAGTTTTGTAGATTCTCTTTAATCTTCAACCGAAATATCTTGTACAGAATGTTGCTTCATACATTGCTTATTAAAAAATAAAGTACTATAATAAGACGAACACAAAGAGTGACAGATGTTCGACATTTCATTTAAAATTAATAATACATCGAAATGTCCTTTTCGATGTATTTCCATCTTGTGATTCTTGTTTCAATTTTTCGACTTAACTTTGTATTTGTAAAACTGTAACTGAAGTATCAAAAAATCACAATAATACGTAGCATTAGATAACTTTTTTATTCTTTTATTTCAAAATAATTTTATTATTTTTAAAGTGAGTTATTCTTAAAAAAATAAGACATAAAGGAGTAATTTATATACATATTTTTGTGAAACTTCAAGTAATGTAACGAAGAAGTGTGTATTCTTCATATTTTAAAATTATATTAAACACTATCGGAATTTCTTCAATACACATGAAAGATTATGAATATTTTAATATAAATTCATGCTTATTAAGGTGCTATAGAAGAAATCAGTTTAAAATGTAATGTATATGCTTGTACCATACAGTACGGGGAAAAGTAGTGGTTCAGTCTCTTAACATAATGGAAGACTACTCACTTCTTTGTTAACAGCGAAAATGAGGGATCAATGAAAAGAAAATCAAATTAAAGACGATGTATGAAATAATAGTTTATTTTGTACTATTCAATAGTATAAGTAAAGCATATTAATAGTAATGCAGACCAACCATGAAAACATCTTTTTAGTTTTAGTTTTTACTATAGTTGTTTTTACTATGTTTGTACAACTCCGATTCAAAAAATTAGAATAATGAAAGAAAATACGTTCAAGGGAATTGAAAATCTAATTCATCAAATAAATAATCAACGATATCAAATATAAGTTATTATAATATAAATTTGCAGATTTTGTAGATTTATAAAAATGTAAACATATTACAATGGAATAGAAAATATATTTAAATCTCCAAACGATAAAAATTCAAAATATTAGAATACTTATTAACATGCTTCAAAAAATTAGAATAATGTAAATATATTGTATATAATTTAAACTCTAAGTGTTCTTACTTGCTAATCAGTACTTTGTCGAATCGCCCTTAGCTTTAATTACAGCTTAAACGGGTTGACACATAATTAACCAAAGGTTCAAAAAAAATTTATCCAAATTTGCGCATACGCTCTTTATTCTAGAAATAATTTTTTTTTATCTGAAGGCTCAACTTCTTGAAGTCGTTTTTTCATAATCCCGCACAAATTCTTGATAGGATTTAGATCGGGTGAGTTCCCAGGCCAAGAGAGTACAGTTATGTCCTTCTCTTTGAGCCATTTAGTTCTTTATTTGGAAGTGTAGGAAGAAGCTAAATCTTGCTGAAACAAGAAATCGTTATCACATAAATCCTCAGCTGAAGGAATTATGAAATGTTCAAGAATTTCTTGATAGACTTTTGAATTAAGTGTTGTGGAAACACAATACACAACCTACCTAGGTCTTCAGCAGCCATGCAGCCCTATACCAAGACAGAGCTCGCAAACTTAACAAAACGTTTTAAACACTCTTTATTATAAGCTTTTTCTTTAAGTCTCCAAACACGTATATCTTGATGCCCATGAGACACACAAAACACAATTTCATCGCTGAAGAGTACCTTTTTCCTATCATCTTCACCACAAAATAGCCGTTGTTTACAAAATTTAACTCTAGCAGCCTTTTGCTTATAGATGATAATAATGTCTTTACCTTAGGCACACGTGATCTAAAACCTAATTTGTGAAGTTGTAATGTTATAGATTTAGAGACATCTTCTATTCTTTTTCAACTTCTTCGTCTTTTTCAATTGCCTTTCATCTCTTGTTGAAGTTACTGGCTTTCGACCTTTTTTAGAGTGTTTATTTTGAAAACACTTATTAGCATTAGAATAGTCTCTCAAAACTCTACTCACACTTGCTTGGGAATATTTCATTTCTTTTGCTATAAAAAGTTGTGTTTTTCCTTTTTTGTGCAATTATACAATACGATATTTCACAGCCTCAGATAAGTCGCTCTTTCGTTCCATATTATGCAAATGCTACACTAAAATCAAATGTCAAATTACTTTTTCAATTGACAATTTTCTTTGACAATTGACTTTGACAATTTTCTACGGAACACATTTTGCAGTCCCACAGATGTTAATTTCGCAGCTGTTCACTAAACCAATGGGAAAAAGTTGATTATTCTAATTTTAACCATGTTGTCCAGATATTCAAATTCTTTGAATTATTCTAATATTTTTTTAAATAGTCATTTATTAATGAAGCAGACAAAAATAAATATTTATGTTATATTTATAAATGCCCTGAAGATAATTAGATATTTTTAATATATTTTTTTTCTGAACACAATATGCAAATTGATGCTATAGCAAAATTCAACCCATTGATTTTGCATTATTCTAATTTTTTAAATCGGAGTGGTAGTTGTTTGTGTGCGGATATCGAATATAATAATAGAAAATGATATATTTACCAAGTTTTTCAAAATTCAAAATTCCTACCTTTCTCAACCAATTCAAAATTCTTGAAGGTCTATGTTTAAGGTTGTTTCTCTGCAGTATTTTGGGTTCAAATTTTTAATAAGCCATTTTCATAACTTACATAACTAAATTTTTTACAATCAAACATTCAGTATTTAAATATATAAATTTTGAGAATTTGATCTTATCAATACCCTTAATTTATTAGAAACATAAGGAATAAACTAGTTTTGTTTCAATTAATTCAGTATAGTATAATTATGATGTTCCCAAACAAGAATCTGAATCTTTTAACCTCATTTTTTTCAAAATTTAATAAAAAAAACTACAAGTATATAAATAACAATTTACAGTTAAAAAAACCTGCGAAATAATAAGACGGTGTAAATTCAACAAGAACTGAGATGTGCAACTGATAGCTATTGTGTTACAATGCACAACAGTTCTTTTATAACTAATATTTTAATAAGGGAGAAGAAAACAAGCAGTAACAGTATTTTTGCGAAAAATATTCGACTATCCTCGAAAATGTCTGTTCATTTTTATTAGATTTTGTGAAGCTTCAAACTTTCTTAGATTAGATTTTAAATCAGCACAATAACAAGCAATTCGTAAAATTATAGGCTAGTAATAAAAATTATAAAAGTAAGTTTGCAGTTGGCGCGAAACAAAAATCTTAATTTCTCAAATTATAAATCTGTAAAATAATTTTGAATCAAACGACAATGTTTTAATGATAAAATTATCATGCTTTTAAAGTAATTATTATTCATACTCTGCTTTAATTACTAAGATTTTTTTCTTTCTCTCTTAAAATTGCATGGCTTAAATGTCTTAATAAATCATTATTTTTAGAGAATTAAAGAATTAGGGTTTTGGAATTTTTTTAACGTAAAAGATTTACTAAAATATGTAAACATGTTTGGGGATTTAATATGATGTATAGGTTTTGCTGAAAAAATAGAACACGGTTTAGTACTTTTAAAAACTCATATTCTTTAAAAAAAATATGTCCAAAGTTTTGCCTTTTTTTAATGAAAGTTTTATAAAGTTGTAGTTTACATTAAAAGCAAAACTATAAGAACTATGATATTATGAACTAAGATAAATTATCTTGATAATTTTTTTAAAATTCTTTTTTTACACTATACAAAATCTATGACATGAAATTAAAAGTAATTAATCAATTAAAAATTTATTTTAAATTGCTCTGTACAATATTTTTTGGCACCAAAATGCACCAAAATTTTCAATTGAAATACTAAGTGAATGTTTTTAAAAGGGAACAATAATTTCCTGATCTTCAATACTAAAATCCCTCGTATATTAGTTAGAAATATCTTAAAAGCATATATCTTATATGGTTTGTAAAATATCATTAAAAAAATTCGTATGATTTTATAAAACATTGAAAAGGCAAACGAAGTTTTACAATTTGTTTTTCATTGGTTTACAATTTGTTCTTCAGGTATTTATGTATGTAGAAGGATGTTTAGGGTAGAAAAATATATTTAAAACTACAACCGAAATATAACTGTATCTTTAAAATAATTTGAATATAAAAATAGTTTTCAAATATCAATAACATTCTGCCATGCCCATAATTTTCACGCATAAGTCAACCACCAAAAGAGGGATAATATTCAGCAGCACGCCTTCAATCATTCCATTTCAATTCTTACCAAGCAATCCATCACGGATAAAGGTGGAAGGCCCAAAACTCAGCAAAAATTCTATGATTGAGAGAAAAAGGGGTCTAACTCCACATATGATGACTTTTAGTTTCCTACTGTACTTATTTTAAAAGAATTTTTTGAATCTATCGGTTAAAATGATTTTTTTTATAAAAAAAATTAAATACCAATAATTACAGACACCATAAAACAGTAGGGTTTGACAGACAAGCGTTGAGATTCCCCGCAGTTTTGTGTACTTCTATGTTATAAGTAAAATGACGATGTGCCTCTATTGCTCCGAGGTAGGGATTTGTATATAGATATATATTACCCAAATTGAGAATCCTTGATGGCTTGATCCCTCTCCATTTTCGCAGACCACTTCGTGCCTTCTCATCCATCATCGTTTAGGTGTGTTGCCCTCCTCTTTTAACGCAACCGGGAATTCGTCAGCTGAAGTGGGAGCCCTTAAATACATTGTATTGGAGAATTCATTTGGGAAGATTGTTTCTGAATTGGGCTCTTGGAGATTGAAATTTTCGACTGAGGAAGTTAAAACGGTGATAAGGTGTGTGTGTGTGAGAGAGAGAATGTTATAGCAAATTGTGAAGAGAGTGAGAGGAGGGGACATGTTCAGCATATTCTGTTTTATGATTTCCTAATATTTTTTCAAAATTTTCCGACAAATTGAAAAATTAGGAGAAACGTAAGCATATTTTTTTATTTTAATATTTTTCGTATTTTGATGCAAATATATGAAAATATTATTTTATTTATTTATGGCGAGATTTAGAAAATGTTTCCCTTATTTTGAGAATGGTCTTTTTTTACATCCGACTAAAATTTACTGGAAGAAACGAGGATTATTCAAATATTCTGTCATATACTGCATTTTTCTTATTCCAAACTTCTTTGACTAAAATGTGAAAGCTTCCTATATTATTTCTATGTTGTACGAATTTCTGCCTGCAGAAACTCGTAATACGACACGTATAATTTATAATTGCAAATAATTTTAAATCAACGCTAACAAAATGTAGACTTACCCTTTCCTATTTTTGCAATTTACACAATAATACTTGTTGATTAACCCTTTGACTACGAATTTTAAAAAAATGACTTTTTTGTCTTATTTAATTATTCTAATTTTTATTTCCTAGGTGCTTTCACTGTATTAGTAATTTTTAAACATTTGTTTGGACAAATGAAGTCTGTTAGTAGCCAAAGGCTTAAAGCCTAAGCAAGTTTTTCAACTAGATAAGTGTCGGCATACATTCCTTTTTGAAGACTTTTTTTTTAAAATAAATGCATAGTTACTTAAAAAAAACGCAATCATTATTTGGTACATGCAATGTTAAAACAGTAAGTTTAAAGTAGGATCTTTGTGTTTCAAGTTTCAATAACTAGATGAAACTTTACTTATTCTTAAAAAGATTATGTAAACAGACCTATCAACAATATAAAAGCATTCACTAAGCTACAATTACAATAGCAAACTAACATAAATGCATTTAGGTTTTGACGCTTCTCAGTGCTCACTGATCTCAAAAGTACTCATAGTGTATTTTAGAATATTCAAAATGCTAAATAATTCTTTCTGAGAAGGGTAATGCTTACCTAATTTTTAAAATTGCTTATAAATAAAATAATACATTTCACGTGTGCTTGGGGGCTATATTTTCTATACAAAGTATGTGTGTGTGAGAATTTTTTTTTTTTTTTGTTAATTTAACATTTCTAATAAAACTGGAATGTGATAAGAAACTTGTTGTGGTTTTAGTAAGCTAAAAATATATCAAAGCTGTTGTTGTTTTAACTTTCTAAAAGTGCTTCCATACTTTAATATTTTTAATCCTTTTAAATGAAAAATAAAATATGGACACTCAAAGGCACTTTGCTGTTTTTCTTTACACATAAATTTTTTTTTGTAGAATTCGTTGTGTTCCTTTTTTTTTCAAAAGTAGACACACATATGAACGATGAAGATAAGAGTTAAATAATTTAAAAATGCTTAATAAAAGATAATTCTTTGTGCGTGACAGAAAACCATTAGTATCGCATTTGTACTTGAAATAAAACCAGAAAACTTGAATATCATCTAATTTATTTTAAAACAATCGTATTTTATTTATCTTAACGTATTTAATTCTTTCCTTAATACTTTAAAGAAAAACTGAACACACAATTCGTATTCTGATTTGCATGTTAAAAATTAAAACTAACACTTTGTGAATGCAAAAATGGAAACAAATAAAGAAAACACATTTTTTCAAAACTTTGGAGATAAATTGAATTAAATCCCAAAATATCATAATAGCACCCAATAACTGAAAATAAAGAAAATATATTGAATACTCTCGGTGATCATATTATACGATGTTTATCCCACACAGTAGTTTGAAAATTTTTTTGCTGATATAGAACCAATTTTGTGTAAAATTTGTTTTTAAAAACCTTTTTTACAGAAACGTATATATAAATAGAATTACAAATTTTTTAAATGCAGTTCTAAAGTTTAGTTTCTTTTTGTATACAATAACTCAGAATTGAAAGATTATAATCGAAAAAAACTATTTAATTATCGAACTTTAGAAAAACATATTAAATACGAATTTGTCAAACCACAATCAGCTATATTAAAAACAATGATCCCGAAAAGGATTTAAAACATCAGAGAAAACCAAGCATTAGTTAATAATGTATTCAAAACAAATTCCCCACCCTATTATCCATAGCAAATGACGATTACGTCTTATATCTCTTAAAATATACGCTTATTTTAATGTGGGATAAAAAAAATCGGGAGAGTAAATTTATTTCTTTGTTTGGTTTTTGTATATTCTCACTTCTCACAAGAAGTCCCGAAATTGGAGCTTTTTTCTGCGTTCATGAATATTTAGAGGGTTTTAGAATTCGGGCCGTTTTTCAAGCCCCTAAATTCGAATAAAGACGCCAAAGGCTTTGGCATGCGTAATGTGATTCCGGGTAGCGTGGCGAGGTGTGGTAAATTAAAGTGCCCCGTTTCACGCCAATTGTTTAGCGCTAAGTGATATGTGTGAGGTATACCTGTGTGGTTTTATGAATAATTTGAAATTTGTGAAATTTGTTTCGTTGAGTTTGAATCGCGAATCTGCCATGTTCCATAAGAAATAAATCAAGTTGAAGTTGTCAAAGAAGGTTAAGAACTGACAACAGCTTGGATGTATAAGTGTAACTAAACAATACTATGTAACTAAATGAAGGCAGTTGAGTAAGTTTTTTTTTATTTTACAGTTAATATATTTTAGAAAAATACTTTTCATATTGATATAATATAATTTTAGTTGATAATATGGTAAGGGTGTGAGTAACAGGCATTTGAATAACACACTGGCTCCAAATTAATTAAAATAATTTGCTTTGTATAAGAAAATACTATTTTGGCAAAACTATCTAGTTACTGACTGGTATATAATTATAAATTAAATTACCAAATTGATAATTATGTTTCACTAAAATTTTAAGTAGCATTTAAAATATTTCTGCATTTAAAATATCCATTTTAATTATTTTTATAAAATTAACTTATTTACAAAAGAAGTGAAAAGTGAATATTTTCTTTAGTTCATTTATGATCTTACATTGTTTAAAAATGAAACTAGTCAGATTCAAAGGAGTTAAAGGTCGTCTATAATAAGAGAAATGAGATTATTTAAATCACTTCTATTTGCAGCAAACATTTCTAAGAAATGTAAAATAAATAAATCTTCACAAAGAAAAATAACAAAAAAGTCAAACAGTTCCTGTTATTTATGTATTTTAAGTTGATTAATGTACACCTTTTCGTCATATTTTGAAAAGAATTCATCTTGCAGTCTTCTTGACCATTTGTATGGTTTCTTCAAATACAGTTCGAAGAAGACGATGATAAAACCTCTTGAATTGCGCAGTTTTTAAACTCTTTTTATGCATTTGAATGTTTTCTTTTCATATTTCTTCTGAAGTTTTTGATGGCTCTTGCTTATAAAACATTAAGGGGGAATGGGCGCGCTGGATAGCGGGTCTACAAACTGAAGTGCCCCAGTGTTAATCCAATGGGAAAAAAGCTATTTTCTCTGCAACATTTCTCCGGCTGTATTGAATATTTTTACAAACGGTTTTTTTTAATAATAAATGTAGATAACTTACAGGTCTCTATCTTCCCACTTTTTGAAATTGTTTCGAATATTTTGTGTAAAATTATTTATTGAAAATTAAAAAAATATTCGAACCAATTTCAAAAAGTGGGAAGGTCGGGACCTGTAAGTCAGCTACATTTATCACACACAAAAAATCCGCTTGCAAAAATATTCAATACAGCCGGAGAAATGTGACAGAGAAAATATTTTTTTCTCCATAGGATTCTCCACTGATACACTTTGCTTTGGAGACCCCCGGTACAGCACGCCCATTCCTCCTTAAGTGCATTTTCTTATTTGATTGCGAAGCGCATATTCTGGACTCAAATGCTATCTAACTTTTTTGTGTAATAACCAAGAACCAGAACAAAATATCGTTATTCCAGTAGTGTTAGAGGGTGGAGGGAGGGAATTAGAACTTTCTTTACACCTGGTGACAAATATGTATTGGCGTCTATTGTTACCTCAAAGAATTTCGGCTTAGGCTCATTGCTTTCTTTTAACCATAACTCACCACACCATCACTTTTCGGATGAATTTCTCTTTTCGTGTGATTCAATATTCAACTAGAATTGTATCGTGGTTGACAATATGATATTACTTTCAACCACCGGCATCATTACTGAAATAAGACTAGTCATCAATGTCGATTATTAGTTCTGAATCACATTAGTATGTTTGATTTTTTTAATTGAAGATTTACATTATTTTATTTCTACAGAATCGTTTATGAGGTATATGTTACTTCGTTATGAGGGCATTCGTTTATGAAGACTTGGAGAATCCAAACCTTGTCTACCCCATTTATCAATAAAGTAGGAAATGGAAATTATAAATATAGTTTTAATTCAATCAAAAATTAACTTTAAGCAAAAGCACCTCTTACATAACTAATTATATTCAAACCTCTACTTGTAATTTTTTTTACCAATATTTTATAATTAACTTTTTTCAAAGTACAGTTTCAGTGAATTTTGAAATATTAATGCAAAATAATAACAATATCACGTAAAATGAATCTGTGAACGAAAATTATGTTAAGTATTCCAATTTAAACTGTTCTACACTACTAAGGCCATATGATATTAAGCTTCAATCACTGAATCTACCTCACAATATCGAATACCACTCATGCCTCAAAGATAGGAAGACGTCTTTCTTTCAAACTAACGGATGAGTGATCTGAAAGCTCGCAGGTCCCCTTAGGAAAGGACACGAATAAATTATGTCTCAAAACGTCGGGGAGGCTGAAACCCATATTTGTCATTCGATTCGTCCCACCCACCCCCGCCGAAGCTTCGAAAAGACATGATCGAAACCGATAATGGCAGCCCCGATGTGCTTTTTCAATCTCAGTCACCATTTTGTTCTTTTGTACCTTTTGAATCTGTTTCGTTTTTTTAAAAATGGGTGTATTAGAGTAACAGCGACTCAAGAGAAATCGGAACTTTCAATTTGTTTTACATTTTCTTAGCTGAGGGTTTTAGAACGGTAGAGATTCGAGTCAGGACTGGACTTAGATTGGTGTGGCTCTGACGCAACCATATAGCGTTCGAAGAGAAAGTCTCTATTTGAGTGACAGTCGGACTGTCGCGTTTAAAATGATTGGAATTGTAACGTGCATAGGAGAGGGCTCATTTTGAAATGTTCTTATTTTATTGGATAGTCTTTTTTTTGTCGGGGAAGATTGAGAAGACTGTTTTGTAAATGTGATCAGCTATAGAATTCTTATAAAGGTATAAAGAAATTTGGGCTATATCAAGTGCAATTCATTGTTTTAATAGGGTTACCTTGTAGAAGATATTATGAGAATGTTTAAATAGTTTCAATGCATTTTTCATTTGTTATAGAAATAGTTTTGTCTGTGATTTCATGGTAAAACATAAAAACATTTATGTAAAAACACCTACAAAAACAATTTATTGTTTAATGCATTTTTCATTTGTTATAAAAAATAGTTTTGTCGGTGATTTCATGGTAAAACATAAAAACATTTATGCAAAAAACACCTACGAAAACAAATTATTGTTACAGATGTTTATGAGAATGTTTAAATAATTTAGTACATTTTTATCTGTTTTGAAAATTATTTGCCTGTGATTTCATGGTAAAAATATACAAATCTTTATGTCCTCGATAGGGATAGGTTGACTCATCCTTTAAGTAGGTCGATGAAATGAATACCAAGAATGCTTGGGAACTAAACACTAGTTGTTCCGCGTGAGGCAGCTACCTAACCGGGACATATAATACCTAGCACCCCAGAGCATTTGGTCACGTAAGCTAAAATGGGAATGACAGGCCTTGTCTTGCAAACGGGCTGTTGCGTTGAGGTGTTTAGTTTAGGTTAAAATTAAAATGTATACAAAAAAAGTTTAACATGTGATGCCGTGGTTAGTTTTTGAAAATATTGCTAATGTTACTCTGTAAATAATTATATTTTTTATTGAAAACAAAATTCTGACTTTATAAACATGCACCTTCGGCCATAAAATGGTATTTTTAAGAAACTAATTACGATATTCTATTAGCATATGTTTTATGTTTAAATAAATTGTACATAAAAAAATATGGGTCTGTAGATTATCTGCTTCTTGTTAGATGTATTTATTAAGTATTTTATTTGAAATTTGCGCGATGTCTAATATTTTATTAACTTGCTTAAAACCTTTTTCAAAAAGTTAAAACAAATTTTTAAAAAATATAAATGTCGTGTTAAATTACTAAATTATTTTCCAGTAAATTACTAATATTACTTTTAGAACACATTATTATTTGTTTTTAAACTATAGATGAAATAGAAATCGCTATCTTTAATTAAAAAGTAATTTCTAGAAATTAAAAGCGAAAACATTTTCATTGCGTATTCCTAATTAAAAATATTTGAAACAAAACCTCTCCTTTCCAAATTTGTATCAAACCCATCAAGTTTAATTACCTGAATAAAAGAAAAAATTTCAAGTTAACTCTTATACTGCTGTATTTTCACGAATAAAAATAAATAAGATAAGAGAGATAGGGTCTTTGCAATTTACTCTCACTATCCGCTGTTAAAACAGGACTTGGCGAAGCATGGACAACATAATGACCGCCCGAGATCTTCAGCAAATCGCCAAGAATCCTTCCAACAGTTTTAGTGGCGCTAAACAGTGACATTCGAGGCTTTTAATGCCTCCTCTATAAGGATATAGATACGGTGTGGAAATTACTTAGCTATTTCAAGACTTTTAAAGAAACAAATAAATGGTGGTAAAGAAGTGGCCAAATGCGGGTTACCTGCTGGAATTAGTTTCGCCAAAGAGACGCCAAGGATTTTTTTACTAACTAAAATGAGCACCTAGTTTTAAAAATATTTCAAATTGAAAATTAACATGTTCAAATTTGCTTTTCAAAAAAAAAAAATCACCCAGTCAAGATTGTTAGCAGAAACATTTCATTAGTTATAATTTTGTTAGACAGTTGTTTTATTGTAATGAGGACAATTCATGGAAATATTGGTATCTTTAAATGTTTTTTTTTATCTAATCATAAAAATTGATCATTGAAACTTCTAATTAAGGTCATTTAAATAATTCCTTATTTTTATTGTTGCATGAAAAATATAGAAACGGTTTCGCTCTACTATAGTATAAGAAAGTAATATCATAGTATAAGAAATAATTAATTACTTTTATTTAAAGGACAGCAATGGAAGTTGTAAAATGATTTAGTTATAGTTGTAAAATAATTCAGTACAAGAAAATGTGTAAACATATTTTTAAGTATGATAGTTAAAGAGGAAACATATTTTTATAAACTTGAACTAACCATTTAAAACTGTCAAATTTAGAAGTTTTTTTAAGTCAAAATTATTTTAATTGACGACAAAAACTGAAAACCTTAACGGAAACATATTGCGAATATATGCGTATATATGCGTATGCGAATATAGTATATTTGTATATCAATTGTCTTTTATATATTTCCGGAAAAACTTTATATAAATAATTTTCTTACTATTTAAACTTACAAAATACTCAAGATTGGGCAATTATATTATAGCAGATCCATCAGAATTTTCGAAACAAATCAGAACTTCCTTTATTGTTTGAATAAATATTTATACGTAAAAAAAAATTAAATATTTCTCCACCTAAAAAAAAACGTTTTAAGGAATAGAAAACGAAATTATTTTTTGGAAGTACTTGTGTTTGGAGATTGTATATTAAAAACTTTCAATGTATTTTCAAATCGAAATAAAGGCAAATGGTAGGAATTAAGTTTTAAATAAAGAACTTAAAATAAAAATAAAGAATGTAAATACACAATAAAGTTCTTAAAATCTCAGAAATGTAAATTGTATCTATAATAATTATGAACAAAATTTAAGAAGATAGTAATAACAGGTAAATGTTTTGAAATTCTGCAATTGAAGTTGATAAAAAAGTATGAATTAAAAAAAATCTATACTTTTTTACTACTATAAGCAACGAAAACATATTAAAATATTCGTTTTTATGACAATCGACTAAATGTTAAATGCAACCGAGGCAAAATTTAGTGTTTAGATTTTTAAAGTCATTCAACAATTAAAACAAGAAGTTCTTAAAGAACTAAAATAGCCTACTTTCCTGTTACTTAATTACTTACTGAAATTCTAATAGGAAAACAACTAGGTTCCTAACAGTAATACCTTTAACAATCGTTTCTTCACTAGATTTATAGACATTCGAAAAATAAAAATCGCTAAAGACAGCATTCAGCTATAATTTCAACTTCTAAGAGCCAAAATCAACTATTTTTCTTAATATTCTTTCGCAAATTAACTTAATATTATTAATCGTCTGCATGATTTATTTGTAGTACGAAGAATAATTATGAATTTAATAATAACAAAAGCAATGAAACTACTCCAAACTGCATTAAAAAATAAGAAATGTAAATTAAAACTAAGCATAATTGTATGCAAAAAATATGCCTGGCCGCTTTCTTGGTAAACAATGAATGAACAATCAAATAATCACATTGTGCTACATTTTATGAAGTCATTTCAAACTGATTCATGAAAAAAATTATTTGCTTCAAATAATTTTAGATAAATAAAGTTTCTCATGTTATTGTTGATTTGGTAGCAGTGATTTAACTCAAAATTGAATTTCAATGGGAAATCGGCCGACAGATAGTAATTTTTTGTCCGTCTGGACGTACAGACAGGAGGGCAAAAAGTATGAAAGTTGGGTCTCTGAGGTCATAGATTTCTAACAAAAAAAGAATTTTTAAGATACGATCGATAGAACCGATTTTGTAAGGGGGTACGGACAGACACAGACAGACGGAGATCGACCGCATGTCAATACATACTTTAATAAAGTTTCTCAAGTCATTGTTGATTTGGCAACAGTGATTTAAATAACTCAAAATTGAATTTCAATGCTATTTCAATGGGAAATCGGCCGACAGATAGTAATTTTTTGTCCGTCCGGACGTACAGACAGGAGGACAAAAAGTATGAAAGTTGGGTCTCTGAGGTCATAGCTTTCTAACAAAAAAAGAATTTTTAAGATACGATCGATAGAACCGATTTTGGAAGGGGGTACGGACAGACGGACAGACGGACAGACAGACGGACAGACAGACGGACAGACGGACAGACAGACAGACAGACAGACAGACGGACATCGACCGCATGTCAATACCTACTTTTTCATTTTTTAAATTCTTTCAAATTAAAAAAAGAAGCTAAAAATATTGTATCTCTCTATATTTAAAAAAAAGTAAGCTCTTTTAAAGTGTCCGGAGCCATAACATCATGAATATTGATGTTAGAAATCCAAGGGAAGGTGTGTCTCCCTAATGCCTCGACCTAAATTTTTTTGTTTTTCAAATTTCCAATTAGGTTTTTTAATTAAAAATAAAAATTAATTTTTCTCTATGTTAAAGTATAGGATTTGAAAGTGTTAGTAGCCATAACATGATGAAATATTGATGTCAGAAACCCAATTTTTTTTGGGAAGGTGTATCTTCCTTATGCCTCGATACCCACTTATTTGTGTTTCAAATTTAAAATTAGTTTTTTAATTAAAAATTACAATAAGTCAGTCACAAAAAAAACTTATTCCTTTTATCTATTTTGTTGTTAATTTGGCGTGCCGGCAAGTGGAATTCATTGATTTTTCGTGGTTTTTTTTCTGTTTATTTGTTCGTATTCGGTTTTTGCTATGCCGGACTATATTATTGATCTTTTTGATTGTTGCATTTGAAAAAGAATTTTTAGAGTCATTAATGGTATATTTTCGTGTTTTATAATTAGGTTTCGTTAGCATATTTTTAATCGTTTGTATTTAGCGTGTGATTTTTAAAACTTTTTTTTACTTCATTTGCAATTATGTACTGCTCCACATTTGTTTTTTAAATTGCTAGCACATAATCTTATTTATTCGAGCGAGCCGGTCGCGAAGCGGCCAATGTGAATTGCGCAGCAATTCCCGGGGGTTATGAATTAGAAATAAATTATAAGCTGAAGGCCCTGTTTGGGCGAATTTCTTTCTGAAGTGTATAAATTAGTGCGTTTTTTTTTGTTGAGCACAAATATTGTGTGGAAGCGGTTTAGGTGATAGATTCTGTAACAAACCTACTTTTTAGTTTTATTATTTTTCGTTGTGAGATGCGTTTTTGCAAGGATCTCCCTACGTGTAACGTTTCACCATTTTTTGTTTACGTAAATGATAGTGTTTTTGTCTTTATGTATCTGTCCATGGTCTACTCAACTTTAAGGTCACAGAAGCACTTCGGACGTCACGCCATCCGACCGGTCCGGAATGTAAGCAATTTTTATAGAAAAAGTACGAAACCTATTTGCGCATGGCCAATTATATATACTTATCTGGTTGCGAACAGGTTTCTTTCGGAACAGCCAACAACCTGAACCTGAAAAAAATAAATTTGGCGAGTGATAGCGAGTAGGGGGCGTAGCTCCCTGCATGCCGCGAAGCGGCCAATGGAATTATTACTTAAAAAAGTCATACAACTTAAAAATTTTGAGTGAGCCATTGGGTTTTTAAAAAGAACCTAAGAGTAAAAACATGCTAGGTTAATTCTGCGAAATTAACGACGAATTCTACGAAATTAACTTGGGTTGGCGAGTTATTACTGAAAAAAGTAATACAATATCTTTTTTTAAAGTAATTTCACTTAGCGAGCATCCTGCCGGCCGCGAAGCGGTTTCAATGGAATTGGATAGCAATTCCCGTGGGTTGGCGAACTATAGCGAGCAAGGGGCTTAGAGGAAGAATCCAAGAATGCAAGCTTGCGAGCCAATGAGATTGCGCAGCAATATCCAAGGGTGCGAGCTTGCGGCTGAATATAACTATATGACCAAGGCTCGACATAATTTTGTCATAGATACTGACCTGGATGGCAAAATATGCATAGGCCTGTGCAAAGTTGGGTTGGAAAAGTTACGTTCACCAGAGAGACGGCCCCGAAGCGGCTTATGGGAAACCGGGGATTGGCAAGCGATAGCGAGCAGGGGGCGGAGCCCCCTAGTTCTTTAAAAATAAATTAATTAGAAATCAGTAATTTGTGGTGAAGTGAATAACTGGATAAGTGGGGTAAAATGGATGATTAACGAAAACTTTCAATATACGTATATATTTTAAATTCTTTGTTTTTTGGTTAAAATTTTTTGAATTTTTTTCCTACCTAAGCTAGGTTTTTTAAAGCCCTGGACTCTGACTGAAGTAGCGACAAGCTCAATCGTCCGCCATCATGGGGATAAACGTATCTTTCTCTCAATGGGGGGAACGGATTTTTTTCTTTTCGTTCTTCTTTTCTTTAAAAATTGTTTAAAGGCGATTAAATATATCTTTAACGAATTAAATGCATAAAAATTCATTATTTTAAAGCATAAAAAGGACTTCTTGACTGATTTTTGATTTATTAGGAAGTTAAAATCTCAAACCCTCGATCCTTATATGGGTTCTCGTTTAGCAGCCAAAATTATGGATTTGCTTGCAAATTTAGCATTAACTGTATTTCTTTAATCCTGAGAAATCCATTTTAAAAATGACTAATGCGTTTCTAAAGCCCTAAATAATATATTTTAACCATGAATAATTAATAGGGGAAACTAGGGATATTTGACCCATAAGGATACATGACCCAAGGCCTTTTTCTCAGCAATGAAAAAGTTTTGTGAGTTGAAAGTGGAATCACTTTTTCCTTTCAGCCAGCTGATCACTTGGTGAAAAAAACGAGCTGGATAATTGCGTACGTATTTAGTTATGCGAAGAAATACGTTTTAATGCACTGAAAGTAAATATTTGAGGCCTACACTTTTTGGTTTAAAGGAAAGATTTTTTCAATAAGTTACTTGTAATGATAGTGTGAATGTATTTATTTGCAAATGACTTGGTTTTGGGGTTAGCAAAAAAAGTGCAACTAGGGATATTTGACCCAAGCCAATTAGGGATACGTGAACCAAGTAAATAGAAGAAAAATAGGCCGAAGTAGACCAACTAATTTTTTTAAAAAAAGCACGGGAGTCCCAGAAAATGACTGGGTTTTTACCAAATATCGGGGAAAACGGAATATAAGAAGATTTTTTGGGGAAAGCACAAGAACAAAATTCTGATGAGCCTAGAGCTCTCAGTTTGCAAATAGAATAGATGGAAAATGTTTTAATTGTCCTAAAATGGATAATATATCCCAAGTTAATAATGATATAATAGAAGCGATTCTTCAACCACCTGTGTTCTCTCTATAAAATAACAAGTAGGTTTGTAACAGAATCTGTCACTCAGCCCGCTTCCACACGACATTTGTGTTCAACAGGAAAAATGTCGTCAAACACAATACTAGTTTTATTTATTTTATTTCAAAAATTCAATAATTATTTCTTTAATAATAATTCAATAATTATTATAGTTTGCAAAAATTAATTTATATAAAAAAATAAATATGTAATATTCTTATCTTTTAAATAGAACCAAAACATTTAATATAAACAACAAACAAAAAATATCTAAGTGAACTATATTTGACGTCATTTCAAACTGATTGATGTCGCAAAAATAAATTTCTTTTAATTTATTATATCAAAGAATTAAAGTTTCTCGAATGATTGTTGCGAATGGCAATTTAGATTTAATTCTAATAAAAATGGCTTCTTAAGCTTTTTAAATAAACATTAAATTTTGCAGTTTTTTTTAAATAATTAATGTATTTCGAAATCGAATTTTTTCTGAGATTTTCAGTGTCTTCTAATTTTGATGCTCTGAACTTTTGACGCATTACACTTGTCTGTAACATTTGTAGTTTGGGCTATGGAAGTGGTTGACGGACAGACAGACGGACTGACCGATTATAATACCTTCCCCTTTTTACGTTATAAACGAATTGTGGAAGTTAAAAGGATCATCAGTTTTGTATTTAAAAAGTCTTTACGTTTAAATATGAATAGTTCTTTAAAATAAGAATATTTAATGCAATAAAAATAGGAAGTAATAAATTCGTCTGACAAAAATTAAACAAGTAGGTTTGTTACAGAATATGCACTTAAACCGCTTCCACACAGTATTTGTGCTAAAAAAATCCCGCACTATTTATACACCTCTGAAAAAATTTCGCCAAACAGGGCCTTCAGCTTATAATTTATTTATAATTCAAACTTTTAAACGCCTAAATTAACTATTTTCATTAATCTTCTTTCGCAAATTAATAACTACTCATTATCGTTTGCTGAATTTGTTTGAAATTCGAAAAATAATGATGCAACGAAATCTTTTTGTTGCCACAATTTCCCATATTCGTTAACTTTCTTTCGAAAAGATAACAATAAATTGTTAGTAAAATTGATGCTTTAAAAATAAAAGCGAACTTTCGCTTATTTTTTTTTATTCAAAGTTAGAATTCTCTATGCATCCTTCCTCATATATATATAACAACCATCAAAAGAACTCTATTGTGATATTACAACAATCCAATCTAAATTATATCACATAATTTAAATATTCTTTCAAGAGTTTTATTTTTATTATAAATAAAGTTTCTCGTATGTTTGACAAAATGGCAACAGTGAAAATATTGAATAAAAATGGAATTTGCATGTTATTTCAATGTGGATTAAATTTTTAGTTTTTTTTTAATATTAAATAAACTTCTAATTTAAATTTTTTAATGAAATTTGGGATGTAGCCTAACCTGATTTTTTGCTTCAAAATTACGTATCCCACTTGTTTGTGCGACTTGCGGTTCGTTCTGTGAAAGTGAGTGACAGACGGACGGACGGGGGGACTGTACGATTATAATACCTTTCATTTTTTACGTTATAAACGTAGTTTCAAGCTAAAAACATGCATATAAACTTTATATGATGTTAATTTTGTTATAATGTAAAATTATTTTGATAATTTACGGTCCTGCTAATCAATATATGGGTTGGGTCACGTATCCCTAATGGGTGGGTCATGTATCCTTATACATTGGGATACATGACCCAAAACTAAAGTTTTAAATAATTTATATTTTACTAATATTACAGTTAATACTTCAGAAAAATACTAATATATATTGTGCAAGACTTATTAAAGTATAAATTGACTGCTTTTGCACATCCATAAATAGTGTTTTTTAAAAGTTACAAGCTAAAAACTACAAGTTGGGTCATGTGTCCCTGGTTCTCCCTATTATATACTGTTTAGTCACGATTCTTTTTTAAAATTTACAAGTTATGTTCGGTTTAAGTTTTATTTAAAAAAAGAACAATTTTAGTACCGAAGAAAACTTACATAACAAAAAATATTTAATTAAAATAAAAATTAAATAAAATGCAAAACTAGCTTCAAAGTTACCTCCATAGTTTCCTACTGTAATTAATAATTTTTTCTTTTATCATTAAATTTGTTTCTATTAATTTTAGTCTAAACAACTGCATTTTGAAATATTAAATAAAAAAGAATTAAAATAAGAATAATCACTCAATTTTAATTTAGTACCATTGTATCCTTGGTTTAATAAAATATCCTTAATTCCTTTTATGACTAAAGATAAAAGTATATTGTGTTGAGAGAAATATGCAGTTTTTGATAGGTTGTTTTATATAAAAAACAAAATTAACCCCCCCCATAAAAAAACAACTAATACACTTGAGCCTGTTTTTTATATGGGTTTAAAAAAACGCCTGGTTTTTGGAGGGTTGTGGGAGGTCCAAAAATCCTGCTTAAAATACATAAATTTTTTACTAACTTATATGTTTCTTTAAAATTAAATTAAAGCCACATTTTAAGATTAATTATAAATTTCTAATTCGACATTCTGCTGTAACAGATATTTATGGCATATGCATTATGCAATAATATTAAATTATCTTATGAACCTAAATACAGCCAGAGAAATTACGATAAATTTCATGTTTTATTTAATAACAATAATTTTAAAAAAAGTTAACATTTTACAAATAATAACCCACAGGTATTAGAAAGCAAAATATATAAATCAATTTATGTCTGAGCCGGCAATTCGTATGCCAATGCTCTTGCTAGAACATTTTAATTTTTTTTGTTGCAAAGCTTCATTTTTCTTTTTAACTAAAAATGGACTCTATGATTTACAAAAATATTTACAAGTTTAAACATTAATTCAGAACATCGACGGAAATTTTTGAAATGCTCTATAACAGATATAAGTAAAAGATTTTGAAAGGTTTTTATATTTATTTTTATCTGTAGGACTTGCTCTTTATTTGATAGGAAAAGGTTTTCCAAGTGTAGTTAAATGCTATATACTTCTTCAGAAAAATAAACTAAATGTTTAAAATCTTTTTTTTATTTCTTTCAGTTTTAAAAATAGCGAAAACTTGCTAACTATGTTTAGATGAAACTAAAATGCTGAAACTCACAAGACCACAATTGGGAACTAAATCCCCATTCGAAACCCCCAACGAATCCCCACCGACTAATCCCCATTCTCCTATGTCCCCAAGATGTCACCGCTGTCACACGTGACTCTGGGCGTCCAATTGAAAACGAAGAGGCCTAAAAGCGTCGGGGAAAACACTGTCGCTACTTAAGTCAGGGATAATCCAGTTTTTAACTCATTTTTCTGTCAGGGCACATTTTTTTATATATGAAGTACCAAAACACTTACGGTTATGTTTGACTTCGTATGAAAAATAATTACTTTTATTTTTCCACATTGTTTTTCGTTTTATTTTACAGTAAATTTGATAATGCACATAATACTTATAATTATAAAGAACACATAATCATATTTTATTAAGTTCAACTATAGTTATAGTTTATAGCAATTTATGAAAAGTGGGGAAAAAGGTTCGTGTATTAAACTTGGCCTTTGAAATTATTTATTGCTACATTTGCCCTATAAATTTTAATTTTGAGAAAATTTTTGACATCTTAACACCTTCTACTAAAATTTAAAGTTGTGTGAGGTGCTAGCTCAGGTCTTAGTTTAATATCACTTGAGCGTGGTTTCAAATTCTATCATACGGTTTCGTCGTCATTTGGCCCATTTGAAAAGTGTAACCAGAGTCTTAAATGAAGCGAGCCTCTTATTCTTAAAAATAAGTATCAACATAAAATTTTTTAAAAAAAAACCCTAGATGTTTTCGAAATAATTTGTAATAACAAAGCGACTTGTAATAACAACGACTACAAATTGCATTAATAATTGAGGAAATGCAAATTAAACTAACCATAACGACCATCACTAATAATCAGAGAATCACATGGTGCTACATTTTCTGATGTCATTCGAAACTGATTCATACATGAAAAATGAATTTTTTTTCAAATGTTAATTTCAAACAAGTTTCTCATGATATTGTTGATATGAGAACAGTGATTTAGATGACTAAAAATTAAATGTCTATGCTAATTAAATGAGTAGTTTGTTGACAGACAGGTAGCAACAATGTCCGCCCGGAAAGCGAGAAATACGGACAAAAAGTATAAATGTTAGGTCATGTTATACCTTGCTAATAAAAAAATAAGATCCGAACGATGAAATCGATTTTGAAAGGGGGGCACGGACTGACGGACATCAGCATGTCAATACATAGTTTCCCATTTTTTCATTATTTCGAATTTTAAAAAAAGGAAGGCTTTAACCTTCTGAGGAGTAAACAAATTGGTTGAAGTGTAAACTTGTTTCTTCATGAGATTAAAATTTAAAATTTTAATTTGTTTAATTTTTTAAAAGCTTTATTTCTGAAACAGAAGATTTTTCATGACTTTTCCGCACTTGAAAATTTTAAATAAAGGGTTAAAATAAGTAGGCTTAAAATAATAACGTTCTGTATTAACACCAGAAACTGAATTATAAAGCAGCTCCCCGAAGATTTTTTCACCCTGGAGAACCAAAGCGGTTGACACACTATCCCCATCAGTCATTCTAAAAAGATTTCTGTGCGGCTTTCACATGGACATGTTTTAAATCTTGAGTAATAACAGAAACGAAAAATTAAAATAAAAAAACCTTGACCTCGATTGCTGAAGAAATGTCACGTAGGAGCAGAGCACCAATCGGAGCACTGATTGAAGAAAATGCAGAAATGGAAGCTGAAAAGAACAACGTTCTACTTAAAAAACCAATCATGCACACAATGACAATCAAATAACAAATGTACAAAATTTAAATTTTGTTTGTTAATCACGTCTTTAAAATATATAAGTCAATAAATGGGACAATTGGTAAAGCAGAACGAGACTCATAAAATTAAATGTTATCTCAAGGTTTTTAAAATTTCTCTTTTTTTAGAAGTGGGACCAGTTAGAATTTATGTGAAACCAAGTTTTTCTTGATTTTGGGGAATCTTTACTTTTCTAAACAGTGTAATCGTTCTAAACACATAGTGGATTATCATATCCAAAAACAAATAGGCAAAAACAAAACTTTTCAGGATAATATTTGAAGTATATTTTTTCTATGTTATTTCCCTATAGAAAATTAGGGATCGCCTAACTGTATCTAAAGTATCTGAGTAGTCCTTTGTAGTTTCATTCTAAAGTATTTCAGACTTTCACGTGAAATTCCAACTTAAACATGGTCCAGCCGCATAAAGTCGCCAAATGTGGAGGGTTGCTTTCTTTGGGTACACTTTACCATGTAATACGAAGAACAACTAAGGTCTGCGTCATAAATTAAGGAGACGATCTTAGCCGGGTCTGGCGTAATGAGCGAAGACAGCTCGCTGGTACTTTATTGATTGGATCATTACAGGCTTGGGCCCACGAGCTGTGCTTACAAGACAAATTTTATGCCCGCAACTTTTCCCTAACATCAAGGAACATTACAGGACACTAGTACTTTATGGTCCGTAGTATGCTTGAAAGACACACCATTTTGATAAAAGAGTGAACTTGCAGAAATGTTAGAGTAATGCCGTGTGAAGTTTATTCAAACTAGTCAATTAGGTAAATTATTCATTCAAGTTTTATTAATAAAATTAGTAAAATTTACGTGAGAGTTAAAATGTCTAACAAATACATTAAAGAAAATCACTTTTAAGGCTTGATTCTGTCCGCCGAACAGCTTTCAAGTGAAATCATGCCTTTAGACGAATGAAAAACTAAATATTGTTATACTAAACAAAACTAAACTCGTCGGTGCAACAGCCCGTTAGTGGAAAAAGGCCTGCCGTGACCATTTCAGTTTACGTGAGCAAGGCTCTGGCGTGCTAGGTATATGTAGCGTTTAGGTGGTCAACCTTACGTGGAATCCCCAGTGTTTAGTTCCCAAGCATGGTTGGTCCTGATTCTATCGACCCACTTAAGGGATGGCAGGATGAGTAATGAGTCAACCTCGCGCAAGCCGGGACTCGATCCCCGGACCTGTGGCATGGCAATGCGCAGCACAACCACTAAACCACTAGGCCTCTATAACTTGTTATACAAAAATTAAAAAAGAAAATAGTATTCATTTATAAATTACTGTCCGATATTAAAAGTTAAATTTGGAGAAAAACATCAAATTATTAGCTTCACGAAACTGACATTAGTCGTACGTTCTTAACCCTTTCAGTCCCAGTGATGCCATTTGGCATCATCATGTTTCTGATCATAATTAAAAGAAAATAATAGGGCTGACATCTTTTGGGATTAATAAAATATATTTTCTAATAGAAAATAGTTTGAAGAATCGAATGATGTGCTTTTTGATATCATAAATGGCTATAGACGGTCAAAAAAAAAATTGTAAAAATGATGATGCCAAATTGTCATTGGGACTGAAAGGGTTAACATTGAGCCAACGATGAATAATAATGGTTGTACAGTGGGGAAAAAAACGAATTAACACACTTATTTCGGCTGCTATTGTAAAGAATTATGAAATATGTATTTTCAGGAAATAGCAGTAAAATTGAGAACTGTGAAAACCAAATTGTATCAAGGGTCGCTACATATTATAATGTACTATGCTTTGAAAATTCAATGGCAAATACCAAATTTTTTTATAAAATGTTTATCATCTTCAACATACCATATTGAAAAGAAAATTAATTAATTTTCATTATTTGTTGAGATATAATCATTGAAAGTGAACGCCATAATGTTAAAAAAGTTTCACAAACTTTTATTCATACCTCCACAAATAAAATGAATTAAACAAAAGATATTTTTCATTATATACTTCTTAATCTTACAAAAGCAAATCACACAAGTTTTTTCATAAATTTTTCATTTTTAATATTCTTTTATTTAAATTTAAATATGAAAAAAATAAAACATGAATATCAACCCCAATTTTTTTTTACATAAATCGATAAAGTAGATCAAGTAGAACCAAAATCCCGAATTTTGTAATTCAACAACAATTATTTGCGAGTTATTGTAAAAATACTGAAAAAAAAAAACGAATTTTAGGGACCGTGTAAAAAAGTACTAAAATTAAAGTGAAAAAAATTTAGTAGTAAAATTAGTATAAAAAATTAGCAAATTGGATCCTAACTTGCATTATCGTTTGGTGGTTGAAAAGCGTTTTTGGTAAATGTTTATTCAAATTATTGATGTCTGTCAAATGTCTAAAAATCTTTTCTTGTTTCAAGTGCATACAATGTATTTTGTTTGTATAATTAACATTAAATTATATCGATTACTATGTTTTTGAATGTATGTTATTTCCAATACAATTTCAAAAAGTGTGTTTTATATTAAAATTAAATACCCTAAAATATCATTGGAATTCGGTGTTTAGTATATTTTATTGTTACCAATTTGATTATTTAAAATGATTAGTGCCCACTGCCTTGGTTAAAAATCATTGCCAAATCATTCTGCGTAATTTTATTTTGATTTCTTAAATATCGTGTTAAGTTTTTTGTCTTCTTAAAACGTTCACTCGTTTTGTAATATGTGGTTTATATTACCGATAAAGTGCGCCGAATTTTAAACAAACTTTTTGTAGCAATATGAATGAAACAAAAATTTGCATAAAATGTAAAACATAAATGTAATAATCATGTTTGTCTATCTGATTGTAACTAATCGCATTTGAAAATCTGTTCGTGATAAATAATCGTATATGTGACTTAATTTAAAATTAAAACTTTTTCTCGTCTACCCTTTATTTTATTTCTGAATTTTAAAATCCAAAATTAAAAAAAAAAACATAAAAAAAAAATCACAATATTAGTGAAAAAGGTTTAATTCTAGCATCCTTTGGCGAGATTATGTGAACCCTTTTTTTAGCTTGTCGTTTCGAAAAGACACCCTAAATATTACCTTTTTCAGTTTGGAGATTTCCCCCTAAATGAGTTCAAAATTAATGCTTTAATATCTCTGCAAATAATGCAAAATAAATAATTCGTTTTTATACCTGGGGTATTTTGAAGGTGCTAAAAATTTTTATGTAAAAAAATTGGGTGTTGCCATTGGAATTTTCAAAGTTGGTACTCATTTTAATATGTAGACGATCCCTTATACAAATTTGGTTACCAGCTCTCAATTCTTTACGCTATTTCCTGAAAAATGACACCTTTCACAAAATTCCTTGATCAATAGCAGCCGAAAAACGAAAGGTGAATCTTTTTTCCCCCTAGCTGTACTACTCAATGTTAACGCGACCGTTGTCAACAGCTGGAGTAAAACTATTTGGCTTCTTTTCTAATTTGGCGCTTTTAACTTGGCTCCAATTCTTCCAGCGATTTCATCGATCTACAAATGTTACTGGATGGACCAAAATACTTAGGAAAATGAAGCCACTGCCAGATTTACGTTAGCGATTGTTTTGGTTTCACTTCTTTCATTTATATTGGCCGAGTGGTTTGGAACATTACTCTAGCAGTCTGCGCGCTGTAACGGGTGCGGTTTCGATTCCCGCCTTCGTCCTGGGTGTATATTCCTTTCTCTGTGACAGTAAAAAATTCTTGCTGTGTCTGTCTTACTTGACGAAGGCTTCATAAGCGGATCTCTGATCAAGCACACAAGCCGGAATATATATGTACCTACTCCCCCCCCCCTTCTTATATTTGGAGGAAGGTGTGGTGTACGAATGTAAACAATATGAAATTTAAGTATTATTTTTAGGAGAAAAAAGGTATTTGGTATACAATTTTATATTATCTTTAGAAAATACATTTATATTATTAGTATTTATTCATGTTGTTATTGGCGGTGTTTGGAGAACGGGAAGCATTGGGTTTTAAATAAAAAATAAAATGAATAATTTTAAATAAAATTTTATTTAAAATATTGTAAAAAAGAAACTCATTCTTCATAAATAATAATGATAATTTCTTAATTAACGTTTTATTTGTCCGTGAAGTCCACCGGCACATGACACAGGAATTGCCTATTTTTCATTTATCTGCGTTACTATGATAAAACACAAATAAGAATTACTAGAGAAATTAAAAGTAATACAATTAATTAAAATAATAACTGTCGAGTAGTCTGTAAGAGATTTAAATATAAGAAAATTTGAACGTTTTGCATCATTTTTTATTCTATGAAAGAAAATAAAAGATTTTTAGAACTTTTGAAATTTGATCATATCCAAGAAATTTTGTCTGATAGAATGAAACTTTTAAAAAAGTAAAACTTTATTCGAAAAGTTCACAATGGTCTTGTTCCAACACTATGTCAAAGAAAACAAAACAACCAATGAAATCGCAGTTCGGAGCGCGTGACGTTATAAAAAATCAATTAGCTTGTTTCAACACTTTGTCAAAGAAAGCAAAACAACCAATGAAATCGCAGTATGGAGAGCGTGACATCATAAGAAATATTCCCATTTATTATTCAATCGTAAATAAATAGCACTAATTTTTTTTTTAACTTATCCCGTTTTCTTTTCCCTTTTTTCCTAATCCTGTACATTATGGATGCTATTCTCAAGTCTTTTTTAGTGGAAGTGTAAAATTAAAACTCTTGATTTAGTTTTTATAAGCAAACGATAATAAATGTAGAAGCAAAAATTAATTTATTTGACGATTGATTTCTGCGCAGAAGTAGATATGTGTTAACACTAGATCGCTACTTCCAGTTATATTTAATTCGAAAATTAAATTTAAATTAAAAAAAATTGACTTTGGCGGTCAAGTTTATAAAAAACGCCAAATGACGTCATTTTTCTTTACTGCGCAAGCCCTGCAGGACAAAAAACTGGTCGCGCTTTTTGAGATCCGTTGCCATTGGAGCGAGACACGGCTGCATTGAGCAGGCTATCGAGTATATATCATATTATATCTTGATGACTTTTTCGGAATTTTTTTATTAGGTTATTTTTTTGTTATTTTGATAATAAGATATATCAGCTTCTTCTATAGTCTGACTCTGCTTCCATGATACTCTGGTTAGGGTCGAAAAAAAAACGAAAAACAGCAGAAAAGGAAATAATACTAAATCCTACTAAAATAATTCATATTAATAATTAATCCAATTAAAATGTTCATTATTTTCCCTTTTTCTGATTTCACCCAGATAACCATTAATGCGTGTTCGGCTTCTACTATAGAGTCCCAAAAATATTCATGTCATTATCTCCAAACTCTCCAAACTATATATATAGTTGCTCTTCCCTCATTTTCATTATTTAAATTGAGGATGCTTTATTGCCAAATAGAAATAGCAAATATCACAATTAATAAGATACACAATTAATAAATACTTTAGTAAAAATCCGATGTTTAGATATCATTTCTCATTCACTCAGTAAAATATAACCAAAACAAGATTTTTCACAAATTGTTTTTATTTTTATTTCAGTGCTTTTCAATAGCTATTACTAAATAAAAGACATAAAAGGGAAACCGTGTTGTTCATATCACTTATTTGTAAACATTCAATCAAGCTTGTAAAAACTATATTAACTACGCACAATCCATGACAAACTCGTAGTAACCAAAGCCGAAAAATCCTATTATCTTTGACTGAAATCAAGCAGAAAAACTACAGGCGCGAAAAATCGTATCCCCAATAGCTGAGCGAAGTGGTGAAAAGAAAGTTAAGCTCAAACTGTAATATAAAATACGAAGTTGATCATAAAATGAAAAATAAAACAACTCCTGAGATTTATTGCATTTCTGTAAAGATGAGAATTCCTTCGGCAGCTAGCAATAATTTTTATGCAGTGAAGCTTAAGTTGATTTATGATTTTCTTTTAGTCCTTTGCAGTTCATTTTTCCCCACTTTTCGATAAATATCTGTCAACTACAGCTTCGTTGGGCTAATTCGATTACGAAAGATATACTAATCCCTTGGTGGTTTTATAAACCTTTACATTTAAAAGAGATGTTTGTATTAGACACCTTTATAGTATTTTTGAGACTTTTCATGTTGAGAAATATTTTTGTAAAAATGATGTAGAGAGAAAACGTATAATTTTGTATTCTAATAACATTTGAAAGAATGGTTTCTTTTTTTAAATATCTTACTATAAATCTAAAGTATTCTATAGAATAACACCCGTTTTTTCATTCTTACATTTGAACTATAATACTATTTCGTAGTTACTATTATCAGTTGAATGTAAGCATAAAATTTTCCATTAAAATATTTGAAATATTTTTTAAATCTTTAAAAAGCATTTTAGCAAATTATTTAAAAAATATTTTTCGTTGACTATCCAGTAAGACTAACAATATTATTTTATTTTTATTAAAATTTCTAATGTATTAATTTTCTATCATTTAATAGTGGATTGGTTAATTAAAGAATCCAAAAGGTTTAAAAAAGAACTGGATTTTATTGGTTTTAAAATTAAATGTACTTATAATACTCAAAATTACATTCATTTTGAAAATATAAAAATCTTTTGAATACAGTACCATGGAATGTGATGGAACTTTTATTGGCAAGCTTGCCCCAAAAAATAATATTTTTTTATTAGACAAGTTTTTTTTACAATTATCGCTAAATCTAAATAGCATCTAACAGGAACAAGTTTAATTAACCTGTCAGAACCTTTTAGTGATGTTTTACATTGAAGGATTCCTTTTATAGAATTAACAGCCTTAAGTACACTGCTCAAAAGAATTAGGATACTTTTGTTTACCCTTTCAGTTCCAACTTCTTATTTTTTATTCTAAGAATCAAAAATTTGTGAAATAGATTCATTTCTAATCCAGAATGAAATGGTAAAAAACAGGGGAAAAATCTTAATTTTTAACTAAAATTTAAGAGGGAAAAAAATTGGAATCATAACTTTCGAATAAAATTATAACAATAATTTTTTAAAAACATAATTCGTTAAAAAAAGTTTAAATCAATTTTTAAACATCGAAGAATGCAAACGTGAAGAATTTAGGATCAATTTATTTCATAAAATTTTTTGGGAGTGAAATTTATTTTACCATGTTTTTCATATTTTCCTTTAATTAAAACAAACATTATTTAATTCTTCCAAAGACATGATTCTTCCATCTAACGATACATAAGAGCAAGCTCAACTTAGTGAGAAAAGAAATCCCAAGCTGATGATTAAAAATGGAATCATTGGGGGTGAAAGGGTTTAAACCATGCGTTCCCCTAATTGTTGTGAACAGTGTACCTGGTGTTTTTCAGAGTACCTTTAGATTTGACCTTAAACCTTTTGAGATAACTATATTTGTCTACGACAGAGGTATCCCAAAAAATAATCATTCTTTACATGTGTCGTCAATAGTAAATGCTTACGGGAAAATTATTACGAAACTAATCTCAGGCCGTAATAACCCTTAAATTTCCCTTAAGGGTCTTGTATGGTAACAGATCTCTATACAATTCCAATCGGGAAACTTTTGACGCTGTTTTTAAATAAAGTATACGACATGTACTCACGAAATCTTAACAAAAAATACAGAAGAAAGTTATTTTGCCATTAAAATAATTAATAAGTATCATTTTAAAGAAATTAATTAGTTATAATTTAAATAAAATTTTGTTTAGATATTTACATGCCGTTAGTGCTGCCATCTGTAGTTTGTGAATAATTACTAAAATTTTGTTTTACTTATAACCAATTAATATCGTTAAAATTATACTTATTAATTATTTTAAGGGCAAAATAACTTTCTTCTTTATTTTTTGGTAAGTTTTCGTGAGTACATGTCGTATACTTTATTTAAAAACCGGTTCAAAAGTTTCCCCATTGGAATTATATGGAGATCTGTTACCATACACAAGACCTTTAAAAGATTCTCAATAAACACATGGATCTAAAATAGTTTTTGAATATTAATTTATGCTTCAATTCATTTTTTTAAATTTTAATGCAATCAAATAAAAGATTATTTTATTGCTTCGTGAAATTGGGACTATAACATTTTTTTCAACTTTATGACAAAATCAAAGGTTAAATGTGCTTTCTTTCAAATCCTAGATCACGGCTACTGCTCTTCTTCTGAATGCCTTTCCGTTACGACTTTGGGGGCAATCGGACAATTCCGATTCATTTATGAGTATGCTACCGAAAAGCTCAATCGATTTCTTAGGCAGCAAAGAAGACGCAAATCCTACTAAGTTATCCAATAGGTTTGTGTTAATGACACATATACTACCTTGTTTCGGGTATATGATCATATATATGTTTAAAATGACTTGAAACAAAGGTAAATTAATTTCAAAGATACTGTATATAAATTGTATTTTAAGAATGCGTCCAATTACCCATGCTCAGTTGTTTTTGTTTCAATCATGTCTTTGTTTCAAAACTTCAATGTTCTGCAAAAAAAGTTAAAAGTTTCGAAATGAAGTATCTAGTTGTAAAACCCCTTTTCCTAAAGTATAAATAAGATATACGGTCCGCCAGTTTGTTGGATTTTGATAGTGGTAAATTCAAAGAGACGGAGTCGCAAATGAAAAAAGATGTCACGCTTCTGTAGTACGTAGTTCTAAAAGATCTTAACTATTTTAAACTTAAAATAAATTTAATAGTATGATATATTTATGTTCATTATTTCATGGAATGGAATGCAAGAAAAACTGACCTCGGATATATACAGCTCTGATCGTCTGATATGGGACTATGTTCTAGATATACTTCCTGTAAGCGAACCTGATATGACTACAATATCGATGCCAAAAAGCAAATACATTTGGATATCTAACTGAGTCTTTTATGAAAACGAGGGCTATATAACTGGTGAAGTAAGATTTTTCATCTCCAGTTAGGTTACTAAACAACGAAAACGCATGAATTTGGTAGTCATTCCATTTTAATTTAAAAAATGATAGGTAGATTAACCCTACATACAATCGCTAAAAGTTTCCAAAGAACGATCTGACCCATATATAGTTGTACCTGGAAACAAAATTTGGGAAACGTAACTTTTGCACTTAGCGCCCTTTGCTCTTTGAGGACCAAAATGTAAACTAGTTTTCACTCTACATTAGATTTCAATATATAAATGTTTGACTTATTAACCTATTTTTTTGAATGATTTATATTTCATTTAGGCAGTAAATCGTCATTTTAAGAAGATTATTTTTGTAAAGGTCTTTGGAATCACAGTAAGAAGTTGATAGTGACATTAAAAAAAAACTAATCGCGATAACTACGACTAAATTTATATTGAAATCACAAAATTTTAAGATTTGATCGCATTTTGCGACCGTTAATTTTGAACCCTGGTTTCGGCGGTTTTATGCGTCTGTGTCCATCAGGTTGTAGACCAAAATATACACCAGTTGAGTATATAGTTGGATCGGCACTTTTATAGGGGAACGGGGGCCTCGAAGCGATCGGGGCGCCAGTTTGGGGGGATCAATAGCCCTCGGTGGTGCCGCCGACGCGTCGGACGTCCCGAGACTTTATGAAAGATCATCCATCTCCTGCTTGACACCTTCTGTTGCGCCGGCTAATGCGACGAAAGTCCTTGGTCAAAACAAGGACATTATCACTGGTTCGAAGTAAAACATACACGGGGGTCGTTATGAACACGTGTGTAGGTCGATCCATTATTTTCTTTGTCGAATGCGTAAATAGTTGTTGAGTGGGTGCTAATTAAATCGAGATGCAAAACCGTTTTTATAGGCATGGGGGGAAATCTGTAGATGGGACTTGTTGATGAAAGTGGGTTTTTGATTTTTAACCGAATACAAATTATTTAGTATATTTCTAGTAATATTGAGGATTATTCGATTAGATTATTGAATTCATAAATTTCAAATATGCATGGATTTGCATAAAGACGCAGGGATTGGAAGGCACTTAACATACTTTGCCTAACAACCTATATCAAATCAAGGACATTATGAATTATCAGAACATTATGAAAACGTGTGTAGGTCTATCAATTATTGCCTTTGTTGAATGTGTAAATAGTTTGTGAGTGGATTCTAATTAAATTGAGCTATAAACCGTTTTGATAGTAAGGGAAAAAATCCATGGGAGATGGGACTCGTTGATGAAAGTATGCTTTTGATTTTGCCACTGAAAGAAATCTATTTTGTATAATTATACTTCTTTTGAGGATTGTACGAGTTATGTTATTGTGCTTAGATATTTAAAATAAGCATGAACTTTCATGCAGTCACAAAGATTGGGGAGCACTTAAAATACTTATCTACTACTTACATCAAAACAAGGACATTATTATCATTTCGTGTTTATGCTATTGTATTGCACACACACACGGGAAAGGAGGTCGTTATGAAAACGTGCGTAGGTTGATCAATTATTGTTTTTGTTGAATGCGTAAATAGCTGTTGAGTGGATGCTAATTAAATTGATATGCAAAACTGTTTTGATCTGGAAAAAACGTCGATGGGATTTGTTGATGAAAGCGGATTTTTGATTTTGTTACTGAAGAAATATTAATTTGTATAATTAAACTACTGTTGAGGATTATACGAGCTATGTTATTGCATTTATATATTTTAAATATGCATGAATTGCATTGTGTGTGTGGAGACGCTGAGATGTTAGATCACTTAAAATACATACCTAACAACCTACGTCAAAGCAAGGACATTATTAATACTTCATTCCTATTTTCTTCTTTCGTGTAAAATACACACGGGGAAAGGGGTCGTTATGAAAAAGTGTGTAGGTCGATCAATTTTTGTCGTTGTTGATTACATTAATAGTTGTTGGCGTAGTTGGAGTGAATGCTTAATTAATTAGGTTATAAAACCGCTTTAAATGTGATTAAAAGAATTCAGCATAGGTGACTTGTTGATATAGATGGATTTTTATTTTGTTTTGTTTAATTCTACTTCTTTAGACTAAAAGATTAGTTACTGCGTTTACGTAGTTTAAATGTGTCAGTAAATGAAGAGTTAGTATTAAATAAAAAGAAAGGCTAATAAGACATTGAATGTTTTTTTACCAATTCTTGATACACATATTTCATTGTTATTGTTTATTGTTATTTTATCTGCTATAATTGAAAATAATTACGCATTTAAACTTTCAGGGGTAAGAATTGAAAGTTTAATGAAGACCTGATAAGTTTCTGAAGTCCTTGATCATATCAAAGAAATTAATGCTGATTTGTTTTCTACATTTAATGGCGCGTACAGAGAGAGAGAGGGTCGTTTTGAAAACTTGTTTATGATAATCGATGGTAGTTTCGACTTTAGGATTATTTAAATTATGAATAGTAGTTGGGATGTTAAGAATAAAGAAACTGAGTCATACAATCGGTTTGCCAGTGACGGAAGAAAATAATCGACATATGTGATTCGTTGATAGAAATTTCATTCTTTATACAAGGATGTTCATAATTAAACTGACGGTATTCGGGGGAATTCTGGAGAGTGAACTGATAAGCGAAATTTCTATTCCTTCGGTATAGAGGCTATTGACGACATGAGAGAAAGAATTCCGCGAAAAAAAAATTAGGTTCCAAAATTTTCCGATTGGGGCAAATTTTGTCATTCAAGCTGTTGTTATTTGAATCACCTAAGGCAACTATAAAACTTCAAAATGCAAATTCTTAACTGCGTAGTTGCAGTACGATCGTCACAAATTGTAACTATAAAGGTAGCGATTGACTACGAAACTAACAATGCGGCTCAAGTTTCTATATTATTTTTCGTTAAAATGAATGTTATTCCCCTCTTCGGATCAGTTTTAACTAAAAATTGAATTGAAACTTTATTATTTTTATTTTTTAGTTTTGTAGCCAATCGTAACCTTTATATCTACAATTTGCGACGTTCCTACGGCGGCGTTACTGCAACTACGCCGTAAAGAATTTGCATTTTAAAGTTTTCTAGTCACCTTAGGTGATTCTAGGCTTGAAATAACAACAGTGGCGCCAAATTTGCCCCTATCGGAAAATTTTGGTGCAATTGTTTTCCGCGGAATTCTTTCTCACATGTCGTCCGTCTGTCTGAACGTCCGGAGGGACATCTGTCTACTGTCTGCGAATTGCTCTTTGAATTAGCATTAAAGTTTAATTTTAAGTCATTTAAATTGTTGTTGTCACAGCAACAATGGCAGGAGACACTTTATTGAAATATAATATGTGAAACAAAATTTATTTTTGACATAAATCAGTTTGGAATAACGTTTTAAATTTAACATAATGTGATTCTTTGAATGTTCCTTATTTGTTTACTAAGAAAGCGACAGGGCATTAGATTTTTAGAATAAAAAACTAGTTAGTTTGAATTTACATTTCTTATTTTTGTAGTGCAGTTTGGAACAGCTTCAAGTTGTTCGTTGATAAAAAATATTTAATTATTCTTCGAACTGCAAAGAAATTGAGAAGACGATGAATAATATTAATTTAATTTGAGAAAGAAAATTAATGAAATAGTTGATTTTGACTTTTAAAATTTTTAATTACAACTGGATGCTGTGTTTGAACGATTTTTTTCCTAATGTGTATAAATATGGTGTAAAAGTGGTTCTAGGTGATATTTACTGTTACAAGCCTACTTGTTTTTCGATAAGAGTTTCAGTAAGGATTTATATAGCAGGAAAATGGGCTATTTTATTCTTTAAAAACTTCATATACAAGCCTATACAATGTTAATGAATACCAAAACTGCTCCTATTTGCTACAATGTTGCACATCAATCAATTTTAAGTTAGCATTTCAATTTTTTAACTACATAAAAAAATACATTTAGTACGGACAATACTTAATTTGAAAAATTCTTAATACTCGATATAGTAAGCACAAAATAAATACGAAAAACAAAAACCCATCATCTCCGGAATCTTCATAGAAAGTGAAGCCACATGCCATTACTGCGTATCAAATGTAACAGGTCGTAGCACGAGCCACCCTGGGTCCTCTCATCCGGATAATGTGAAGAGACGCATACTTTTGCTCTTGCTCTTCCCCTCCACTGTTCGCATACTTGGGATAGATCCCGAGATATGTCGACCACTCAGACCAAGCAGCTATAAACTGCAATGGTTTGACAACATTTTAACTGACTATTTTTATTAGGTTTTAGAAAAGTCAAATTTTAAACTATACCTAATGTTGATATTTTAATCACAGGCAAACAACAAAAAGTTTTGCTAAGGACTATAAAAGTATATTTTGAATGGTGATTAATTTTTTGCCGAGTTTATTTTTTATTAGTATGTTTTTAGACTTATGGGTAATAAACAAAACTGTAAATTAATACCATTTTAATCTATTTATTTCTCATTTATTAGAAGCATGTTATAAATAAACAAATATATAATCATTAAATATGAAGTTTTCTCAGGAATTTAATTCAAAAAGCCTTTTAACACTTTTAGAAGGGTAAATATTATACGTTTTAAAAATAATTAGGTCTGGTGGTTCGCAGGGGCAAAAAGGTAAGGAACCCCTGAACTATGAGATGAAATCTTTCAGTTACAATTTTATCAGCTCAAAAGAGATGGTCTTTTCATCCTTCAGAACCTATAAAGTCATATAATTTTCCTCACTCTGTTTGGCATGAGCACCGGGATCGAAGTAATTCGTACAGATGCTTCAGGTCTTCCATGTAATTCACTGTATGAAACTTTTATAATATGTTATAACGGTGAAATGTATTTAAATATATGCTAGAAATTTACTAATTGAAAAGAGCTTTGACTCATTAGTGAACTATTTTCCTCCATGTATGAGAATTTTGTAATTGTGTAATTAAGTAAATTTGAAGAGGAAAGGTAAATTATGTTCCGTTAAACTTTCGATTGTAAAACAGTTAGAATGTTTTTTTAAATGCGTAATTATTTAATTTTAAAAAAAATAATTTACGTGTTAAATTTAAATAATTATATAAATTGACGCCCAGTGGCTTAGTGGTAGGGCTTCGGATTGCCATGCTGCAGGTCCGAGGATCGCGTCCTAGATTGGGCAAATTTGATTCACCCTTTCATCCCTTAGAGGCCCCGTGGCGCAGTCGTAGTGCTTTGCATTGCCGTGCCACAAGGTCCGCATTCGAATCCCGGATTGGACGAGGTTCACTCAACCTTTCATCCCTTAAGTGGGTCGATAAAATGAGGACCAAGCATGCTTGTGAACGAAACCCTGGGGGTCCCGCGTGAGGTTGACCAATGACCACCTAACCGGGACATATGCCTAGCACCCCAGAGCACTTGGTCACGAAAGCTGAAATGGGCACGGCGGCACGGCAGGCCTTGGTCCACTAACGGGCTGTTGCGCCGAGTAGTTAAGTTTCTTAATTATTTAAAAATAACTAATAATTATAATAATATTGCAGTAAACTTTAATATATTATATTAACATTGCCCCTCGTGAAATTTTTCTATTGAATTTGAAAAAAATTCAATAACCAAATAATATAATTTAGCATATTGTTTGATATAATAACCTCACTTGTAGTGTATATGTTCTTCTACTTAAAATTTAATTTTTAATACTACTTTTTCTTAAAAAATAAATAAAATGGAGATGAAATAAAATGAAGATAAAGAAAAAATAGAAGTTATAAAGTAACAAAAAATTGCCTACCATCCTGTTAATTTAATACTCGCTGAAATTCTTATAGAAAAACAAATAGGGTTGTAACAGTTAGTGTAACCTAGAACCACTTTCCGAAAATATTTATACACCTTTGAAAAAATCACGGTATCCATATACCTTAGAAAACGAAAAAATTATCAAAATATGTGTTTTGATATTTTTTGTATTTGAATATTATCTGATTCTTTATCTTTTAAATGGTACATGTAGATTTCTTGTACTATAAATAGTTTTTGATTTGCAGGCAGTCTTGTAAAGGTAATTCTATTGTCATCAATCTTACAATGAAAACCTTGAACTCATTTTTTGAAGAACGAATTTTTTCATAATATGCTTGTACTTCGAATATGATATCTCAAATTAATATGCTTCGATTTAAAACAATTAAAGTGCATTTTAATGAGTAGGAATCAGGGCATGTGGCCATGTACTTTTTAACAATTCTAACAAATAGTAAATTACAGATATTTAAAAAATGAAATTATTAAAAAAAATTCATATTTTAAAGCTTGCCATTTCAAACTATCAGGATTAAACAACTACTTTTCTTAGAGCTTAAATTTTACATGGTCACCTGCATGAATATTTGCTGTTTTCTTTTCTGCAAAAATTATGTAAAACAAGTAATTAGAAATGTCGTTATGTTATTCACAATTTGTCACACTTAAATTAATTAAATGCTAATTAATTTATTAGTTAATATATTTTTTATTGCATTAAAGTATTTTTATGTTAGTTTTTATGTGCCTGATCTTCTCACAAAGTTTTAAAAGTATATCTCAAAAATTAAAGAATTTTTTTTGAAGGTTTATGGATACCCACAGCATTTACTTGTAATTTAAACTTTTAATTTTGTTATTTATTTAAATAGTTTGTATTTTTGTACACTCAAGGTGTTTTGTCTAGAATGCCTAAATTTATCATCTCCTTAATTTTTTTAAAATATAATTTAAACATTTGATCTAGATCAAATGTTCCTAGTATCCGTTCTGGCGACATTTGGAGTTATTTGAAAATGTCGCCAACGCCTAAATTTGCACGAACTTCTTATATTTCAAAAAGTATCAAAAAATTGTAAAACCTGATTATTTCAAAAAATGTATCTATACCAAAAAATACAAAATTTATAGTCCTTCAAAATTAACCCCAAATGTTGCCGCACTAGGATTCTATCAAAGCAAAACTATTTTTTATATCACTTTAATTTATAAATTAATTTCGGAACAAATATTGATCTTTTTAGGAAAAACAATACTCAATCATGTATTATTATATTATCACCCAAATAAGCTATGAAAGGTGTAAATTTCAAATAATTTCTAAAAAACAAAACCGCAAAAATAAATATAGCTGTGCAAATTTTTTTATTTTAAAATCCTTTTAGAATCATCCATCAATAAACGAATAATGTAACGTAAAACTAACCAACTTTTTATGCAAAAACTGTGTACAGCTTTCCTGTTAAACAATAGACGAACAATTTAACAATCCAATTTCAATTTAACAATCTCGATTCACAATCTTCTTTTATTGCTACAGTGGTGGTCAAAATTATAAGGACAACTGAAAATTGAACAGAACAAATATTTAGACATAAAATAGACTTAAATAAAGTTATACATCATAAATTTAAATATCTTCTTTATGCTATAAACCATTTAAGAACAATAAAAAAAACTTAAAATACAAAATTTGAGTTTATAAAAATAATAAACAAAAAATACATTGTTAGGGAACTGGACAAAATTATAAGGACATTTAAAATTTTCAAATCAAAACAATTAATAATTAATAAGTTCACCCTTATTTTCAATTACTTTAATTAATTTTGACGTCATAGAGCACGTTAGTTTTTTTAAGGTGCTCACAGGGATATTTTCCCATGCCTTTTCAATTGATGATATCAGTTCTCGTTTGTTATGGTACTGAGTGCTATTTTTGTAAACTTCATGCGCCAAAATACCCCACAAATTCTCGATTGTGTTAGATCGGGACTTTTAGCAGGCCAATCAGTCAACAGTTTTACAGAATTAGCGTCAAACCATGATTTTACAGTTGCGGACACATGTGATGGTGGCGGACACACATTGACGCATTGTCCTTCTGGAATAAATAGTCACCACTGGTTATCAACTGTGCTTCTGGCAAAAGATTGTCACCCAGCATATCAACATAACTATTTGAGTTCATTTTCCTCTGAAGAATTACTATTTCTGTAGTTCCAGAGGCTGCGTAACCTGCCCAGACCATTACTGAGCCGCCACCATATGAACGCTTTGAAAATATTTATTTTTCTTTGCGAAGATCATACCAAAAATACTTAAACCCATAAAGTCCGTCTAGGTTAAACTTCTTTTCATCAGAAAAGACAACATCATTCCATTTTTCAACCATAGAAATGTACTTTTTAGCAAACTCCATCCTCAGTCTCTTTTGGGTTTTTGTAAGAGGGGGCCATGACTTCAGTTTTCCGTATCGAACCTGTTTGGCATTTTGTAAAACACGGCGAACGGTTCGAGCACTGTAGTTCAAGTCCAGTTCACGCTTTATTTCCGTCTATGTTTGCTTTTTGGAGCAAGTTCTACTTATAATTCGTCTTTTATCTCTGAAGACACAGAAGATGGCCTACCTAGGTGTTTTCGTTTTCCATAATTTCCAGGATTTTTCAAAAAAATATATATATTACAGTCTTTGATTTATTCAATTTCAATGCTATTTCACGTCCAGTAAGTCTAGAATTTCTATAAGCGATTAATTTCCCTTTTTCAAACACCGATAAAGCTTCGTACCTAGTGGCATGATTGAAGATAAGTGTAATGAAGTTTTCAAACACTCGCAAAATCTTTATAGCACTATGGAATGACGTGTACAAAGCAGAAACTTTGTTACTTTTATGTAAATTTATGCTTTAGACTTACAGTAATGCAATTGTCTATATAATTTTGTCCAATATCGCTGTATGTTAAAATTTATAACGCATTTTAAAATTATGAATTTATGTATATTTGCAAAAAATCTTATTTAAAATGCTTAGTTTACTATTGGCTAACATACATAAAATTTGCATAATTCAACTGTGATTTGTCGAAAAAGATATATTGTCCTTCTAATTCTGACCACCACTGTATTATCACGTTATTTAATATTTATTAATATAACAAAAATAAATGTTCTTTTAAATATTTGTTTTAAGTAAAGTTTCTCATGCGATTATTGTTTTGGAAAAAGCGATTGAAATGAATAAAACTTAAACTTTAATGCTATTCAAATGGGAAAACTTTCGACAGACAAGTAGGCAGATGTCCCTCCGGACCCACAGACAGGCGGACAAAACATACAAAAGAGAGATTTTTATCCTCTTAAGACCCGAGCAAAATCCTACACGTATATTCTTAATCTAAACATACTTTTTATACAAATATATGCTAAAAAGAATTTATGCAAAGTAATTTTTAAAAAAATTATGTTTAATGGTTACTGCGAGACATGCCTTAAGCTCTAAAAATACACATTTTTGGCGCTATAAATGCAAAAAGAAAGGCCGTATCACTTATTTGTAGTTAAAAACAATGTTAAAATAAACTGTTAATGAAAAATGCCTTTAAAATTAATTACTAAAAGAACTTTTTGAAAAGTCTGAAAAAAAAGTTTAAACTAATTTTTTGAGAATTCTAATATCGTATTGACCCTCGTTCAACTTCATTTTTAATAGAAATTAATGACTGACACCTGTAATCAAAGGCTGAAAACTGATATTTGGATCTTTTCTATCGGACCAGGTCAAATTCGGAACTAATTAACACGTTAATTGTCTGTGAGAAGGTTTTAAAAAATGTCCCCCAAATGGGGACGCCAGGTTGCAAGAGATTAATGTAGCACGTTTGTATGTATTCTTACGAGCATTTAATGACAAAAATCTATTTCTTCCAAATTTGTCTGGAACACCTAAAAAAGTATTGAAAATCTATATATATATATAAAAGAAAGTCGTGTTAGTTACACTATTTATAACTCAAGAACGGCTGAACTGATTTGGCTGAGAATTGTTGAAGAGGTAGCTTAGAACCAGGAATAGGCAATAGGATACTTTTTATTCGAACCCAAACGGGTGTAGGAGTGCAAAACATGAGCCGATTTCCCCATAGGAATAGCATTGTAAGATTAGAATTTCTTTTTATTTCAATTTAAAGACATTCCAGCGAGTTCAGTGCGGACGAAAATTAAGAAAACTAAAAAAAAAGAGCACGTGGGTTTAATTTTCTGGATTGTTATTTGAATATCAGTATTTTATTTTATTTGTTGATTTTAAATATTTTGATTTGTTTTATAGTGGATCAGATTTCCTCAACTAGATTTTAGTTATGTTTCCAAATTTAATTCAATTGGTGTTTACAAATGTAAGAAATGAAGATATGGAGGAATATATTCGGCATAAATAAGAAATTTGTACTTTATAAAACTTTTCCAACCATACAATAGGATGAATGTCTGTTTTGTTTTCTGATGTTAAGATGGCGTAATGGCCTATTGAATTTTGGTATTGGCGGCTTTTGGCGAAGTTGAAAATTTAACGTAGGGTAGCTATTCCCATCCAGTTGTATGGGTTAGGGTTAGTTTGAATTATCGTCGCATTAAAGCTACACACGAGGGCTATTGGAAACGGGAGTCGTAATTTAGAACCACAGTCAAGTTACGAGCCGACACGTGAGTAGGTACCAAATGCAACTTTTAAGGGCAACATCGTACGCAGCGTTGGGAATTTAGAGGATATTTAAAGTGCCCTTCCTCTACACGGGGTATTATTCGTCGGACATTTTTTGGCTGCACGATCCGTTTATAGGTCGGCAGTTATTTTGGTGATGCCCGGACCTGAACCTGGGACCTACCGTATGCAAGACGAAAGTCTTTACCAACTGGGTCCTCCAGCCCTATCAAGTTGTATGAAATATGAAGTGAAATGTTTACCACGATTGGGCAGTTTCATTTTGCGCTAATTGTGAAAAAGAAACAGGCCATTATTTCATATAACTGTTCTGGCAATTTGAACAGGGGCCTATGTGAAAGCCCTCAAACTCCTGGAAGGGCCTGGAAAAAATCAACCCCTCATATCAGAATGGGAGGAGATTATAATATCCAGATGGAGTGGACCAGTGGAGAGGGGATCAATTGGTATAAAATAAAAGTTTGCATACAAAACTACTAATATGGGTTATTAAGGGCACACCCATGCAACACCGGGTTTATAAAGCTAGTAGCTAAATAAAACACTCTATACTATTCTTTTATTTATGTGGGGATGAATATTACACCATTTATTTTAATCTGAGTTGAATACTTTCTTTGCTATATTTAATTATTGGTCACTGGGAAACTTTTGACGATGACACTTTTAAAAATGTATGTAAAAGTGTATTCTGTTTAACTATTATCAGAAGTCTTAATTTTATGATTACTCATTTTTTAAATGAGTTTTTAAAAAATTAAACGATTTTAAACATTAAAAAGATAAAGATAAAATTTAAGGAATGTACAACATTCAAAATGGCTAATGTCGAAATGTAACAAATATATATATATATATATATATATATATATATATATATATATATATATATATATATATATATATATATATATATATATATATATATATATATAATATATATATATATATATATATATATATTATATATATATATATATATATATATATATATATATATATATATATATATATATATATATATATATATATATATATATATATATATATATATATATATATATATATATATATATATATATATATATATATATATATATATATATATATATATATATATATATATATATATATATATATATATATATATAATATATATATATATATATAATAAAATCGTTTGCTTTTTTATAAAGATATTTGTTATTAAATCTTGATTCTAAAAAGTTATTTTCCCTTATAAAATTTATGTTTATTTAAGCGATAATCAATAATGGTATTCATAGTATAATGTCATTCTACGATGCACTGCAAAGTAAATGTTAAGATATATACCGTTTTTAATAACTATGTATCTTATAACTTTGTTATTTTTATGTTTAATCATTTTAATATTACTAGTTAATTCAGTAACACAGCCTTTAAAGATGTTAAAAAGTATGTTTCTTATGTATTTCATGCTTGGACCAAAGTTACCCTCCCGGATCCTAATCGTGTCCTAATTTTTAAAACTTACACCAATTTTTTTTAATTTATAAAATTTAACAAAAATAAATGCTTGGAAATTATTCCTAAAAGTACAATTCATAGAATGCATAATGATTTTTATGTGTTTAAATCGTTTTTGTAATTTAATTTTTCTTTGTAAAAAAACCTATGTAAAAAAACCTGTGATTTTGGACCAAAGTTACCCGCACTAACGGTTATATTATACATACATTTTTCAAGTTGCATGTCTATCAACCGGGTAGAATAATGATTATGCAACAAATTTTTACCTTGCGCCTAATTTAAATGAGTATTGCATTGAATATATCATTTTAATTTATTTGATACAAAAACAACATTTTTAAATCTAAATATTTTACGAATTTCAAGCATGTTTTACTATGGTTAGTTTGATTGTCTGGAAACAGTTAGTAATCCTAGTAGCTAATTCCCTTTTTCATTATGAACTTTAGAATATTTATTTAACACTTCCAAATTAAATAGTTAAACTATTCTAAATGAAATAGTTATTTTAATACATATTTAATTTAATATCTATAGTAAAACTGTAAACTTATATTTGAGTGTAAATGAATGCTCTACAATTTATTGTTTTTAAGTGGATATGTTTACCTCCAGTTTACAATTATAAAATTGTATGTTTGTGCAATTACACATGATTAATAAATTAGCGATTATTAAAAAAACGATAATTCATTAGCAATATACATGATTAATAAAATGTTATACAATTATTCATTGCAATGTACTTAAAGTTCAATGTACTTTTCCATTTGTATGTTAGTTTAACTTGGTAAGTTTTTAATTGGCTTGTTTTAGGTACGTATTTCCTTCCAGATCGTTTCCTTTGACCGGAGCTCTTCTCACGTGACATTGATTTACCAATCGAGGCTTGAGAAAGAATGTACTTTCGTTCAGCGTTTATGTTGCCACTCAAGTCCTGAAACATGCCCATATGAACATTTATTTGTTTGTATGTTTGTTTGTTTGTATGTTTCTTTATTTATTTATTTCACCAGGCGAGATTTCTAAATTGCAACTATGCAGGCAAGACCAAACTGCTCTCTCCAGATTCAGGACGGGACACACAAAGAGTTTGAAGTTTGAGGCCGGAACCAAGCTGTTCCCAGACTGCCCCAACTGTCGTGGTAGTGCTCAAGCCAGTCCCGAACACAAACTCCATTGCCTCGGTTTGACGTGGAAGGACATCAACGACGACCCACTTTTATTTTTGGACTTTCTCAGGGTCACAAACATTATGGAACTGGTCTAATTTTAACCCAGGGATATGTACAAAAAATAATAATTATCTAATCTAATCTAATCTAATCTAATCTAATCTAATCTAATCTATCTATCTATCTAATCTACTACTTTACTTATCTTCTTATCTATCTTTCTTTGATTCTTATCTTATCTTTTTTCATCTTACTTATTTATCTTAGCTATCTTCTTCTATCTATTGATCTGACTATCGATTGATCTGATCTGATCTGATTATCTATTTACTGATCTGATTGATCTGATCTATCTTATCTTATCTTATCTTATATCTATCTTATTTATCGTATCGTATCTTATCTATCTTATCTACTTACCTACTTACCCTTATCTTATCTTAATATCTTATCTAATCTTATATATCTTATCTTATTTATCTTTATTTCTTTTACTACTATCTTTAGTTTTACATTTACTCAATCGATCGCTTGTTACATTGAATAATATTGATATTTATTCTTCAAATTTTATTTAGCTTATACTGTACGCTTAGAACGTAAAAAAAGAAAGCTTTTTTAAACTATGCCCTTCCTCTTGTCCGTCATCTACTTTTATAAACCAAACTACAAATGTTAAGGACAAGTGTTATACGTAAAAAAAAAATTCAACCAAACTAGAAAACAGAAAATCTCTAAAAGAAAATTAAAATCAACATACTTCAGCTATTAAAAAAACCTGCCACATTTAACACCAGTTAAAGAGCATAAAAAGTTTTCTTTTAACCAAGTTAAATCACCATTGCCTCTCACAACAATCGTGAGAATCGAGCAATCGAGTTGAGAAAACGAAAGGAAATTTATTGTTTGGAACGACGTCATAATATATGCCACAATGAGATTCTGTCCTTGTTTGTTTGAAAACTTGCACTGCACGTGTTATTATTTTTTTTATTTCAAAATCAGATGATATTTTTCATTTACCTTTAAGCATTTATTAGTGAACAATGACTATTTATTCTCTATAACTAGATTTTTTATTGTCTTTTGCTTTTTAAATAGTATTTAAAATTAAATTCCTGTTTTTATTTTATGAAAGCGAAAGATAGTTTAAATGTTTTATGCTGATATGAAATGTTTTACTTCTTTCTTAAGTGTGAGCAATATTATATACTTATTCTTTGAAATACAAAGAAATTTATTAAACGATATATAATAATTTTTAAATTTTCGTTGAAAAATAGTTTGTTCAATTTTAACGTTTAAAAGATTACCTTAGAACAAATTGCTATAATTGGTGCTTTATTTTAGAAGCATGCATTTTGTGGGAAAGCAGTTCTAAGTGACAGTTTCTGTTAGAAACCTACTTCTTTACATTGTAAAAATTATTCCTAAATTATTATCAAAGAAAAAAAATACGAGAGGATTATTTTCTTAATAATAGTGTGGCAACATACACAAGCTTGATTTGTTTATGCTGTATAAGTATAGCAACTATAAACTAAAATGTGACCTCAATAATACGTAAGATTTTAACCAGTGCTATTTCTTTTTTGCTTTGTCATATTTATGATTTACAATATTTATTACTGTATATATTTACAATACATACTGTATTATTATTGTGCTACAATCAAAACCAAGGAATAAGCAATTCCAAATATGTTTTCGTTTTAAAACAAATATGGACATTATTTCACCTCAAGTACAGCAGCGGCCCGTTTTGAAATTCAGAATGCGTAACTTAGTTACCAGGAGTGTTTGAGAAATCGCCTCATCGAGATAAAACAATCCATATTCCAAGAGCCTCATTTTCTATTCCAGGGCCTAGGCCTGCTGCATTCAACATTTATTAAATACAGGTTCTAGGCCGATGATGGATCGGACTGTTCAGAAATCCTATTACTCTCTCAGAGGTACTCGCGCTACGACTCATAAGTGGCGGTACTTATTCCGTGTCAATTTACAACTGTAATTGCATTTCTCGCGTATGGCTAAAGCCATTAAGTGGAATCCCAGGCGATTGGAATCTGTTTGCTCTTGGTTACAGATGAATGTTTACTAAGAAACACAGGTAACGGTTACACATAACATGATTTTGGCTTTGTAATTTTTAGATTTTTGAATTGGTTAAAATCATTTTGTCAGTTCTTAAGGGGACACATTACCCTAAATTTAGGGCTTCTCAGAAAATAATTAAACATGCTCGCATGCTGTGATGTAAGGATATAGCAAAAAAAGAAGGAATACTTAATAATGGTGGAGGTTTATTGAAAATGATATAGTGGTTTGGTAAAATGGTTTTTGAAATGTTATGTTGTTTTTTTCAATTTTTAATTTTTTCAGCTTGTGAATGGTTAAAACCCTAAGGCTTTAGGTAAATTAATGTAGATCTCCAAATTTTTTTCCTTCGTTAAGACATGTACGATTAACAAAAGATGGTATGGGATAAGGTCTAGTGTGAATAGATTTTAAAAAAATGATGAAGTTGAAAATTTATAAAAATTCTTATTTTTCGGCCATTTTTGTATATAAAGCTACATAACTGTTCTTGTTTAACTGATAGCTCAATATCCATACCAACTTTTATTAACAGATGTTGTGGGAACATTTTGCAAAAAAATCCATCAAAAAGTTCTTAAAATTGTAGGAGGAGTAGCATTTTGAAAAAACGTTAAATTTTTCAATTTTTTTTAATTTAAAAAAAAAAAACATGTTTCAATTTTTATTATTTTTTCGTATATGTTTATTGAGTGTTAGTTTTTTGAAAAAATAGTTTAGTTTGAATTCTAGCGATAAAAATACAGGATCTAATTTTTTGGGTACCGCGTCCCATTAAGTGGCCACATAAATTCCGATAAAAAATCTTTCTCGAGTCTCCATGGGTGAATCAATGTAAGGTGGTAACAGAACACTAATCTGAAAACCGATCGAAGACGGGGAAGTAATGAAAGCTGGAAGGAACTATGTAAGTCACCTTAAACAAGCCCCAATTGCATTTAAAGATTAGATTTTTTCAAATCTGTACAGCATTTAAAGTTATGTGACTATTACTTTTTCAAAAATATTTATATATATATATAATTCATTATTTGATAAATTATTCAAATAAAAAGAAATTAATGTATTCATGAAGGGTTGAATGTTTGATTAGCTTCAAATTTTGATGATTTCGCTGTTCAAGCCTTGTATTCATAGTTTTAAGTTATGATATTTGCAATACATTGTTATCTCTCATGATGGCGTACTTTATCCTCGTTGGTTTACAACTTGCATGGCTATTATGATTAGTAAATAGCTTAAACTTAATGTTTTAAGTATCAGTATGGTAAATAGACAAGCCTGTTTTCCAATAAATTTCTTTTTCAATTACTAATAACATAAACTTAACTCATAGTATCAATAATAAAAATAAAGTGTTGATTATTTAGAGTAGTAACGTATACAGTTTCAATAAACATTAAAACAGTTTATAAATTCAATGTATACTAATGAGTAGCTTAAAGTTTTCATTTTCTTTTTTACATTTAATAGATCTTTCCTAAATTACAACTTAAAAACATACCAAGTTATATACATTAGCTCCATTTGAACCCTCATAAATTATGTGTGTACCAATAAAGTTTTTTCATAAAGTAATCATCTAATGCAAGAAATATTTCAATGTGATGAATTATTAAAATAAAAATAAGCCTTAAAACCTGTAAAGTGATACATGTAAAGTGACGCATGTAAAGTGACACAGATTAATAGATGTCTTTGTCTGCGAAACTTTCAGTAAAAAATATGAATTCATTTAATATTTTATGGAAATAGAATTCCGTTTCAAAGTTAATGAGTAAAATGTTACATGAAACTGCCTATGTACTTGCAACTATTTTTTTGTCCAAGTCCTATAATAAAATACTTTTTGTCAATATTTTATGAAACCATTAATTTAAAATACCAATTTATGTTTTAAAAAACTAACAATTCAAGTACCATTAAATTAATGAATCATCGGATAAAATTACATCAGTACTAGTTAAATATTTTATTTCAGATTTAGACATTTTTTTATTATGTTCCTCGTTTTACACAAATAAATGAAAACAAAAATATTACACTTTTCATTCCCTTTAACCTCATATTTACTAAGCTGCAGAAAAACTAGCTTTATACAAAAATATAACTAATAACTTTTCGTCTCATTTAAAAGTTTTCTTAATCCAACATCTAATTTTGTGACAATAATTTTGTGATCGCAGTTGCTAAAGAATCCTTAAATGTAAAAAAGGTATCATCAAGGTAGGACGATTGCCGTACACGCTTCTTCCATTCTTAATCGGGGAACAAGTGTTGGCCTTCAAAATAAACAGGAATTCTCAGATATTTTCACCCATTATCCAGGTACTAGTACCAGTTTATTTCTGGCTTTATGCAGGTGGCTGGGGAGCTCAGTCTGTTCAGGCGTTCGTTTTCATGCAGAAGGTCCCAGGTTCGGGCTCGGGCATTGCCAAAATAACTTCCGACTTATAAACTGCCCGTGCAGCCAAATAATCAAATAATGTAAGACGAATAATACCCCTTAGAGGGAATGCACATTAAATATGCTCCAAAGTCCCAACGCTGCGTAAGATGTCACGCTTAACGGTTGCGTTGGGTGCCTACTCAGGTGTCGGCTCATCACTTGACTGAGGTTCTAAAATTTCCGTCGCCAATATCTCTCGTGTAGCTCTAGTGCGACGATAATTCAAACTTACCTTACCTGCCCTTATGCAGCCCATTGTTTATCAAAGGACTCCTATGTTACAGTGGGGCTACTTCGTCATTTACACTACAGTATTAGTTGTCCATTAGATTACTGGTGGGAATTTACATCGCTATCTTCTGGCAGTCTTTCTGTAGTCTTCCTACAAGTTTATATATAGATGTCATATAATAAGACCACATTGCTTGGTTAAGGTAATAGATTACTTTATGTCAAGAGCAAACAATGGTATGTTTTTAAAGACACACAACGTTAATACAGCCATGGATATCAAGACTATTACCACTACATCCCATCTTTCATCATCTACACTATTAATGTGTGACTGTGCATCTGTCCGTTCGTCTGAAACTTATCTCCGTCTTAAATACAAAATGTAGATGTTTTTGAAATGTGTAAAATTACGCAGAATGGAACGAGGAAATAATTTCACTAGTTAAAAAGCTTCTTTGCTCCCCGAAAGTTCTTATTTTTTAATATCAGACTTAATAGACTTAGCATGGAATGTATGATAATTATGTTTCAGTTACCTCAGTTTCAAAATAAAATTATTTTGCATTAATCTACGGACTTTTGTTCATTATTCTACGGACTATTCTATGGACATTTTATCATCTATAATTGTGTGTGTACTAAGTCTTCTATTCTACTCCAACATTACTTTGTCTGTCGTGACTTTTCCCTTTCGCAGTGTTAACTCTTGCTGTATATTTCCAAACTTATTTAAACTATTAAATACACCTGTGTCCTCAGTAAAATATATTTACTAATTTTTTAAAAACTTAGATACGTCACACATAATTCGCAATTTTTTTTAATAACGCATCATATTTTTTTTTAAATTCAACTGGAAATTGTAATATATTTTTTTCTAACTAGTCTAGAAAACCACGTAACCTTTTTTCACAATGAATAAAATCAAAAGATGAAAAATCATCAAGAATTCATAACTTCTGAGTACGTTTATCACATTACTGGCGAAACCATTTTATACCTCAACTTTATTAAACTTTCTCAAACATGAATATTTAAAAAAAAAAAAGAGAATTCTTTAAGGTATAGGCTGAATGTTGATTTATTATTGGATTAACGATTTCTTTTTCGATTTTAATTTTTCCCTGAATTCATACTTAGTTTTTTTTTTAAGAGTACAAAATGGCTTCATACTCTTTTTCAGAAACATTGCACAACAGCATATTGTTTAATTTAAATATAGTTTTGTAGCCAATCGTTATCTTTATAGTTACAATTTGTGACAATCGTACTGCGGTACTGCAACTACGTCGTTAGTAATTTGCATTTAGAAGTTTTAAGGTTGCATTAGGAGATTCTAGGCTTGGAATGACAACAGTGGTTCCAAATTTGCCCCTATCAGAAAATTTTGGAACTGAATTTTTTTCGATGAATTGTTTTTTTTCTTCCACGTCGTCAGCGTCCATAGCCTCTATACTGCAGGAATAGTAATTCTGCTTATTAGAATGCTCTACAGGAACCCCCGAGTACCGTCAGTTTAATTATGGACATTTACTGTGGGCCTTTTATGCCGATTTTTATTTTTTGTTGTTGCCAAATCTGTTATCAATCCAGCTAAATGATTACCATATATCAAGCCAAATGTGCGAAATAAGTTTTTCTTTACCACATAATTGTGATTTTTACTTGAAATAACATTTTCATACAGTTATGGTGTAACTGGGATTTATGAGGAAAATTACGATGACAGTAAGTTTAAATTGAGGACTACTTTTGTTTTATGAGAGTTTGTATTAAATAGCGTATTTTCTGTTTTGGAGTAATAAGTTAATATAAGTAACGGAGCATAATGCTTTATAATGTATTAATAACATACGCTTATAACAGATTAAATTGTACTGATACTTTGATCGATTTGATTTTTTACTCTGTGAAAAGAACGGTTATTTATATTTTAGTACTTAAGGATTTGTATTGTTAATCATTTTATTTTTTTACTGCTTTTACAATAGCTACTCGTAACTAACACCTGAAACACACACACAAAAATTCTCATTTTACAACAGGATTTTTTTTAAAAACATTAATAGTACAAATATTTTATTTCTAACAGTTAATAAAAGAAACCTTATGTTACGTTTGATTATTATAATGGAATGTTCCCAAAAAGAGCAAGGCGTGTTTGCTAGACCTTTTGATACAGAAATATTTGACATTGAATTATACTTGAAATTCATTTTTTGTTCATATCAAATCTGCTTGTGCTTAAGTTAAATAGGTATTGAACAAATCAAAATAAAATGAATGAGGAAGAGTTAATTTTATAAAAACAGATTATTACACGAGTACTTATTTTTTGAAATTTCTGTTTCCCTTTAAAATTAATTAAATAAACTACCCTCTACAAAGTAGTTAATGTCATATAATGTTTCCTCTTAAACTTAATTGAGGTATTACGGCATGACAATTGTGGTTAACTAAATAACTTATTTTCATCGAAACTCGAAACCCATGCAATCTACAAACAAATTAAGTATCATTAGGTAATTTACTTTCAGATTTTTAAATATTCGAGTTTTTAAATACATTTTAACTGAGGATATTTTATCCTTATGAATACTATGATAAAACAATAACAACTTTTTTCGTGTCAATTATTAAAATAGGAGAGCTACGTTAGATGGGAGTAAATGGAGAGACGGTATACCGTTCACATAAGGGAGATTCGTCGATACATATTAAATTTCAAAGTAAAGGTTATATGAACAAAAGTAATATATAATTTGATTACTAGGCTACTGGTCATACATAAACATTTTGGAACTACTTCACTTTTTACATATAAAAATTGGTAATTAAAAAAAAGTTACCTTGTACGAAATAGCCCCGTGGGTCGGGGCAATACCGTACAGTAGAAGGGGCTATACCGTACGGTTTAAAAATCATCTGTTTAGGTAAGTAATGATTGTAATGCAATAGATAACTGTACAAAAACTTTTTATTACTTATAAAGGTCGTATGTAAGAAACTATGTAGTACAATTGTAAAATTTTAGAACAAATTACAATCCAAAAAAAATCAGGTTAACTTTGATAAAAAAATTCTAAGATTTCATAACAAGTCTAAAAGTTGTGCTTTATTTGGGGACTTTGAAAAAATTGTTAGGAAGAAATATAAAACTTGGTAGGCCTACTTTCCTCATAAGTTAAAATCGATGTAGGTAGGTTGCCATAGCAAACCATTTGGGGCTAAACCGTACACTTCTGTACGATTTAGCCCCACTCTGTACCTCGCTTCAATATATTAAAATAACCTTAAATTCTATCACTTAACCAATTACCGCTAACATCCAAAAGAGAGCGTAAGAGAAGTAGTTTATTATGATCTTACAGTTACTACCATACAAGAAAAGATTCTTCACTCACCTTTTATTTAGCACTGGACGAAAATTATAAGTAAAAGAGTAAAAACAGGTTTTTTTACTGAGACACTGATACTCATACCCATAGCGAAACGATATCTATACGGTTAACTTGCGCGATCTGTCGCTATATTATAGCACTTGACGGGATCGTCTAGCTTAAAATCTAGGCCAAAAAAAATTGGTATATGGTTTAGCTCCGCTGTACGGTTTAGTCCCGCTCTCCCCTAACTCTCACATTTTTGGAGTAAGGATTCTTATAAAGAACCTCAAGCAGACAAAAAAAAATCAAACAAAACTCAATATTTTCAAATAAATTATTTTATTTACCAAATCCAATCCACAGATTTTGCATTCCAAAGATATATGACAGATTCAAGTTTTCTGAGTTACAATATATTTAATAAACTTACTAAATAAATTGTCTAGGAGAGCAAACGAACACATAATTTCAGACATTCTTCCGCCTACACTTTTGTTTAACAGATTTTTTTCGGTAAATATTGAAGATAGGTATCCGATTTAAGGAACTGTAATTTACTTTACTCTAAACTTCGCTCACTTTTAAATTTGTTATACTTAATTTAAATTTTAGTGTTTGCTGCATATTTTAATCTTTGTAGTGCGTTAATACAGTTTTTGAAATTATATTCCCTCATTTCCAATTAACTTCCTCCAGAACAAGATACTCAATAATATCGAGTAGCCGTCGCCACATTGTGACACTTATGCCACATAATCACCACCGCAATCACAAAGACATCGTCTTACACAATGAAAGAAGGGATACGAAAGAAAATAATGCATTGTCATTTCACTGGTTCTCTGAAATAAAGGCTGCCAGCATTCACTGTCGAAAAAACCCCCCAACTTTTCCAATCACAGTGTGATGGTGAAAGGGCTGTCATCACCATGTCTGTAAATTTTTATATGATGCAAAATTTGTCGTGTAGTACCGGTGAAAACGTTTTCTTCACTGGCAGCCGATTGGATGCATCCATCTCTCTCTTAAAATGTTATTAGAGTAAGTTGTTTATGTTACCTTGTAAATCGTAAAAAGACAAATTTGATGTAAAACAAACCTTACAACACTTTGATGTAAATAAAATATGACGCCCGTCGCCAATAGCCCTCGTGTAGCTCTAGTGCGACGATAATTCAAACTAAACTAAACTAACTTTGATGTAAATAAATAACCGCAAAAGGTGCTGTAACTTTACAGTTTGTTTTACAGTGGTTCGTTCAGTTTTGAATAACCCAAACTAATTATTTTAACAGTTTATTTTTAATATACAAATTACTGTTAAGAGTTATTAATTTAAAAAAAATCAAAGAGAAAGGGATTAGTTTTTAATTTTTGTATATTAAGAAAAGCAATAATGGATGTACTTCCGTAATATTTAGATTTAGATTTAATTATACAGTACTGACTTTTGATATTTCTTTTAAACTGAAAAGACAGAAGTTAGTTTCAGATTTTTTTTCACATAATTAACATAACGAATGAAATACTTAGCTCTCATATGACTAACGTATATGAAAAATAAATGAAATAAAATACTTAGCAACTGGCTGAAAGTTCATCAAAATTTAAAAAATAATTTACTTGTAATTTTCGTAACGTAAACTAGTTTATTTATCACTATGTATTGTGAAACTAGTTTTAAAGCCTTATCACATTTAGTCTCGTGAATATCATTATCTAACTTAATAATTTACTTCTATAATATCATACTTCTTTTATTTATTATGCTTCAAATGACTTGAAATCATGTATTAAATATTCAATATTTTCACCATTAAAGATTCTATCTTTTTTTTTAAAAATTTCCTTTTTTATCCTTAGCACAAAACAGCAATCGTTTGAAAAGAACCCAAACCCCACCAATGAAGAAGCATTCCATCCCCTCTTCCTACACGGGAAGAATCAATTCCTTTTAATTAATTCTTACCCCAAGTCCTCCTTTCGCCGTCCCATAAAGTCCCGTACCCCCAAGAACTTTGTGAGTCCAGGATAATGGCAGTCCCAGTGTCCTCCATAATTGGCTCGGACAAGGACATCTAACTAATACTTCGAGTCCTGTGACAGCGCAATCAATGGGAGATCGGGAGCAGATAAGTAACGCCACTTTAAGCGAAATGCTGCATGCTCTCCATCAGGGGGAGATGGATGGACTCCTTCTAGAACTGATACAGAACATAGGATTGATGGAGAGAGAGAGAGTTGGGAAGAAAAATTAACGCGCGTTGAAAGGGTAGAGATATAGCACTCTGATAGATTTGTTTGAATCCCTATGTATTCCAGAAGTTAAAATATCTGTTGAAATATTGTAAGTTTAAAAGAAGACGTCATACTAAAAAATTACGAAATTAAAATAGAATACTAAAATTTGTATTATTATTTATTATTCAAAAATTTAATCATTATGGTTATTTTATGAAAAAAGTCCGTATAAATTATTTCGATTTAAATTTTACTCTATGTACTTTTTGTCGATTTGTTGAATTTTGTATTCTTATGCTAATTCAAATACATAATTTTTTTTTACCAATATGCATTAAAACGTAAGCAACAAAATATATAAACAATCACCTCCTCCCCTGGTTTGGATCCAAAAAGCATTTAGAAAATTTTAAATATATCTCTGAATGAGTTAATTCAACATTTGGACTAAAGATAAGTTACTCAAATTTTAGGAAAATGCTGAACACTGTCTCAAGTAGATGGACATACTTTGTGAACTGATACATAACTGATGAAGCAAAATGGGAGAGAGTAAACGCTCATAGAAAGATTGTAATACTCAGCAGAATAAGTTTAAGAAATTGTGTTTCTCATTTTACAACAAGCCGAAAAACAAAAATTAAAATATTTTTATTTAATACAAAACTATTGTGCATTGAGCAACCTCTTTGATTTTATTAAATGCCTTTTTCTTTTACGAGCAGAGAAAATATAAATAATATTAGTAAACGCACTACTACTATCGCACTATCTTCCGTGGGCAAGAAACTGCAGTACCCACAACAATGAATTGGACCATTTTTGCCCTGAAATACCAGTCATTTAGTCTACTTTCTTGTGGGTTAAAGTTACTGAAATCTTACAAGAAAAGTTCAAGTCGTTAGACTAGATATTGCAGTTTGCCTGACCACGGCAGTTAACACATAACAAGTTCGTTATGTATTTTTCTGACTTCTTGTGGCCTTTAGTCAAAAAGCATATATGTTAAGGGTGGCTAAAAATTAAATTCTATTGTCCTTACTATAAATTTTAATCAGAGCATTAAACATTAAAACATTTCTTTAAGAAAATATCAAACAAGAAAGAAAGCACATGCTTATTTAATAAGTTTTGTCGTAGTTGATTTTATATTTCTTAGAATGTTGAAACTAATGTAAAAGAGTTTCCTGAGTAACTTTTTCAATAACTTTTTATTTAAATGCATGTGTATTGAAATCGAACTATTTAATTTACATTGAATACTTTTTAACATATAGTTTTTACTTTCATTTAGAATTTAAGTTGATTACTTTTTATTTTGGAAGAAGTAACTTTTCGGCGAAAAATAAAATGATACATTTCTTAGTGACATCCATACAAATAAAATAACAAGATTGTAATACATGCCTTTGTACCAAGAACTAAGGGCTTTAAAGATAACATTTCAAGACTTGATAATATTTATTATACGTTATAAATAAATAAAGCATTTTATTGCGTCGAATAAAAAACTAACCAGTTCCTTTGCTTTGACATACTTATTTATTTTATATCCATACTCCAAAAAATATAATAATTCAGAAAACGAAAATAAGTACTTTAGCTGAATCCGAAACAAGTAGTTCGATTATTATCCGAATACGAAATCTTCAGAGACGGCAAACATTTTTACGATTTGAACAACGCGTTCCCCTTTTCGCTGGCTGGCTGGACTCAACCCACTTAAGGATTAAACCAATTGGAGAGAGCTGAGCCATCTTCTTCCGCTATAATGCAATCTAGAAATTGAATGGATAGACAATGATCCCTGCCTCAATGAAAACCGTTCATCGTCCTTTTTATGTCCGCGAGAGACTTTTACATACAGCTCCGTTAGTTGCACAAACGTCTAAGGGAAGAAATGTTTGATTGAAATGGGCTTTAAAAATATTTTTGGGTCATGGACGAGGCATTTAGAGGTACACTCCCACTAATTTACTCTACTATCTTTGACACTTTCCATCACGTTTTTTAAAAAAAATATTAACTGAAAAAGTTGTGAATTTTCTTTGATAATCCAACTAAATTGAGATTGTATTATCATAAAAAATATCTTAAAATGCTTTATATAATAAATAACAGAGTATTACTTTGTTTAAAATTATTTAAATTATTTAATTAGCGTAAATAATAATTTTATTAATTAGGAAAGTTATTAAAAATAAATAAATTAAAAATGTTCCTGTAGCGTCATAGCCACCCATGTTAACCTAGTAATAGACGATGTAATAACCAAATGAAACTGGAAGTTCTTTGGTTAGCCTGTTTTCACTGCATGAGGTTTAAAATTGAATTTGTTACTGAAAATTTTATGTTTTTTTTAAAATTACAATTCTATTTCTGTTGCAAATGATTATAAATAGCTCTTCCAACCTACGCATTTTAAAATTTAGTAAAATCATAAAATTTATAAATTCAAAACTTATGTGAGTTGCTGGAAAACCTGACAGTCAGGGGACAAGTTTATGATTGCATCCCTCAGATAATTAAAGGGTTAATATGAGTTTTTTGCTGAAAACTCAAATTTTATTATCAGCTTGGCGTATCAATAATTTCAGAAAGATTTGTATTGCGAAAGAATGGACAGACAGACATAGAATTAATTATACCTTCCGAATTAATGTTAAAAGCGAAGAATGCTTCTATAAAATCAGTTAGAGCCTTTTCCAACAAACGGATAAATATTACATATTGTCTCTGCCCTCGAGTCATGTTGCAAATCTCGTTCGGGGTTGGCTACTCTAACTCTGCCTTGTAGAGCGTGGCTCTTGAAAATGAATGAATAAAAGGTTTAGGTTACGGCAACCCTCTGTTGTGCAAATAATCCAATAGTCTTCATTTGAAGACTGATTGTAAGTTAGAATAAAAAAAATGCATGTCTTTGATGTCACAGATTTGATAATAATTGTTAGTGTCCAATTATTAGAGTATAATAGTTTTAGTGTCTTGTCTTTTGGAAGAGGGAGTATTCGTCAAAAATTGTGTGTTAAACTACAATGGATATTTATATTTTAATCTAAAAAGGCAATTGTAAATGAGCAAAATTTAAACGTGCTTTCTCTGTACACGATATTTTAATACATATTTTTGAAATATAATTTGTATTATCCTTTTGTTAGAGTATAATCTGAAATGCTGCTTTTAATTTTCCTTGATAATTTTGATTGTATAATTTTATGTGTTGTCTGTAAGGGCCCGGGGGCCCCTTGGCAACCAATATTTTCGATTTTGAAAATAAAGTTCTTTTCTTTTCTTTTTTTTCTTTATTAAAATACTTTCGATAGTTAATCGTTTTAAAAGACTTTTCAAGGCTTCAAACATAAAAAAAAGTACTTAGATAACAATACATTTATGTGCATTTTTTGGAAGAAAAGGTAAATTCTTTGGCAAGTGAAGGTAGTTATCTGAAAATTTACAATTTTACTTCCCTGTAAGTTTTTTATCCCATACATTTGGGATTGGATGTAATTGATATTTGAATAGGGTAAGTCATAGTAGCGAGATTATAAAGTTACAAAATATAATTTATTTAAATTAATATTTACTTAACAAAAAGTTAAATATATGTAAATGTTAGTTAGAATGCGTACAATACAAACAAATATTTTAGTAGAACAAACAATAGTTAAATTAAATCGCATGTAATCTTGTATTTATCACTTACTTTAGAATAGTGAAATATGCGTCACGCGCAATTTTACATACAAGTAAACGCCTTAACATCCCTTCAAATGGATGTCAGACGACAGGAGTATTACTAAATGCAAATGACATTCGAAACTAATAGCAAATGTATATTTTCATGTCATGTTTTTGATACTTACCTTCAAAATTTTATTTGTTTTATTTTTATTTATATTATAATTTCTACCTCTTTTTAAAAGTTCAATATTTTTATTTTCCATAAGTTTTGTTTGCTTGATATTAATGAAGTCTCTCCTTCTGAAAAAAAAATACATGAAGCTTTAAATTGTTTTAAAAAATCTATTTTTAATTAAACTATAACAACATTTCTTTAACTAATGTATATTTAATAAACTTCTAGTGACAGGCTAAACTTTATAACATTTTATCACACTACTATTTTTACAAACCTACCTTCCCTAAAAGGTCAACCACATATCCTCAGTGATATATTGTTTTGTCTGACAACAATTGCTTTAAGACTACTTCCTTAAATTGGCTACTAAATATATTCTATTAAACCATCATCAACGGAAAACTCAGCACCACAAAGATATCTTAATTGCTGATAAAAACACAGTCTAGACCGGAACTTCTGCAAAACTTACGAAAAGACTAGCATGCAAGTATCTCTTTTTTGATTAATGATTACATAATCTCTCCGACACCGATGAAAGTGGCGGAAAAATCTTAAGGTTCTAATTAGTTTCACATCTTGTTTCTGTTATTTGGAGATAACGGAGGAGGGTATCTCGACATGGAGTAGCATAATGAGCTTTTAATATTTACGGAGCTTCTTCAGTTCTTTAAATTCTCTGGTTCCGAAGCCTTCGACGTTAGGGAAACTCGGGCGTAAAAGTGAAGTGAATCAAAATTTAGAATTGTTGGTGGATTGTTTTAACGGATTGATTGTCTAATTCTGATATTAAGTATTAATTTTATTATCTTAAATTATAAAATACAATAAAGAAGGTTTATAAAATAATCTTTGTGGTAATAAATATTATACTTCCTTGGTTTAGCAGCCAGTATGGGGGTTTCGACCCCCTCCCCCCCGCTTTTCAAGTGAGTAAGCTTGGGTTTGAATCCCGGATAAGGCATGAAAATGTGTGTTGTTCCAAATACATGCGGAGGACGTGCTCGTTCAATCCTTCGTGGGTCGAAAAGTCCCGTTGTCGATCATAGCGAAGTTACTTTGGTTATAGATTGTGTGGAGAAAAATGACTCTCCCTTCCAACGACGTGCCTAAATTGAAGAGGTGGTGCTCTCTCGGAGCCAGATTTCCGCCTAAGTCAGACTTCTGCCCTTACAGATGATTTTTTTCATCCACTGTTAAACGATGATTGAAGTTACGTCAGTCAAACACTATTACTAACGTAAAGCTTACCCCTTGTTTCATCTGTTTAGCGTTTACCATGATTGAATTTTATGAATAAGGTTTAATTTTTCTTCACTCTATGTGGTGCTTCTTGAACACTTTAAATATTGGATATACAAATGTGTAATATTTATCAAGTCACTTTTTGATATATAGAGCATTGGGTGTCGTGGTTTATCCTTGTCGCTCGGAAAGAGCAACATAACGAAGGGCTATTGTGCTAAATAAGGTTTGAATGTTTGCAGCTGTTTATTGAAAGCCTCCGTGAGTCGTTTAATAAATGCTAGGTACTCTTAAATATTTTTAATTATTTTTGACTTTTTTCTTCTTTACTCTTAGCAGAGCTTTAACAAATCATTGTTATTTCGCAATCTCTCTTTTGTTACGAGATTGACACTAGAATCTAACTCAACCTTAACAAGTCTAAGGACTTTGGATTTCAATAAGATTTACTTGTACAATTCGTTTTCACAGGATTTGTTTGATATCTGGTAATTCAACATAGCTGGAATCGAATTAGCTATTTCCCTATATGGATGCCTTTTTTCGCCAGTACAATACAAATAAATCCTTCTTTTGGTTATGCTACCTTATTGTGCTGCAATCCATAGAACACAATTAAATGATAATAGCCAATTAAAATTTCGATTATTTTTCTATTAATTATTAAATTTTGTGTTAGGTTTGATTCGTTTGATTGTTTTGAACCTCAAATGAAACCATCGATAAGTGTTTCTATGCATAAAACTTGATTTGTTAACAAACAAACAAAAGATTAATGTGCTATTTTGCAAAACATTCAACACTGACTTAAGTTACTTTGTTTGTGAGGCGCAAAAGTTTGCTTCTATTTACAATTCACTCATTTAGAAAGAAAAACATGTAACTTTTATTGAACTCAATATTGATACGTACATTGCGATCCAAACTTTAAAACAAAAACTTGTATTATATACGTTCCTGCTTATTTCTTTATGTGGAAATGCGAAATAGAAATAACAATATTTCTCTTCCTCCTTAAATTATTCCGGGGTCTATAAATGAGTTCATAACTTGCTTGAGAAGTTAACTTGGGTATTATTGTCAAACCACTTGTCATGAACAATCGCTGGTATTAGTACTTAAGACAAAAGCGGCTACAAGCGGCTCATGAATAGGCAGTGGTGGTCACCATTAACTATTTTACTTATTAAGCACTTTGACTTCTTATCTTCAAAACCGAAGCTACTTTTTCTAAACGTAATTTTTTTTTTGGCGGATGAAGTCATTTACAGTCTCGGCATATTCTACAGAACTGAGAGTTATTTTTTGTGGCACATTATAGGCGGCTATCGCTACCAATTTAGAAGATCAGATTATAATGAATCTGAGCTCGCTGGGGATATTAAAGTATGCCGAGATTTAATTTTGCCGAGAGAACAGAGAACACAAGCCAAACGCGTTCTCAAGGAATCTTTTACAAGCAAAACATAATCATATGACATGCGTGCCGACGATTTTCTCATCCGGAAAATTTGCCCACTCACTTGGAGCTCCAACCCGCTGTCCCGCATATGAGGCAGGCACGTAATACCTCACACCCACGGATCCGACAAACTTATGTTATATTGTACATTTACCGGTTTTCTATATCTAGCTTCAATGGAAATTTAACACAGCCAATTACGTCTCGTAATTTAGAACCCTGGTCAATTGACAAGGTCGACACCCCCTGAGCGGGCACCCAAAGTAAACCAGTGGTGCCATCGTGAGCTTGCTTGGGACTTTCGACTCCACAGATTTAACGATCTCGAAAGCTGCAGTGTACTCAGGACAAATACAGACAAACACACAAAATCAATATTCCTGCCCATAATGCCGGAATTCGAACGCGGGACCTTCTGACTCACTGCCCAGTTCCCTGACCATTCAGCCGCCTAGTCGTCCAAACCAACGTTACTCAAAATGATTTTAGTTAAATCGTTAGTCCTGTTTACTTCTAGCCTTAAAGAATAGTTTTAACACAACCACACATACCTCGGAATTTCGTATCGTGGTCAAATGACTATTTTTAAAATATTGCAGTACAATTTTAGCAAACCAGCTCAAAGAGTGCTGCAACTCATCGGACATAGATTAAGTGACGCGGCAATTCGTTACTCCTCGTCTCTCATTAATGGGGAGAACGATCTGGTGAATGACAATCTAATTTGATATGCAAATATTCTCTCCGTAACCCTGAGGAGACGGATTTAATATAATGTATACGATTTTAATGTGTCATCAAATCGCGATCGCCGTTAAGAAAGGATTGTCATATTTAGGACAGTGTTGTTATAGTTTGTAGTAAAAAGTGGAATTTAGTTGCAGCATTTGTTTCTGATTGGGATTAAGTTTGTTATTAAATAATTATTATCTTGAATATCTTATAGCTTATGAATTTATTTTCAAATTTTGTTATCTTTCTCACTTTATACATGAATGCTAATGTTAATTTATAGTTCATTTTCAGGATGTATAATTTTTATGTGAGTATATATTTCTTTCCTTTCTTTATTATGAAACTTTTATACCAATTTGTTTTTATTTTAAGAGTATTATTAATTATTATATATCACTGTCATTAGAGTTAAGAATTTTCTGCAAATTTATTATTAATTGAATAGTTTAATTTATTAGTTATTTGTTTGTATGGGTAATTAGATGGCCGTTTAAAAACTAAATTGTATACAAATTTTGTTTTACAAATTTTAGTCTTAAATTAGTATTAAATTAGTTGTTGGCATATTTATTTGAAGTGAAAAGTAAAGTTAATTGCATCCTTTGTTTCTGACTAGGATTTAGTTTGTTATTAAAAAAATATTTACTTAGAAATTTAATAGCTTGTAAAATTATTTTCGCATTTTGTTATCTTTCTCAATTTATACATGAATGCTAGACTTTATTTACCGTTTATTTTGATGGTGCATAATATTTTTTATGTTAGCATATATTTTTATTTATTTATAATCAAACTTTTATGCCAATGGGATTATTGAATGAAAATTTCACTAATATAAGAGTTAAGAATTTCTACTAATTTATTACTTTTTTTTGTTAAGTTCAATCTATTAATAGTTCTTTTGAATGGGTAACTCGATGCTCGTTTAAACTCAAAACGCATGGGAACTTATTTTTAACTTTTAAAAAGCAGTTGTTTAAATTATTTTTGTATTTGAAATGTATTAGTATAACAAAAATACTCAAATAACATCTATAGTGTTTTAAAATTAGAATAAAGTAAAATATATGTCAAGGAATGAAAATTGTTTTGAGGTACTTAAAAGTAAATGAAATTTACCACGCACCTAATAATGTTTCTTATCTTGTTTTTCTTCTAATTTTATAAAATTATATTAATGTAATTATTTATCCAAAAAAACATTTATAAACTTATATATTTTAAGTATGTTAATTAATTAAAATTTCATAACTGGATCAGTTTACATTATGATCTATGAATTTCACGTGTGAACTATTACCTTTCACACAAACTTATTACCTTTCTCATAAACTTAATATGTAAACATATAATTTGAGACATAGACATTTTGATTTTAATTAAAACAATTTTTATGCAAGATTGAACATCAAAATATTACTTAAATAAATAATTAAAACTCGCCAATCACAAAGAGTGTTCATTAAATCACCGCCAAGTATAATGTTAAATATTTACACGAATCTTATTAGACATTACGCCTGGCATTCCTTTAATAATAACCCAGTCTAATTGATTTAATTCCATTACGTTGTGAGAGATCTGCTATTGTCACTGCCGTTCGTTAATTATTTCTATTTTACACGCTGATAGGTTCAAAATTCATAACTCACATTTGAAAATGATCTTTAATATTCAAAGCTTCAATAGATAGAGAATATTTTAGATTTAGAGGAGAATATCAGTTGAATAAATTGTGTTGGATAATAATGTGGTTTTAAGTAATTTTTCAATTTATGATTACTTGAATAACAAAAACAGATTTTTTTATATTTAAAGACTTAATCTGTTTATTTCAAGAATGAGAAGATCCTGTGTTTGTATTTATTACGAAAATCAACGAATTTAAGAGTTGTATGCATGTTAGCGTATGATATATACTTTTTTTTTATTTTAATGTTCTATTTACTAATTGTGCATAAGTCAAATAAAATGAAAAATCAGTTATTTGTAGTTTTTATTAGTTTTAGTGGACAATTTTTCACGAGCTAGTAAAATATATTAGTTTTTTGCGAATTGGTTTTTCCTAAGTTCACACAATTTCATTATTCTTATATACTAAAGAGTATAATGATACTTAGTCGATAATTCCGACAAAAAACAACTTGTATTAGCGGAACCGGTTTATAACGAGGTGGAACGGGTGGTTCTAATTCGGGTAATTCTATTCAATTAATTATATCATTCTAATTCTCCACCACGGCAGAAAAACGGGGTAAATTACTGGATTTTCTGTTATTGCAAACAAAAGTGCATATTTTCTTTTGTATTCCTTCAATAGAAATCCATGGATTTTTATGATTATTAAATTATAATGTGTTTATAGAAAAAAGTTCACTTCTCCTGATTGAACCCTTTTGTAATTTAAAAAGATATTTAACTTGGTACACCGTTCTATCCTGGGTTCCCATACATGTATTCAGTTGACACAAAAAAAAATAAGCAAAATGCTCACTAAAAAAAGAAAGCTCTAACTCAAATCATTATCATATAAAAATGCATCATCTAGCCTTAAAAGGTCCATCAGCGAATCTCTCTCTACATTTAGGAACAAAAGGTGCTTTAATTAATGATGTAGCTAAGCTACGAAAAATCGAGCCATAAAATACGAGCCATATTGGCCCCCCGGGAAGCGCTTGTCATTTGCCGTTCGGTTCACGCCCTGAGTTTTCGAAACATACTCAACGCTCCCTGTCAGTCTCTATTGTTACGACAAAGATTTATCGAGGACTTTTGGTCGGGTAATTTTTGTGTTTTTTTAAGTGGTACAGATGTAGAGTTGTGAAAGATGGGTGATTTTTAGTGTTGTGCTTTTAATTATTTTATGTCAAATGATGAGGTAAAGTTATTGTTTTAACGTCAATGGAATAGATTGAAATATTAGTTTTGGAAAGTTTTAATTAATAATAAATTCTATTAATTTGTACTGTATAATTAGTTAATAAAAACCTTGAGAAACAATCAGCATATTGTGCATGAATTTTATGGAAATTTCTACTTATTTATTATATTAAGTGTATACATAGCAATGATCTAAAGGCAATAATGTTTTAACGTCAGTGAGGTAGATTGAAATATTAATATTAGAAAGTTTAATTATTAATAATTATTATTTATTTAGACTGGGAGTATAATTAATTATTTAAAAACTTTGAGAAATAATCAGTAGTTTATCGCTGAATTTAGTAAATGTTTTACGTAATTCTAATTTTCACATGATAATATTGAAAGAAGCAAAGGTAATATGCATTCTTTGTCCTTTTGGACATAAGGGGTTAAAAATTAAGTGTAATAAAATATGATCTATAACGATAGGTTAAAGGTTATATTTTTCATCAGTGGGGAAGATTGAAATATTAGTTTCAGAAAATTTTAATTTTAATAATTTCAATTAATGTTAGTAGTATAATTACGACTTAAAAACTTTGAGAAAAAATCAGAAATTAGTGTCAAATTAAAAAAAAAATTATATTTAAAAATTATTATTCACAGAGAAAAAAATGATAGAGGGAAAGATAAATAAATGCATTCTCAATTTAGGATATGATGGGTTTAGAGTTATATGTGATAAAATTTGACAGAAAGCAAAAACGCATTAGTCGTTTTTCTCACGCCTCCCCCCCTTCTACATTAATTAGTCAACACTAAAAACATTAGCAAAATGCTCGCTAAAAAAAATGCTCAATCTAAAGCTAATTCAAATCATTATGATATAAAGATGCATAATCTGGCTGATGAAGAGGTCCATCAACGAATCTCATTTTCTACATGTAACTTAACTACCTAATTGTATTCAAACGTTTTTCGCGTAAATAATTTAACGGATTATTATCTAAATTATTCAAAATATAACATTTAATAAAAAAACTGACTCAAAGTCTTTCAATTTAAACAAATAGCCTATAATACACATGCATTTTTTTTTATTCGCTGCCCACTCCATTCCACTCTAACAAAACCTCCAAGCAATCCCAACATAAATAACTCATTCTATCAAGCCCAAAGGCGCTTTGAACTTAATCATCAAAGATGAAAAAGCAGATCTATTTCCCCCGAGCATAATTATTTCCCCTAAGACACTCCTAGGAAAAAAATCCCGTCCGAAGATGGGGCTAATGGAGAAAATACCCCTCCACACAAGAGATTCGCCAGATTCACCTTCTCCTCGACAGTCATTAGCAAGAACAGTGCAAATTACGTGGTGTCTTCTGAGAGAGGCGGGATTCTTGCGATTTACAAGTAACAGTTGTTGCTTTTGGACGTCCAAAATGGTTTTTGTTATAGAGTCTTAAAGTATTTAAAATAAGCTGTAATGGCGTTAAAAATAGTCTTAATGCCTGGCCAATAAAGCATTTGTATTAACATTAAAACGTTAGGCTTAGGCTTATTTTCGCGAAGGGATGGAAAGGGGGTTAAAGCCATCAGCTGACAAACCAATTTATGTGGGATAATATTCGAATTTCCGTGTTAGAGTGAAACGGATCGGGAAAAAGATTTACTGCTCAAAGAATGGTTTAAATATTTAAAAGAAAATAAAAAAATCTAACTCATTAGGTTAAATGATTTTGCAATGAAATATTAAACCAGAATGAAACTAGGGATGTGTTACACTACATGACTTTCAATTACAGTTTAGTGAATCAATGCACATTTAAAGGCAATTATGTACCTTATAAGGTATTTTTAATAACTTTAAAACTTAAAAGTTATATGGCAGCTATCATTTGCGTATGCTCGATTTTCTTAAAAACCTTATTATGGTGTCTGACAGGTACTAGGAACTCGTCTACCAAATTCGAAGTCTCTAGCTTTTTACTTTTTTCAGCAATACTGAAAAACGTAGAAAGTTCGCTGGAAGATCTTATTAAAACGTCCAATAGATACTGGGCATACGCGTACTAAATTTGAATTCGTACCCCTTGCGCATGAGTAATTTTCTCAAAAACCATCTTATAGCGTCGGACAAGTACTAGGACCTCTGGTACCAAATAATTGAAGTACGTAGCTTTTTTAGTTTGATCTGCAGAGTGGTTTCAGACAGATGGACTGACAGACGGACCAATGCTGAAAAATCAATTTTTTTTAAAACTCAGATAGAATACATTTCGATGAGGCGGTAGCAAATAGGAGGAATTGTTCGTTATAAACTGCCGCGTACACTCCGTATCAAATGGACTACCGTGCCTTTCATGAAAGTATAGCTCAAGCAAATGTCAGTGTAATTTCGACAGATGAAAATCGAAAGTTTGAGCTAATCTTGCGAAACTCCGTAAACGAAATCAGGAAATCGGTGTGCGGACAGATTAAATTTTAACTATTAACAGATTAACTATTTTTCTAAAACCAATAATTGGCTAAAAAATAAGTAAAATATAACAAAGCTTTCTGTTCCTTGACATCCGCAGTGTCTTTTCAATGACTGACTAAAGGTAGAAAAAAACCTGTGATGCTCGTATACAGGCGCCTGGGAATTAGACTCCACTGCCTAGCAACAGAAGGAAACAGAGAAAAACAATTTCGTTGAGACCTTTGTCGGGGTGCGTATGGGGTCTATTAGCGTCATGCAGGAAAGAAAATTTTTAGGGATTTCTAACTTTTCTGTATGGAGAGGCAAAGAGTATCGTTTGGAGTTTCGTGATTGGTGGAAAAAAAGTTGTCGAATTTTTTTTGGTGTCGGAAAGTTTTAATAGTGTTTGGGAGGTCTCTAATTAAAATCAGGGACATTCTTTTTAGGAATGTAAAGTAAGGACATAAACTTTGATAAAGTACTATGAATGTGTTTTATTTTACTGTTGCTTAGTTTATTGTTAACTGTTATAATTCTTCTAATTTTGTATTTGATAAAAAAATATACCTCTAAAACTATTGAGAATTGAATATGAAAAATTAGTAAAATTTTAATTATTAAAACATTTAAATTATAACAAATACCCCTCTCCCCCTACAAAATCTACATGTATACACTAGTATATTATTTGAGGTGATTTAGAAATTGAACCATTAAAGCTTAAATTGTGTTTTTACTATGAACTGGTAAACAATTACAAAAACACAAAATAAAAATTAGACTGGTAGCAAAATCTGTTACGGGTAGTTAAAACAATTACCAAGCCAAAAATACAAAACAGAAATGATTTAATATAACTGGTAAACAAAAAATATCCCTTAATGGTCGCATAAAATTAATGTTTGTTCTTGAACATATGATAATCATAATAGTTTTTAATGGGTTAACTAAAGAAGTTTTATAAAAGCTGCAATTTAATGAAACTACATTTACTAGTTAAATTAAAACAAATTGTTTTATTGTCCATTATTGTACTTCAATATAACAATCATATATACTGTAAATTATTGTTACATTAGATACAAGTAAATGAATTTAAATGGATAAATATGACAACAGAGACTTTTAAGAACATATTTGTGACGCTTGTTTTTTTGCCAGATTTTCAGTGTGTAATTCCTCAGAATTATTTATTTATTAAAATATATTTCTATATGGATGATTATGTTTGATAATACACTTTCTTAAATGATTTCTTCATTTGACAAAAATGTAACTGGTAGTTTTGTCGCTCAAATATTTCCGTCAATTGACACCAGTTTTTTTTCCGTCTCAGAGAGGAAAATTGACTTTTTAAATCCCTTGGTGAAAGTAAAGTATATGTCCCAAAAGGTTTTTCAAAACTCTTCTCAGTAGTATTATGCAATTTCATTTAAACATCTGTCAAGATTATATACAATTATTTTTAGTGGAAATTTCAGAATTGTTTTTTTACAAAATAATCCTTTGATACTTTTAAAAATCGTTTCAGTACATACATTTGCTTAACTGGATTATTTACCGTTATGGAATATAGATTCTATAGTAGACTGCTTTAAACAAAATAAATTCTGAAATGTGTCACGCACATCTACAAATAATAGGAAAAGGATAAATTTAAGATATGCTAAGACTATTTAAAAATATTCAAATTTACAGATGGCTCAAGAGATTTGAATTTTCATAAAATTTTAGCTGCATTTTTGAAGATCTTTTTCCGTTTAAGCGACTCATAAAGTTACATTCAAAACTCGTTAGGTAAGGTAATCGTTTCCGGCTGCCTATTTCCAACCTCCTTTAAGAGCTTTAACACAGCCAATAACGCCTCGTAATTTAGAACCCTGGTCAAGTGACGAACTCGTTAGGTTAGGTTAGGTTGTACGTTTTTGGCTATCTATTTCTAGCCTCCATGGAGATTTAACACAGTCAATTGCGCTTCGTAATTTAAAACCCTGGTCAACTGACGAGATCGAAACCTGAGCGGGCACCCAAAGCAAACCAGTACCACCATCGTTCGAGACTTTTGACTTGGATCATTCTATTTAACGAGCACATATGTCACAGTGTACTCAGTACAAATACATATAAACATACAACACAAATATCCGTACCCATAGCGGAATTCGAGCCCTGGACTTATTTCTGATTTCCTGACAAGTTCTTTGATCATTCAAAGAACATTCGGCCACACCTCGTTAAATTGAAGCAGCGTATATATAAATATAAGTATGATTATACGAGTAAATAGAGACCAATACGTTATAAAGCCAATTTTAATAAGCTATCTGTTAATCTGTTAGTAGACATTCTTTTGCACCTATTGTCACAATATACTAGGTTGTGCCTAGTGAAATGTCAAAATTAGTTTTTTTAGAACTCTTCTTCTATACCGTCTCTACATTAACTCAAATATACAGGTTAATTTCTATTTACCATCTAAATTTTACATAAAAAATGCAAATATATCATAAGATTGTATCTTAAAATAAAATTGTAATACAAAACTTTGTGTCTCATATTGCAAAAATGCAAAGCTATACCCAGTGTTATTAAATCTATAATTTTTTTTATTTTATTCAAGTTATTTAAGCTGTGCATACATACATTTTTATTCAATTTTTAACTTACAAAACCGATACTTTTATATTTGAATAAAGTTATAAATTAATGAAAGTTTGTGTAAGCATATTTTGAAAAAAATCAAGTGATAATTAGCTAAAAAGCCATTTTATGCTATAATTAGCATGTTTTTTAAACACTTGTAACTCAATACCTAACTAACTTGGATCTATAAATTCACCATGCTAATTAACCACAAAATCATTTTCAATGTTGTGAAACTCAGGTTATTTTGTCTAGCTTGTTTAATTTTTTAAATATAATTTGTTATTCTGAGCAATCTCGAAAAATTCAATCCCCAAAGTTACATTTTTTCACTTTGGCTGTCATTTAACAGACCTTTCATTTAACTTTAAATTTTAATAAAAGATATAGTTTACGAACAAATCTTCTTTTTGAAGTTAAAAGTATCTCGCAACTAATTATATATTTAATAAAAAAATAAAGGTTTGTAATACTAAACGACTTTAAATTACCAATCAATAAATCAATACATTTTAACGTAATGATGTATTCTAAAAAGTAATTTCAATAACTTTTTCTCGTGATTCTCGACATTTCCTAAAAAACCTTAATATGACGTCCGACAAGTACTCGTGTACCAAATTTGAAATCTATAGGTTTTTTTTTCCATTTTTAGCAATACCTTTAAAACCAAAAAAAATTCTATGGCAGCTGCCCTTTGCGCATGCGCTATTGATTGGAAATCCCTATTATGACTCCCGACAAGTAATAGGATCTCGTGTACCAAATTCGAAGTATGTAGCTTTTTTAGTTCGAGCTATAGAGTGGTTTGAAACAGACAGACAGATTGACTGACAGACGAACCTATGTTCGAAAACCCCTCTTTCAGAATGAAGACCCAAAATGTATAGAAAACACAAAGAGAGGAATTTTCGACCTCATCGCAATATTTTCATTACCATATATTTCATATTAGGTAATTGAAAGTTAAACTATTTAAGCAAACATATACCAATTTAAAATTAAGTTGGCACTGTTTGGACCATAAATTTGAATAAACATATGCAAAAAAAAATTTTTTTTTCAAAATTAAGTTTAAAGAAGACAAAAGTGATTGGTAAGTAGTATAAACCAGTAGTATTTTTTTCTGAAATTGAGCATAAATTAAAACTCAGAATCATTTAAAAGAAAAAAAGGTTTGGATTTACAAAAAAACTGATTTTTTTTATTTCTAGTGTGTATGTGCACTTTAATTCAAACCCAAAAACTTCTTTACTGGCACGAAAAGTTACCGGCTTCGTATAAATGTAAGCATTAAATTGAAAGTAAAAAAATATTCTCGGAGATGCCGAGTTGCTTTTACCGTCTAACCGACTCAAAACTAAACCTCATTCAATCAGGATCTTAGTCTTTTATTTCCTTGTCTACCAATGGTTGGATAAATTTTTGACAAGAATGTAACTGATGATTTTAACAAAAAAATATATAATGTACAAGCACATTTCAAATGAAGGGTCTAGTGTCAAAACTTACATTCTTCAGAGTATAACTAAGATATAGGGTACGGCTCGTTTGTTGGCGACATCTTCCAATCGAATTCACGTTCGTCAAAAGTCTCCAATGAACGGACTGGACCTTATACTTTAAAAAATGTGATTTTTAGATGTGATTCAACTTAAACATTCAAATAGAAACATTCAAATATTTAGAATAAAAAACAGAAGAATTTTGTTTTCGTTATCCCTTATTAAAAATATTATCTTTTAAACCGTCAATTTGGGCAATTTTGGCTCTTTAGTAAGTTTATAGCCCATCATTGATTTGTTATAAGTTTCATCACCTATAAATCGCATTGTCTGTAGAATAATTCAGTGGGATATCTCCTCAACTTTTTATCGTACGGTGCGGTCTAGCCCAAGGAAAACAAATAATTCAAAGGGTGGGCTGGTAAATGTTAAGGGAAATATATTAACAAATGTCATTTTAATGCGGTCACCACTTTCTGTATATGCATTCAACAAATATACTTATTTCGAATTTTACTACTTTTTAATTCCTTACCAACGATGTGCAAAAACATGCTCTTTGCTTAATTTTATTTATATAAACAAAATATAAGATACATGAAGACCACAGTACCGTACAATTTATGTAAAAACAATTAAGCTACAAAAAGAAACGAATTTTAAAAACGTAAATTTCAGGTTTCTACACCGCAAAGAAGGTGTTAATGTTATTCACAAATAGGCTATTAATGGGTTATTCAGTGGCAAGCCAGTCTTCACTGTAAAGTGGAGTAATGAAATAATTACTTACTAAGCTATCACATAAATATGTGCTTGAAAAAAGTTTTCTTCCCTCTACTCTCAAATAGATACTATTTAACATATAACTAGACAGGTGACAGATACAACATTGTCAAATAAGAACAGTCCACTGTTCCTTATATGAGCGAATCCTGTACAAAGACACGTCCCAATTCAAAGGTAAGTATTCTCCTGCCAGCTCTTGTGGCAACTGCCTTGAGTTGAATCAAGGCTTTAGAATGGAGACAGCCCAAAAGTAGGAAGTAAGCATACAGGAGATGCTTCCGAGGCTTTTTTGTTACAGTCCACTTCTGCATTCTTCTGGAAATAAGAGTTGAGAGGAAGTAACTCAATGTTTTTTCACCAGTTTCCCGGAAGGAAAAGAAATAGACTATTGTGGAATAATCGCAGAAGCTTAAATCGATCATTCGATTTCACTAATTGTGTCATTAAGCAAAAATGTTACTTTCACGAACAAATAAGTTATCTATCAAAAATATTTCCTATTTTTAAACTGATGGTTAGAAATGAGTAGAAAACAAATACTACAAGATTTGTGTATACAATAGTTAGTTATGTGTTACTTTAGTAAACATTAAACGATTTTTTATCATCTGTTGCATGTGTAACGTCATCAACTGATAAACAGAATAAACATCTAAAACCTTTTTCATTACACTATATAAACTGAATAGAAATTACAATAACAACAAATCTAAATCCCTAGTTTTAAAGAACTTTGTTAAAGTTCAATGTGAGTAATGCCTAGATAATAAATTGTTTACCGTATTCTTTTATTAGCAAAAAAATACCAAATCCTTCAGAGTACAATTTTACTAGTTTGGCGGAGTGAAACTAGTTTACTTATATACTATAACGTTTGATTCCAATTAACCCCATGATTATGTATCCCCTTAGTTATGTATATGATAAATATGTAACTTATTCTACAATTATTTTAAGAGAAATTTATAATTTATTTAACATTTCTAAATAAGAATCAATAACTAAACTAAATCATTTTTATTACCCAAAACTGACCTTGCTTGTAAAAACAAGCACAACCTGCCAATTTCATTTACATAAATACTGGGCCGTTGATATTTTAATTCTCTTTTATTTATTAATTTCGTATCAATACACATCCGATCTTGAAACATTACTAAGAATTGTGTGTGTACATATAGAGTTGAGTTTTTCAAATCCCCAGCTGATTTAATGTTAGTAACATTAAGGCAGGTATATTTCGCTCAATCACTTCCTATTGGAAATACTTTATGTACTTAAATTAATAAATAGGTTTAAATGTAAAATTTAAAAATAGTTTAAAAATAACACTAATAATACGATATTGACATTGTACCAAGGTCCAGTCTATCACTTGGACCTATTGTCACTTGCTAAAATTTAATTTTAAGTCTACATTGAGTAATAAAAAAACATACCAATTTGTTTTAATCAATAAAGATTATTTTGTTAACTGATAATTAGCGAAATGTTAACTAATTGCAAGTTTTTTTAATGAAATATTTTAATGAATATTTGAGAGATGATACATGCCCTTTAGAAATACGATATATACACCTTAAGAGATGCATGTATCGTATTTCTAAAACAGCAAAAACTATTATTTAAGGCAGTTAAAATACTTTTTGTTTGTTATTTACCTAATTTACCAACCTTTTAGATATTTTTTTGTTTTGAAATAAAAATTGTACGTCAGATTATAATAGTAAGTACTTAATTTTTTACTTAAAATTATATAAACTTCCCATTTCCTTAGATTCCCTAATGTTCTTCACAGAAAAGCACGTACGTTAACCGTACAGTTAGAAAAATCATTTTTTTGTTGTCTAATTTTTCAAATGAAGACCTTAATTTCATAATTTTTCTATTTTCCCCCAATGCATAATTTTCATGAGGCTTTGTTTCGCTACAGAAATATTTCTCAAGGCTGATACATGGCCCCGGATAAATCTAGGCAATTTAAATATAAGAAATGTTTTATTCCGATACTCACATGGCAATTAGTTTTAATTAGTACATGATTTTATACACGAGCTTATGCAGTTTATGTTTTTAGAAAAATTTAATAAAAAAATATTGAGCTAATATTTTTAAAATGAAGCATGAAAGAGGATGAGAAATGTAACTTTTAAACTCCCAAAAACTTTTTTCACATTTAATTTATTTACCACATGCTTCTTATCCATGACTTAAAAGTATTTTAAATTACGGCAATTGATACAAGTATTTACTCATTTAAATAAAAACGTTTAGTACTATTAATTTTGAAATTTATGGGCGGTGAACCCAAATACACGGTGGCAACAATTAAGTTTTTTTAAAGTCGTAATTCTTTATTATTTTTGTATCAAAACCATTCAGTTCTCCAAAAATAGCACAAATCCCTGTCCAACACCATTCTTGTGGTGCAAGAATCATGGTTGTTAAAGTCTATTCCACCTCCAACGGTTTGTCTCGTTGGTATTCGGGTCGCTCGCGGTTTCAATTGCGAGACCAGAGAGGAATTCCATTTTCTTACGCCCCGTTTAAGGCGAGAAAGACACAGTTTCGAGTTTGGATAATAATTTATATTTTTTTAGAAGGCTGTACGGAATACAGAGTGTTAGTCTAGGGGGTATATATTTTGTTTGGAAAAACGTATTTTATTTTAACTTAACACGGTGTGCGTGGATGTGTTCTATCACTTTGTAGAAACTTTTGTTTCTTATGTGTTTGTGAATTAGTGATAGATTGACTCTGACTTATTTCTATTGACTGAGTATGGTTTTACATAGATTTTCAATTATCCATACGATTCTCCCATTTTTACTTTTTTTAAAACAAAAAATAATTTTTATTGACTCAAAATATTATTTTTTTGGTTTTGTTTTTAAACCTGCAAACACACTAAGACTATTGATTACGTGTGACGTTTATTATTATATTTAGTTGAGTATGTGTGAAGTGTATGGAGGGTTATAAATTTCTATTGTTGCAGGTTTACTTTATTTTGAAAATGGACCCCTAAATGGAAAATCTGATTCCTTAAATGAAAATAATAACTGTTACATTTTGTAGAAAAAGTATAAGAACTTCACTTTTGAAATTCTTTATTTTCTTTTTACCCAAAGTAGTGTGAAAAATGCGTATGCAAAATGAAAAAAAGCTGTAAAACAAGCCCCGCTTTCCCTAATTAAAAGAAGAATTGCGATTTTTTGTATCAGTAAAACGTACAGCCGTAAGAATTGATCAACTTTTATTCATAAGAAATGTAAAAATTTTAAAAAGTCAACCAGGAAAATTCGTTATACGAAAGGATATTTTTCAACAAAATGAATAAATTTCGATTAAATATGTTTGTGAAATATGTGACTAATGTTTTACGAGCAAATAATTATTGTTTTCGTGCATTTGTAAACACTTATTAGAAGGTTTTATAGCGTGCCTTTGTGAACACTAAATTAAAAATAATTTAAATTGATTTTAAATTATAAAATTTAAATTGAACCCTTGTGTCACTAAACTTGATCAAAAATTGTCAAACGTTATAGCCTTTTACATAACAATTATATATTACTTTTACGACTTACAAAGAAATAAATATCTTTTTGTTTGAATATTTAACCTTAACTGTTTGGAAGTCGAATGTTAGAAATTAAATAGTAAAAGATATAATTAAACTTAAATAATTGTTTAAATAACAGCTATTGTTACTCATGAATCAGAATTTTATTTGGAAGTAAACCTGGGTACCTGTAATCATACTAGTGTTTATAGTTAATATGATATTATGAAAAATGTTGGTGCATGTAAATGTTGTTTAACAAAATTATGATTTTTCATGCTTTATAAAATTAATATATTTAATGTGCTCTACGTGGCATGCACACACATATTAAAAATTCCCATGATATTAAAACATTATAATATTCTTTTGTGTGGCCATGCCTTTTGAAAAGAATAATTAAAGCCACGATGATGAAATATGCGAGCCGAATTATTGTCACACGATAACTAATTTCACGTCCTTATTTATACAAGTTATTTGGTTAATTAAACTTTTGATACGTTTCCTATCAATAAACTGTAATTTTTTAAAACTAATTTATTTGCCATAAATGAGTAATTTCAAAATTTGAGCTTCCGTTTACTAATGTTCTTATTAAAATAATCTTTAACTGCTCTTGAAAAAATAATAAGTTTTCAGATATTCCGACACAAATTTACTGCCCTCTTCTTTTCCACATAGCACTATTTAATAAAACATTTATTAAAAAGCACATAAAACAAATTAATATCTGTTCTAAACTATATTCGGTCTTTAATAATGTCACGCACGAGAAATTCCTCCAGGCATTCCACACACGAAACAACACCGAATAATGATGAAAATAAACCAAATTTCATAAGGCCCTGCTTGAATAGGATCGGCATTCGTCATGTCTTTGTAGGGGAGAAATCACCATAGATTTCATTACTCTTTATCCAAATGAATAAGGGAGCTGCATTCCTTCTTGGGGCATGCGAAAGTTCGAAACAAATGATCCGCTATACGCAATCTTCCACTTTTCCCGCTCAAATTTGGTCAGGTGGAAGTTTTTTTCCTGAGAGCAGGGATCAGAAAGTTACTTTTAAAAAGGAACTATGTTATAGTTTCTTTATTTAAAAAAGGTAAATCTGTTACAGCTATTTTATTAGAAGGTAACTCAATTACAATTAAAGTTAATTATTATGAAAAGTAAATAGTTAAAGTTATTTTACACGAAAAGTAACGAATTACAGCTACTTTTGGAAATTTCAAGATATGAAAAATTGCAATTTAACTATTTTCAAAGAGAACTAAGATTTAAAACAACACAAGCACAATAAAACACTGCAATTACAACAATTAGCACATTTTTTACAAACTTTTATGGAACTGCTTTAAAAAAAAATTTAAAAAGGGGTTGCATTTCAAAATTGCCATCCAACAGCCTTCAGAAAGTAACAGAAAAGGAACGAAATTTTCCATTTTTTAAAATTTCAAAAGTAACTAAGTTACAGTTACAGTTAGTTTCTGAAATGTAACGGCATTGCTCGGTGCTTCCTAACAAATAACTGCTAAAAGTAACGTGTTACTCTAATCCCTGCCTGAGAGGCGTTGATGTCTGCGACTGGTTAATCAAAACATTAAGAAACTGGTAATATATTATTTTTTGGAGAGAGGAAGGTTGAGTTAACGTCACACTAGAGCTACACGAAGACTAGTACATAACTTTCTTAAAGTTTAAATACAGTTTTAACTTTTTTTTAATAATTTTTGTGTTTTCACAATGCGTATAAGAACCTGCCCTTCTTAATAAGATACAGAAAGTTCATTCGGTTACTTGGTCCCCTAAGTAAACGAATTTACAAGGAATCAAAAATTCATTATGCAACTGGTTAAAAACCAACTTGTTCTGTCTTACCTTATTTCCTACTGCATTTACGCTTTGGAAGGATTCTCATTATGCTTATCTTCTTTTTTCTTGCGTATAAAGAGGATTTTTTTATGATGTAGACAATTCACATCCTTTCATGATTCAATGTGCAGAAAAGGAGGCAAAAAACTAATAGTAATTTAACAAACTATGATTTTTCGTTCTTGCTGCATAAGTATTGTAGTATGCCACTGCGTTAATAAGGCAATATATATTCAACTACTTACATCACAAAAAAATAGGATTTATCTTCCCATGCAAGTTTAAGGTTATAAAAGTTCAATTAAAGTAAAAATTGTGTCAGATGTTTTTGAATTGATTTTAATCACGTTTTACATAACAAAATTTTAATAAAAATTATGGTGGGCTCATTGATGATTGTTGTATTTTGTTTTTTAAAATGGAAATTTACATATAAAATTTCCATTTTTTAGATTAACTGCAAAACTGCTATGAATAAGGCAAATTTCTTTTTTATGAAATATTTACTTTTAATGCATAAAAATACATATTTTAATCAAAATATATATTACATACAACATGATTTTTAGTTTAAAAATTGTCATCCTATTATAATTTATTTTCTATTTATAGTAGGCATAACATTTTTACCAGGTTGTTACATTTCAAACTGTAAAAATTAAAGTATATGTTAATTTATATTTTAATAACAAAAGTGAATTTTGTAGTCAGAAGCACAATTGTAATTATAACTTATTTAATTAATTTACAAATTTTGAATTCAAATGTTTCATTATGGTAAATTTTTTCTATATTAAAGTAGATTTAAATTAATTTAGAAAAAAAAATTTCGAGTTTTTCCGCTAATTTCAATGGCTTGTTTTTTTTAAATAAATTGTGCTGCACATTTGCATATCATTATTTATTTATTTAAAGTTGCAATTTTAATTAGTCATTCAATTTATTTCTAAATAAGGGTCAATCGGTAAAAAACGCACCATTCTTGTCCCCACCAGTTTTCATAAATAGTATACAGGCTTTTAAAAACAAAGTAAAGTAGGAAAAAATGAGAATACAGTTTATATAGCACAGAGCAGAAAAAAATGTAACAAGATTTTCTTTTTTATTCCAACTTTTTTTTAGTCCACATGGTGTGAAATGTCACGTCCGTGGTATTTTCTAACCTTCATTTCATGATTTAAGCAGTTTATATCTAACATATAAGGTATGAATTCACTTTTTAAAATAGAATTGAAGAAAGGAACATTTTGGGAAAATATTAATGCAATTTTTATCTTTATTTTTAAATTTGTATTTATTTTACTGAGTGCTTAATGCTTGCTCCCCAATACTGAAATCCCGGCCGTAGACACGAACAAAAACTTCACGTACTGAATTCATTAGGTGGCAGTACAGCGTAGTGTCTATGTCATTTTTGTTTCATTAGCCATATTGTATAACAAAATAAAAAAAAAATCAGTATGTTTTTAGCTGTTAAGTAATTTTTTTGTTCATTAAACTTAAGATTTAGTGAAACGTCAAGATGAGCACATCACGTCTGTGGCTAACAAAAAAATCACTTAGTTAAGATAATCAAATGTCTATTCTTACTTAGTTACTTTGCAGTTTTAGCTACAATGTGAGCTTAATTTTTTTAAACTCGTCTTTCAAACATGTTTAACATACCGTGTTTAACAAGGATGAGTTAGGTAATTTGTCACGTTCGTGGACAACATGTCCGCGGACTCTATATGTCTACAGACGTGACCAGCTGTCCATGCATTTTATTATGATGTCTTGATTGACTGTTTCTGGACAATACTATGTTTGTAGTGCTAAATATTACATGTTTAGGCTAGAGTAACCTACTTAGAAATATAAGTAATAACAATGGAATAAGATTTAGTATCATTATAATCAGGGCCGGATTAAGCAGTGTAGGGGCCTGTAGGCAGTGGATTTTGACGGGGCCCCCTTCGCTTCTCTCTCTCCCCCCCTTTTTTCGGCATGAAGAAATGCTATGCATTTTTTTTAGTGGACATCATCAGAACTCACACAAATAAAATCAATAGCATCCAAAATTTTAAATTCTGTAGCAGTAATTTGTTTTACAACACTTTTTGTATTATTTAATGATCGTAAAATAGTAAATGATTTATAAATACCAATAAATCTAAACTCGGACAGAAATACGCAATTGACCAAAAATTTAAACAATTACTTACCGAACACTTAATGTTCATAGCAATATTAAAAATAGTGCATATTAAAACGAAAATTATATTTTTACGAAAGCTCAATTATATTAAGTTTTGACATAAAAAAAATGAATTTAAATTTTTATTAATATCTTACCTTTAAACAGGCCTTTAGCCACTTACGAATGACAAAAATACTCGATCCAGACAGAGAAAAAATTATCAACGATTCCTCACAGAGTCAAATACTAAACTGCCCAACACCAAGGCTAAGGATTGAATTGAACTAGTGACGCACCAGCAATAAATTTAGTGTCTTATCTATTTTTTTGTGATTTTTGTCCATTGGCCTTAGACCTGGTCTTTTGCTACAAGTGTGGGCAGGGGATGGGGAAGGATCAAGAGATAGATAAACGACTGAGTGAGGGGACAGACCCAGACAACCAGACCCCCAAAACAAGAAATAAAGAAAATACAATCTTTCTTCTCAGTCTTCCTCGCCTAAAAAAAATTATTGTCTGCCCACAGGACAAAAAACGGCATGTCCAGTTATTATTTCGAGCCAACTGTGTTTGTGAAAAGTGACAACCGGATATTTTTTAATAAAATATATTGTATTAAAAATTAATTTAATTTTTACTATTTTTGGTGTACTCATATTGGTGTACACCCTATTTCATAAATCAAAAATGGTATATTTCGGAAAAACTAATTTAGAATATTTCAGTTTTATTCTTATTTCATTCGAATTTAAAAAAAAAAGAAGTGAGCTTTACCTAATAATAAATGTTAAATTGCTTTAAAAAATCAAAAGGTGTGGGGGGATTAACCAATCCCTGAAGGGCCCCTTTTGCGAAATTTATTTCTAAAGATGGAATAATTTTGCAGTTTAAATTATAGAAGAAAAAAATTTCGTAATATTAAAAAAAAATTATGTTAAAAAGTCATGAAGTATTGCAGTAAAAATTACAGTAAACACCGACATTTCCAATTTCCGCATTTTTCCCCTAATGAAATAAATTTTGAGGTTACAAAATACCAAAATATTGGGGACCTTAGACCCCGTTGGTAAATATACCCTAAAGTGACATAGACCCCCCCCCCTCTTTATTTTAATGAATTTTGCATTTAAAGCTGTCTTTAAAATTAAAAAAAAATTATTAAAAAGCACGAACATTGCAATAATTCTAACGAATTTTACAAAATTAATCCATTTTTTTTAACAATGGAACAGAATTTTTGGTCTCTTTCCAGTAGGAGCCCTAATCCTGGACTGATTTCGGGCCCAATGTTAATTTCGAACTAATAAATATTTTAGTAATTTGCAAATGAAAAAATATTTTTCTTTATAATTTTTTGCGATTAAATTTTTTAAGAAAAAATAGGCCCTTTAACTTTTTACGGGCCCCTATGCAATGCATAGTTTTGCCTACTGTCTCTGTCCACTCGGACATTGATGACCATCCGGACGTACAGACATACAACATACAAGAGAAAAGATTGGTACACGTTGTCATACACCTTTCAAATGAAAAATAGATTCTTTGAAATAATAAATTAGAACGGATTTTGAAAGAGGGGTAAAGATAGATATTCGGAAACCTCTACAGTGTTGATAGCAAATTTCTTTTGTTAATTATTTCAAATTAATAAAAAAAATAAAAGTCGGCAAAAACGAATGTTTTTTGGTTTTTTTTTAAATACCTAGTTGTAAATGAATTCTAAAACAGTTATAATTTTTGCTCCAAAACATTCTTATAAATTAGGCGTATCTAAGGGTATATATTTTTAAAATCCGAATGAGCTTTATTATTTGACGAGCATAAACGTTAGTAAAACTTAACCAAAACAATTACTTCCTATACTAGAACCTCGTTTTCATTCAAAATTACAAAATGTCTTCTAGTGAATCCAAAACTTAGCAAAAAAAACCCCATCAAAAATTCAAAAATATCTTGCTGTGGCCAGTTTAGAGAAAAGTAGCCAAATATAAGGTGCTATTTATCAATAACTTTTGTGTTGATTACAACCCTAGAGAGGGGGGTGAAGGCTTCAAAAATAGCCCCTAACATCTTTTGCGGAAGACAGTGGTAATTGTATCCGACCATTTTTATTGCCTCAGATAACGAAAACTTCTCTTGGGCCATTACCACGTGTTGTGGGGTGGGTTGTTAGTCTGGGGAACAGATATATGTTTCTTTTACCCCCTTTAAGGCTTGTGTGTTGACGTGTATTCTTTGTTTTTTTTAACTCGAGCGATGAAAATTCCTTACTTCCAAAAAAAAATCTTTTCGGTAGTAAAAACGTAAATTCTAAGGCCACTTGTGAAGTGGAAGCTGCGGGGCCCCTAAAATGTACGGGGCCTTTAGGCAACTGCCTACCTTGCCTAATTGGTAATCCGGCCCTGATTATAATTTACAGAAGGATGATTTTTAAAACAGACGTCTCGTGATTATAAAAAAAAATTATTTAAACACAGATAATTAAAGAAAATTTATAAAATTCAGCTAATTAATGCATTGCATGCTAAATTATTTTTCTAAAGTTGATTGTTCATAACTCCTCACTGCGTGTATGTTTAAAAGTGTGTTCAGCTGATATAGTAAGCAGCTTATGATTACAAAAAAAACATGTTCTGAAATTAGTTTTTTTTTCAGATATTTTTTAAGATGGGAAAATCAGAAAAGTTTACGGAAACAGTTATGACAGTGAAACAAAAAGTGATCGCATGATGAATAATGATTATGAATTCCCTGATAGAGAATTGATTCGTACATTTGATATTGACCCTTCTATATAATACAATTTTTGAGTGCTTTTTTTGAATTTCATGCAAATAAACAGTACATATAATGTATATCTTTGTTATTCATAAATATGTTCGATGTACTTGCAAACCTATAATTCATCATGTCCGTGGTAAGGTAGTCATGACCATGGAAAGCCAAATTTTTAAAGCTAAATTTTAATGAGAACATTTATTGTATGATCTGGACCGACGTTATAGTTTCAATGTAGTATGCAAGTGTAATTCAAATACAAAGTTTCAGTTTCAAAAACTTTCGCAATATTTTGTTTTTGAGATTTTTCTCATCAAATTGTACGTTTTCTGGATAATAACCCATAAGCGTTCATCTTTTTACAAGCATAAAGACTTTATTTTTCATTATTCTTTATTTTTTATCTTATAATGCAAGAATATATTTTTAACCTAATTGTTTATTTGGTTAAACATAATTTAACGTATATTTCAAAATTTTAAATGACAAATGTTGAATACAAATGTTTAGAAAATCTAAAGTAATTAGCCAATAAGAGGAATTAAGATACAAGTAGTTTTAACCATGTAGACCTTTAACCGATGTACATTAATGATTAAATCCAATATTTCGTAGATAGTATCAGATTTCTAATTCGGTTTAGCAAGACCATTTAAATGTTGAAATAATTTGAAAAACAATATAGTATCTCATTAGGTGTAGTTTTGAGTTCTTTCCGCTCTTTGAAGTCTTTTCGCAAAATAATTATTACATCTTGCAATTATTCGGATCTTTCTGATCTGTAATTAACAGCTTGATCTTGTTTTCTTGAGAAATAATTGAGAAATAATAGGTACATTATTCAATTTGAAGATGAATCTGAGCCCATGAAATCCGATAGCATTTTAAGGTTGTATAGAAAGAGTTGCTTTGATGTTATAGAAAGATTCCAATTTAAATGTAAATTTCTGTCTTTTTTAGGCTGGATGCACTTCGACTGAAAAATTTTGTTGATGAAAGACACAATGTTGTATCGTGTTGGACTCTGTGTCATGTATTAAGAGTTTGGACCAAAATATTCATTTTCTAGTCAGGTACAATACGTTCTTACCTATCCAATTTCTATGCAATTAAATACATAATTTAAAAATTTTGGCATTCCCTGAAACTAATAAAGAAAAGAAAGAAATGTTTAAAGTTAATGTTTAATGTTAAATCATTTTTAATACTGCATTGTTTCCATCACTTGGAAGATAAGACTTTTTGGATTCTTATCAAATTGTACAGTCCATTTAAGAACCATTTGTATAATTTTAATAGTAGTTATTGAATATTTTATTAAACAGAAATGTCCGAACAATAGAAAAGTAGAGAGAGCTGGTGGGTGGTTCGAATCATGCATGGATTCCTTGCCATCGAAATTCATATTAAGTATAGATATCTATCTTTATATCTGTCTTCAGTTTTGATAAAATATTATTTTTCTTAATAAAATTAATACTACATTTATCTGTGATTTCGGAAGGTTTGCTTTAATTTTGTTTTGAATTTTTTTTATTTTTTAATTCGATATTTTTTTGAATAACAGAGGTGCTATGCTGATGTGTCAAACACATCAGCCATTTTTGACACATCAGCATTAAGTATTTTTGCTTAAGCTTTTGAGTATTTTTGTTTAACTTGTAAAACCTAGGCTTGTGCATTTCATTGATTTTAATTTTTTTTTTAATTTTATTATATAAACTTTAGCAAATATAGGGGTCCAAGAGATACTCCTGTTAAGGTAATTACAAGTGCATTCAAACATTTTTAAAAGTAACATCTAACATAAATGGATTATACTTTTTGCAAATCAGATTTTTCCCCTTGTCTATGGATTCTCACGACTTGAAATGAATTTCTACGAACTGCATCAGGAATAACAATATTTACAGACTTTAAAGATTGTGAGACGTAAATCCCATCGTATCAACAATAAAGATCCGGGAAATTTTAAGATTTACTCTTAAACAAGCAAATGAAATAAAATAAAAAGTGTCCATAAAACAAATAGGATTTATTTTGCCGCTTTAGTAGCTAAGCCATTTCTTTCTATTTAGTTTTGGTTTTATGCTATTATTTAATTTTATTCGTGTTTTCTTTGGATTCTTTATACACGGCTTAGACGCCTTGGAACGTAACTTATAACCTTTCTGCATTATATATTGGATTACCTCCAAAGAAATATCATTTTTTACACCTTGCACACGTGGGTTTCTGCGACCTTATATGATAATATTTATATTTTTTTTACCTTTTTGTACAATAAAATATATTACCTTATAAACACGAATTAATTTGAATCTGTAGGGGCTTTTGATAAATTTATGTATAGATTATGACATAATATAATTAAAATTGGGGGCCTAATCGTCTTTCATTCGGAAGTCTATATTTGAACAAAAAAAGTATGTCAAGTTGTCACTAACTAATTTTGGTAATACAAAAACGATGCACTGTATGAATGACGATAATCCAAAATGTAACTATTTGTTAGAGCAAAGGAATATTTTGCATTACTAAAAATGGAGTAGAAGCTGTTACTTTCAATTCCTTTCAAATACCAAAAAGATTCCACCCTTTGGGTTTGCTTTTTTCGCTATGAGTCTTAGAAAGGAAAAACAAGTCTTACGTGTCACCTAAATGCTGCAGCTTGCCTACTTTACAGGTATTCTACATGTATTATCATATTCCGTTAATTATAGGTACTTGGTATAGCTTGGGTTAATGGGTTACTGGGTAGACACTTAGTCCTTGAATAACCAATAGAGGCTAATTTATTATTATTAAAATACTTTTGACCGACTGGAATTAATTTAAAGTCAGCTGTTACAGAAAATAATCTGAGCTTGAAGTAACTCTTAACTAAAACATACTGCTATTGCCGGGTATTTTATAGTAAATCAGAAAAGTAAACACTAGTATTTAACATTTAGCTATACCGGAAAAAATATAATATAATTATATAAAAATATAATTATACAATATATAGCATTATAATTAGCAGTAAATACCAAACAACATTAATTGCCCCTCTTTATTCAAACAAATCACTCTAATCATTGATGTAACAAATTTTGTGATTTAATCTGCTATTTTTTTCCGTATTTAGTGTCGGCTTCTGCCAAAGTCCATTAGTAATTGCTGATTGTTGCTGAATGCTTCTAGTGTTAGTCCTTTTTGTTTTCGGTTTCTTTCTCAGAGTTGGAGTCTTCCATCTTGAGCCAAGCACTCTGTGCCACTCGGGTTATAGACATCCGTTTGGTGACATCAGGCTCCAGCATGCACTTTATTAGATCCTGAGAAAAACGAAAATAGATTATTGTATAGATATTTATAAAAATATTAAGATAAAATCACCCGCATAATATCTGTGAATTATTTTGGACGAAATGCTAAGTTAAATATGATTTTGGCATGGGATACGAAAAAACGGCGAGTTTCTTTAAAAGTAAATATCGTTCTCTATCTCTGCTAAATTTCGCTTTCATTTTTGCTGAAAAGTATACTTTAATTAGAAACTAGTTACGTCTTTCAATGTGAAATATTTATAATTCAAATTGTCATATAATTAAATATTAACCATTTTATGATTCAAATGAAGACGGACAAGATAGAAAAAGGCTTGATGCCATAGTCCCTGTCTGCTCTGACGCATACAGCCTTTGGTTGGAAGACTATTCAGTTCGTTGATGAGTTTATCTTTAAACTAACCAATCAGTTGCCTTAAAAGCTAACCGTGTCCTTGCAGTCAGTGAACCTTAGAATCACGCCTTAACAATGAAGACATACGTATGTACAGGCGCAACATCTTTTAAAGGTTTAACACAAAGAAGTGGAGCGTTTTTTTTTTAATTTTCGCATTTGTACTGTAAAATAAAGTATCTAATTGACTTGAACTGGGAGATGACACAAGTGCTGCCATCATCATGTGCTGTCACTTTAGATTTTACCAGCGAAAATTTTTTCTATGGATAACAGTGATCGGATTAATATATCTTCTTTGTTCAAATTGATATTATAGAGAAATGTCCATGTGAATCTTTACGCCATGAAATCACCATTTAGAACATCATCATTCAATCACACCATTAAACCATCATTCAAAACTTACATGACAGCATTATGATGTAAAAAAAAATAACTACATTATGTGATGTCATTACACAGTTTCTTTTTAAAGTGTGTAAAAAATATTCAGTTTCTAAACGTAGGTGAATTTTATAACATCAAGGTTATTTTACCGAGATATAAGATAGAAACCTATAACATATTCCACCTACCTTCACTTTGGACGAGAGCGTAAAGGATGAAGGGAACTTGATCTTCTTCTTGAGTTGGTAGGTGACCAACTTCCTGATGTTTTTGTCGTCAAACGGCATTCGCCCGGTTACCATGATGAATAGGACGCAGCCCAGACTCCACACGTCGTACATCATGGGGTTGTACGGGGTCCCCTGGAGAACTTCAGGGGCGGCATAGGCCGTGCTGCCACAGTAAGTTTCGCTGAGTATGCGGCGACCACTGGAGTTCACTGTAAGTAGAAGAAATGAAGAGCTTAGAAAGTAGAAAAGCGTGCTAAGTGACAAAAAGGTGAAAACGAGAAAATTATATCTTTATAGTTTTTAGTTTGCACTCAGATCTGTTGAAAACGGTACTTGCAAACCGTAAAAAGTATACTAAATTTTAAGTTTAGGGAAAAGGAGAAACTTGTTATCTTTAAAGGATGGAATGATATATTCATTGCCACAAAAATCTAATTTTTTTTCAAAAATGTCACTTAGCATGTTATTCCACTAAGCTCTTCAAATGTGATATGGTAGTCTTCTGTGGGTTGGTAAACTGCAGTAACTACAGCAATGAATTGGACATTTTGCTTTTAATTAATATCCGAATTTTTAAGTATGTTTTGTTATAGTTTAGAGTTATCGAGTGCTTGCAAAATTAGTCCAAGTCCATTGGCTTGATACTGCAGTTTACTTGCATAGGGCAGTAATGTAGCAAGATCACAATTTTGTTTGAAAGAAGCATGCTTATTGAGCCGAGCGACGTAACTTTCAATATGCCAATATGAAAGTTTGTAGCATTATCATTTTAAAGTTGATCTTGTTTTGTTATTTTTGAGTTAAATAGAATCAAACAATCATGCTCAAACCTAGGTTCACTAAAGCAACGTAACTGCACTTTCTAAGGATACCTTCTAATATTGGTGGTATTAAATGTAAAAACAGCTTGTGGTGGAATACATAATTAAAATAACAATTTCCCGATAAATTCACTCACCCATAAAGGGTATTTTGGGCGTAGGTGCTAAAACATCTCATTTACCTTACCCAAAGATCGAGGCTTTAAGTTATGCCGTCAAAGAAATGCATTTTAGTCAAAGATTTTTTTAATTCATGTGCAACTCAAATTTTAATTAATTTGAGGCAAAAATCTTGAAAATGTAAGTGTAGCTTACTCTTAATTCAAGATCGCTTTTAACGAGTCAAACAGAGAGCTCAATAAAAAAATGGAATACTGAAACAATGGATCAATGAAATAAGTTTCTCGGCTGCTCTCGCTACCTATTTTGAAGCTCTGATTACATTGAATATAAGCTCTCGGAGGAGCAATGAAATAAACCATGATTGAAGTAGGAGTGCACTGGTCATATGAGGAAAAGTGTCCTACGATGCTCAGACGTTGTCTCCTAATAGGGTAACGAGTACAGTGATTGGCACCCTCACAGTGATTGGCCCCCTCATTCATTATTGAAAATAATAAGATGTTAAAGCCCAAAATGTTGTTGCCAACATGACAAAGGTTTTTAAAATTCCCGCCATTAACGTTTGTCATGTTGGCAACAACATTTTGGGCTTTAACATCTTATTATTTTCAATAATGAATGAGGGGGCCAATCACTGTGAGGGTGCCAATCACTGTACTCGTTACCCTATATCAAAGTAAACGCTATTTATTTTCAAATATCAAGTCTTATTCCGTTCATCCATCGTTTCATAACTCTACTTTTCTTTTTGTTTCATTGATTGACTAGGTGCCTCTAACGTTTCACTTCATTCTGGCAGTTTTTACTTATTGGCATACTTGTAACGTATGAGTAACATAGTACTTGTACCCAATATGGACAGTGCTCTCAATATAAACACCCCTAATATCTTTAAAAGTTACATTTCTAATCGAGAGAGAGAGTGAGACATGTCCGTGAAATAAACCAGTTAAAATATTTTAGCATAGAAAGTGCAAAAATGTGCGCTGTTCGCCATTTTGAAGAAAATTTGTATTTTCTTGTTGTGCTGATCTAAATTTTAAAAAAAATTATATTTTTATGAGATGTGATAAATTGATTCAAATATTGAAAAGTGGAGTGTTTTAGAAAGCTGATAAAACATATTTTCGATTCATAGTGCATATATTGAGGAAATTGTTTTCATTGTAAAATTATTATAAGATTAAGTATAAACTACGCCCGATTCCCAATATGGACACCTTATGTACCCATTGAAAGTACAGCAAATGGATCAAATGGATTTTCAGATTATCAAATTTGCAACAAATCTGTTTGATGGGATTTTTTTTAGCTAATTTATGATAAATTGATGTTCATATTAGTGACATAACTGCACTTTGGAGGCCTTCGAAGAGCTACATCCGGAAAATGACCTCCCTTCCTTCTAAAGTGCACGCTTTGAAGATTTTTACTCTGGCCCTCAACCACAATGCTTTACGATATTTTTTTATCCCCTCCTTTCAATGATCCATTGAAAAAGCGTCTCTTTATCCAGTTGTAATTCCATTATTAGCCACCTGTCTCTAATATGGACATTCATATCCATAATAGAACAGGTGGGTTCTTATATAGACACTTGAAAAATTTTTTTGTTTTTAATTAAACCAGAATAGTTACAAGGTCACTATTTTTTAATAATGATCTGGCATCAGGGATGTGGTCAGTCACATCTTAAACCGTTTTAACTCATCTGAGTATTTACCTCTTCTCAAATGCCTTCCCTATAGTAGGATTCACTCTTTGAAGAGGTAAAGAAATAAGAAACAATCACGTCTACACTCTTAACGAGGTTTTAACTCAGTCTGAGTTAATTACCTCCTTCCGTCCAATCTTCCTAGTAGGATTCACTTTTGAAGAGTGGTAAAGAATAAGAAATCTACTCCTACACCTAAAACGAGTTTACTCATCTGATATTACCCTTCGCGAATGCTTCCTATAGTAGTGATTTCACTCTTTTGAAGAGTGGGTAAAAGAAATAAAAGAAACAATCTACGTCCTACACTCTTAAACGAGGGTTTTAACTCAGTCTGAAGTTAATTTCACTTTTCCACTCCGGAATGCATTCCCCTAAGATGGATTTCACTCTTTTTAAGAGTGTAAAAGGGGTAAAAAAAGTCTGAGTCCTACAACTCTTAAAACAGAGCGGTTTAACTCAGTCTGAGTTAATTTCCATCTTTCCGTGCCGAAATGCACTTCCCTATAGGATGATTTCACTCTTTTGGAGTGTAAAAGAATAAAAGAAATATCATCTGCCAAAAGGGTTTCCTCTAACTCCTTTAAAACGAGCGGTTTTAACTCAGTCTGAGTTAATTTCCCCTCCTTTCCTGTGCCGAAAATGCACTTCTCCTATAGGAGTGAATTTCACTCTTTTGTTTTAAGAGTGTAGCATATTGTGTTAATTGCGTCCAAAGGGGGGCATTTGAAATTAAATTTAAATTCGAAAACTAAATCAAAGCTGTACCATTAGTCTTTACAAATTACCAATTGGTTCTTGTTACAAAAGTTACGAATATAAATATATTAATCATACCTGTTGATCGGGAAAATCCAAGATCAATTATTTTAATCGTGTTGTTTCCAGTAATCATGATGTTCTCGCATTTGAGATCTCTGTGTGCCACGTTCATGCTGTGGAGATATTTTAGGGCATTGACTATCTGTCGGAAATAATTCCTGGCTTCTTTCTCGGGAAGATGACCCCGACCCTACGAAAATCAAATAATGCCACGTTTAATATACAAAACTATGCAACATTGAGGTTAAAAATATGCAGTTTTTTTTTAAATTTTGTAAGTCTATCTTTAATTAAGGATTTCCTTTATGCTGATTTTGTAAAAATGTTTTTTAAACACCAATACATTTAATTAATTATAATCTTTATTAAGAAACATATTTAAAAATAATCCAGCGAACTTGAATAAATTGCATAACTATGATCATTATAATATTTATACTGAATTCAACTTTTTAATATTTCCTTTAACGTCCCAGGAGCTTTTGGGTCCTTATTTAATGTAAAATAGAAAGCTAGCATTTTTACCATTTTAGACTTGGACAAAACCTGTAGAAAGGAATTCAGATTAATTTTTGAAAAATCTTTTTAAAAAATATTTTGAACGACACTCTCAGTCTTGATAATAACAGTGTGAAATATTCCTTATGCAAATTTTGGGCTTCCACTTTCACCCTACTATTTATTAATATCCATATGTATGATACATATGCATATACATATGTAGGATATATATGTATACAGATGTATAAACCCGTAGCCACTTCTACCAAATTCTTTTCTTTTTGTTTTGAAAACAAAATTTCATTGATTGTCTAGGTAACGTTTTGTTTCATACGGGCAGTTTTTATTTATTGGTATACTTGTAACGTATGAGCAATATTGCATATTGTGTTGATTGCATCCAAAGTGAGATATTTCAATTTAAATTAAAATGCGAAAACTAAATCAAAGCTGTATCATTAGTCTTTACAAATTACCAATTGGTTCTTGTTGCAAAAGTTACGTTAGGACCTACCTTGGACGAATTTTGGAACAACCTTGCTAGGCCTCTGGCCTGTTGTTGGTCGACAATTTTTGTATTTGTATTTGCTGTCATAATTCACAAAGTTTTTTTTAAATAATAAATGCACTTAGAGGAAATTATTAAAACTTAGGCCGAAGTTTTCCTGTTTGATAAGCCTATTATATTTCCTGTGTTTCCTATTTCCGAAGTTCAATAATGAAATTTATTTACCCTTATATAATTGAGCATGTCGTTCTGTGCAAGTTCCATGAAGATATACACCCTGTCCGTGTAGTTCAATATTTTGTGAATCTTAATGATGTTCTCATGTTTAATTTTGCCGAGGATCTCTATTTCACGTGGAAGAAATTTATTTAAGAAAGAGTTTGACAGACCTGCACGGTTTATGATCTTTACTGCAATTTGTTGATTATTATACGTAGCTTTTCTGTGAAATAAAATATATGGTTAAGTATTATAGTTTAAGGCATTATGCCTTATTTTTACACCCTCTAAAGAGGACGGATTTTTTAAACCTGATTAGGGGTTTATAATTTTGTGGTATTCTGTTGTTTTTAAAAGTGTTAACACATTTATAATTTGAAGGCTACATGAAGAAAACAACATCTATTCTTGGCGCAAATGTGTTTATTACATAAATATTGACATGTTTCGTAAGCAAGGAAAGTCTTGCTTCATCAGAATAATAAACAAATCTGACTGAAAACAAAAACAGTCGAGCGACGCCGACGGTAGGCGAAACAAGATATGCGGGAAGCGGTGGTTAGGTTGGAGGAGGACAGTGCGTAGAGGTGGGGGAAAAAGGGGGGGGGGAGGGGAAGATATAAACAAATTATTCACTTGCTTAGAAGTTTTTCCAAATAGTTGAGAATTAGGACAAAGAAGAAATACTTATTTATTTGAGTTTTTTCAGAATGGGGTAAGCATCGTGAAAAAAAACAAGTTTCTTAACTCACGAAGGTTTAATCAAATTTGCTGTGGAGGAGAAATCAAAACGTTGATTAAACTTACAAGAATGCGTAGCGACTGAAGATTTTTGACATTCTGTTTCGTAAAATAAGCTTCATGTTCTTTAAGTATTATTTTAAGTGTTCCCTTCGTTTTTATAATTTATGAGAGACCGCATTGGAAAGGAATGTTGCTCAGTCATTAAATATATCAATGGGATCTTTCAGATGGGAAACTTTAATTTGTTGGCAGAAGAGAAAATATCTTTAATTTGTAACTTTTTAAACATGTTTCCTATTATATTACAGATTTGAGCAAAATACATTGGGAATAACAATGAAATTAGTACGTTTTTCGTCAGTAGTGAATTAAGCTATTGTGTCAATGATAGCTTAATTCACTACTGATTTATTTAGGATTATATCCCTTGTCTTTTGCAAAGTTTTGATGTATAAGAGTTCGAATTCTTAAGATTCATCAGTACAACTAATATTGCATTGCACGGTTGATAAAAGAGTAAAATTCTTCCTTTTTGTTTAGCTGTTTGTGATTTCAGTCAGATTTTTGTATTATTCTGATGAATAAGGACCTCCGTCCATTGCGAAACATGTCAATGTTATTCATGATAAAACTATTTGCAACTAGCATCAGAGTTATTTTATTCATGCATTATCACATATCATGAGCAATGTTCTGGGTATTATCTGATCATTTGTATTATTTGTAGCATAATAAAACTTTTTATTTAAATAAAGTATCTACGTATAACTCATGAATAATTATGGTTCTTAATGCTGAAAACTCAATGAAAATACACATTTTATAAATTCATCATTAGTTCGTTCAGCAGTAATTATTCATAGCTTATAACAATTTTATTTTTTCATGTAACATTGGGAAAATGGGTGTTTTTTGTTATAAGAGAAATCTTAGAAAATTTACAATATAATGTATAATATATTAAATATTTTTATTTTAAGTCTAGATGGCCAATTTAATTTTTAATATCATCTGCCTTTTTTAGTATCTGAATATAGTTTTAACCGTTACCGTTATATATTAAAACCGTTATACGTTTCACAATTTTCAACTTAATACAGTGGGTTAGTTAAAGCTTGAGCTGGTATCGAACACAATGACCTCAGTACTCTTATTTAACGTTCACCAATTATTCTATTTGAAACTTTGTTCTTTTCACTGTCGGACCTATGAGCCAATCTCTTTCCGAACAAAGTTTTCTAAAATAATATCTACAACCCTATACTGTCAATACATACCTGACTTTGCAGTAGGATCCCTTTCCTAACTCTTCCCCGATTTCGAATCCGCATTGCTTCAACTCTTCCGATGACGATTTTTTAGTAGCCTTGTGATTCCCTTCACTTTGACTCTCAGATTTTTTCTGGACAATGATGCTATCGAACGGGATCTGCGACATTTTATCTTGGTAACTATATGACTGATAATTGGTAACTATATGACTGGTAACTTATGTTCTAATAAAAAACTTTAACAATATTAAAATTCTTATTGAAATAACTATTTTTCTGTACTATACCTAGTGTAATTTGGATAATTATAACTAATCTATTGCATATAACTAATCGAACTGACTAAAAATTTTAAGTTTTATTGTTACTTGGCAATAAACTTAAAAAAAAGTACTGTTGAAGGATATATTGTTTAAATCAACGTCTTTTATTTAGAGTATGTTTAATTGGATTGTTCTCATTGTTTTATTTTTAATAAAGTTTATTTTAGGTGGAAAATATATTATTGAAGAAGATTTTGACTAATAAAAGATTTAATACTTATGAGTAATGAGAAAAATATTTTTCAAATATTTAAACACGCAGACATTTTTCATGTTCATTGGGCCATATGATTTTCGATCTAATGCACAACAAATAAAACTATACAAAGGATAAAATACTTGTATATCCTGCATGATGCGCAAAGTAAGTAATTTAAAGGAAATAATTGTTGCATTTAAGTGATATAAATACCAAAGGATAATAATAACTTGCTTTTTTGATTGGTGGTGAATAAATTAAAAATATTTCTCTTTCGGATGCTTTACAAACTGTGCATTTTGGAAATGCGTATAAAATTGATCGAAATAAAGCAGATTCAAGTTTCAAATATCAGGCAACGAGAATCACTCTAAAACCCCATTTATATGTAATATCTTTTTACTTAAAGGGAACAAGTTAATGGACCACTTAAATATAATGCATAAAAAGCATTGAAAAACTCTTTAGAAATCATTTGTAACATAACTACAAATAGTTTTCGGGTTATGCAATAGCATAGTGAAAAAAAGCATGGAACAACTTAAATAGCAGTACAACTAAGGATTCGATAATGACATTCCTATCACATGTTACACGGGAACACAAATCCTGCGTAGTAAAAGTGTTAAAACATATAAAGTTAGCTTAAATGTTTTTGCAGCTTATTCAAAAGCTTTTAAATTCTTTAGTCATCTCATTTCAATTTGTTTGTTTAGTTTTGATATCAAAGATGCCATACATGATTTAACTACAGGTGGTTCTGTAACCTCCTAGGTACTCCAACCCATTGGATCCCATTTATGCCAAATCAGTAAACTCTCTTGGGGCAAAAAGTAGATACACTATTCTTCAGCTTTGTAATTTAATAAAAAATAATAAATAAAATGTGGAATGAGAGGATTTTTTGGTATTTATAGTATGTTGTTCAAGCTTATATTTATAGTATGTTGTTCAGTTTAAGGTTGTTGAATAGAACAGGTAAACTAATTCCCAACTCTACACCGTTTTGTGCAAGGTTTGGTCTAGTTTTTTTTGCCTACCTTGCAAAGCATATAAGATTATGGACGCCACGATTTTGGACGATTATGATTTTTTTTACATATGGCTTTATTGGAATTTAATCCATACTTATACAGCATCTCATCACTTTGAGATAAAATAAACTACTGACGATGACAAACAATCATAAAACAGCAACAGTAGAACATAAACGGGGGGAAAACGTAGCGAACAAGTCCCAAGGAATAAGGGCGGAAGATGAATGCGGAAAAGAAGGTGGTGATCCCTTATCTATCCATGATATCCCTTGCCTCCCAGTACAGTGTGACAAAGTCTCTCTGTTCTTGTGAAGCTCTATTCAGACCTGCACAGTCCAGGAGATGGTCAGAGTTCATAACTCCAGAGTTTCAGATTGTGCATATATTGGTATCCATGATACCGATCTTGTGTAGATGTTCTCCCATGCAGTCGTGGCCTGTAGTTAGTCTGCAATTGACAACTGTTTCTTTCCTTGGCCTTAAACTATACCTGTTCTAGATGTTATGGATGTTTTGACATTTCTTATCATTACTTGTGGCTTTCAGGTTGTCTCGGCAGGATTTAAAAAAAATATTTTTATGGATATATTTCTTTAGTGAATCAGGGGTAATTAAAGTTTGATCACTTGTTTCTTGATTTCCTGTTCTTGCTAGGAGGTTTACCTCTTCGTTTCCATATATACTTACGTGGGACGGTATCAACAGTTGGTTACAGCAATGAGTTCATATATCAATTTTGAAAAACGGTATCAAACTCTGGTGCTGCCATCTAACATTTATTATGTGAAACTAATTTGGAGGTAAAAATTTTCTCATTGAAAAAAAAAAAAACATCATGATTATTTACGTAAATTTTTTTTTACATGAAACATTGAGTATTTTCTTAATTAATAGTATATGCTTCTTTATCATATAAATATACGGTGATTACATTAAACACTGAATTTAGATAAGTGCAACATATACTTTACTTATAATAATACAGATGGCAGCACCACTTTCAGTCGACAAACCTCTAACAGAGCATATTTGAACTTGTATATTGAACAGTGTCAAAACAATTTTAAGGGGACGCATTACCCAAAATTTAGGGCTGCCCAGAAAATAATTAAACATGCTCGAATGTTGTGAGCTAAGGATATTGCAAAAAAAGAAGATTCTATTATAATGGTGGAGGTTTATTGAAAATGATATAGTGGTTTGGTAAAATGGTTTTTGAAATTTTATGTTGATTTTTTAAATTTTAACTTTTTCAGCGTGTGAATGGTTAAAACCCTAAGGCTTTTAGGTAAATTAATGTAGAGCTCCAATTTTTTTTTCCTGTGTTGAAACATGTGCGTTTAACAAAAGTTGGTATGGGATAAGGTCTAGTGTGAATAGATTTTTAAAAAAAAAATGCTGAAGGTGAAAATTTACAAAAAATCTTATTATTTAGCCATTTTTATACATAAAGCTACATAACTTTTTTTTTATTTAACTGATAGCTCAATATCCATACCAACTTTTATTAATAGATGTTGTAGAACATTTTGAAAAAAAATCCATTAAAAATTCTTTAAATTGTAGGAAGAGTAGCATTTTGAAAAAACGTTAAAATTTTTTAATTAAAAAAAAAAAAAAACGTTTTAATATTTATTATTTTTTCGTATATGTTTATTGAATGTTAGTTCTTTGTAAAAATAGTTTAATTTGAATGCTAGCAATAAAAGTACTGGATTTAGTTTTTTGGGTACCGCGTCCCCTTAATACTTAAAAAAAAAAACTCATTGTGCGACAGCCCATAGACGACCAACGCCTGCTGTACCCATTTCAGCTTACTAGACCGGAGGCAATGGGGTGCATGACAGAAGATGATTCGGTGCAGATGATCCGATGAGTTGGCAAGACTGACTTAGCCTACTTTTCCCATTTCATTAAGGGGACTCAGTACCACAATATCGATAAAAATATCGATTTTTTGCGGTTTTAAAATACTGATTATGACTTCTAGTACGTTTTACCAAAGTTTTTGAACAATTTGGATTTTTTTTTTACATAACAGGCCATTTTATATCAACTTCTTGTGGAATGTTCAAATAATATTTGATTCTATAATCTGATTTTACTAAGTTTGTAGCATTTAGAGGCATTAAAATTCCAATAAATGTGTATAGGAAGCGATAAAAATATTTGTAAATGTACATAAAATATATTGAATAGAATTACGGATGGAAAAGTGAAAATATCTTCACTACGCTCTTTTTTTTAAATAAAATAAAAAGTTTGAAATTTGTATTTTTTTAAATGAAATGCGTGGTTTACCAACGAATTTTTCTTTTTTTTTAATAAAATAAAAAGTTTGAAATTTGTATTTTTTTAATGAAATACGTGGTTTACCAACGAATTTTTCTTTAAAACTATACCTTGCTTCAAAATTTCAATAATTAAAGTTATTAAGAATGATTCGATTGTTACTGATCACAACAAAACCCATGAAATTTTTTAAAAGCGGTAGTAGATGAATTATTTCAGAGTTAAGTTAATAGTTACAATAGTTTTAAGTTACATAGTTGCAAACCGAAAACTAAACACACAAACCCAAAGCATGGTGGGATCAGATTATAGACTTGAAGATGAAGATTTTGCGACATAAATCTCGTTTACCGTCTCGTATTATTCCCACTGGCTTTATCAAAACTTTCTCTCCCTTATTACAGAAACATATTTCGAGTGGTTTTCTTTTTTTATATTTATTCTATGCGGTTTGAGGAAATATTATTTTAAAATTATTTACATATTTATTTTCCTGATATCTCATGACAATTTAGGAGTTTCGAACTATTCATCTTCTTGTGAATTCCATTCATAATTACTTTTTGGTTCCACAAATTCATTTGCAGAGATTTTTTTTACATTTAAAGGATTTTGAAAAAAAAAATTGTATTGCATTAACCTGCTAAAGTGGATAAATTATTATTTTTTGTGTGTAATTCTTTTTTAATTTATATAGCATATTTAAAAATTCTTTTACCTAAATTCGTAAAAATTTAACCTAAGTATTGAAATATACTTAAATATAAATATGGTACTATTTTGCATAGACAATGTTTTTCGAAAATCCAATTATTGAAAACTAGAAATATTGAAATAGAGTACCTTTTTAATTTTTTTTTACTTATTATTATTTTACTTTTTTAATAATATAAGTTACGTATTTTAAAACTGGTTGAAAGTATCTTTACAATCATACTGGAGAAATTAATATGTTTCTTTTGCGATATTGATGTTATTGTTTTTTTTAAATGTTTGATTTAAAAAAAATTCTTGATGTGCTAAAAATATAATTAAATTTTAGACAAACCAACCATTTTCTAGTTTCTGTTTAATGATTGAACTCTCTTTGAAGTATATAAAATTGTCGCGATTTCGTATCCAAAGAACTTATTTGGTTGAGTATTTAAATGCAAATAATATCAAGTGTATTTGCTTGCTACTGATTCACAACTATAAGGAATTAATGATGTCGTATTGAGTATGTAAAATTTAAAATTTAAAAATGGTGTTTATAGAATGACAAGTTTGACGCTCAAAGTTACTATTTCGTTTACCGGGCCGATACCAATTACTTTTTAAGAAGTTTGATCAGACTTTTAGAGTTAATGCATCAGTTTTAAATCGGAACACTGCAAAAGTATTGTTTTGACATGCCAACTGTTTTTTTTTATAAATTGTGTAACAGCCAAATAATACAAAATTGAAGGAGAAATATCATCTGGTTAATTCAATTATTATTTTCAATGACATGTATGGCGACATTATTTTTAAACTTTATCAAATAATTATTAAATAAACACTGATGATCACCTGGTGGTTTTAATTCATGAATGACTACACTTTGCAGGGATGCATTTTCAGGTCTAGGTGGAGAATTCGTCCTCATGATCGTCATGATATGCCGGTCTCTTTCGTCAGGCCAGGCGGGGTGAATTGCTAGGATTCTGAAGAACTTTTTGGTTAACTGTATTCCCATTTTCTAGTATTCGGACACGTTGTTCGAAATGTTTTTGGACTGCAAAACAGATCCTGTCTGAAGTTATTTTGTAATTTATAATTGCACAGCACTCAGTTCTGGCACATGGATGCCTTTTAATTCATTAGCAAACAACTGGCTACATTCTTTCCACAAATATATTTCAATATAACTTTCCACTAATATATTTCAATATAACTTTCCACAAATATATTTCAATATAACTTTCCACAAGGAACAACCTCTTCTTTACTGTAAGTGTCATCTTCACCTATCCATTGATCTGATCAACACACACCTATACTTCTCGCACTAAGACCTGGACTCAAAAATAGTCCATGTGCAGCTTTAGTCTAGTAACAACCAAACTAACCAATGAAAAAACAGGTTGGCCAAGTGAAGCCTTTGAACTCTTGAATAATTTATGAAATTTACATAAAGGCTTTCAGGCGGCTTCAATAATTTTTCTCGAAAAGCATCTCTCTGCATTTGTATTTCCATGCCGGGGCCAGTTTTATATGCAACACCCTGTAGTAGGGGAGACCGGGGCTAGTTTTCCCATTGGGTAAGTTTTCCACCAGGCCTTACATTGGAAGTGAGCCGTTGGGGGGGGAGGGGGGGGCGCCGAATGTCTACTTGGTAGATCAAGCAACACCTCATATGCCACTCACAAGAGCCTTTGTTCAGTTGACGTAATACTTTTCGTTAGAGCTGTTTTTTGTGATTTTTTCAACGTTGAGTGATATTTTATGCTTACATTTACACATAAATTAAACGTACTTTCATTACACATACAGTTTAATAATTGCGTATAACAAAAGGTGGTTCCTCTCTCTACTTGAATATGTATTTGTTTTCAAAATAACTTAAGCCTCTAATCGTCAAGGCACTATTATAGTCAAAATATAGCGACGGGTAGGTTTTCCAAAATTCCATGGGGCAAGAATTCCAACAATGCCTTGTATATAAACGTGCTCCAACCTTTATAATAGTCCAAAAATGTAATTATTCTTTAATGTACCAAGTAGCATAATCATACATTAATTTCCGAATGTAAAAAGTTTTGTTTCGGATTAAAATTTGTCTACATAGTAATTTTAAAGAAAGCTGATAGAAATCGTTCCGTTCTGAAGGTCTACGTTGCTCTAATAGCTGTCAAGAATGGATTTCGTAGCGTAAAAGCAACCAATAACTTAAATATTCCCAAGAAATCGTGAATAATTGCACTATAAAATACTAGTATCATGTTGCATCCAAAACTTGGGAGTAAATTGGCTGCTAAGAAAAAAGCGAAGCAATCTCAATAAACTTCAGATATGACTTTTTTTTTGTAATCTTTAGAAATTATTTCGAAAACCCTTAGAAAAGAGCACCAAACTATAGTTACACAAAGGGGGAAGTTACACAATTTGTTTGATTTCAAATCAGATAATAATGACATCATATATAACAATTTGGTATAGTGAACTGTGTTTTTTTTACAATTTTACCTATATTCTGGGTATAATCTCTTGGGCTATTTTACTTTACAATAAAATGCACATAAAAAACTACAAAATGTTTTTTAGGTATGTTAAACCTCTTCAAGAATAGTTGGAAAATTTGCCCCAACCATTTTTGTCAGTCTGGGAAAATGTACCCCGTATACGGGCACGTTTTTCAGCTCAGCGTGCTTGCATTTAACCACTCGTTGCCAAAAAGTGTAGCTACGTTTTAGAAAAGTAGTAATTCTAGGTTGTAGATAACCATGTGAGGAAGGCAATGATATCTTATTTTCTTCAAAATAAATACAAGTAATAAATATAAAATCAAAACAAAGAAATCAATTAAAAACAAGAAAACGTGGAAAACTAGCCCCGGTCTCCCCTACTACAGCCAGTATCCTTGCCTGTCACTGGACTGACCGGGGGAGCTAAAACTTCGTTCTTTTGATTTTACAATTTGTCTGTTAAAAACAGTTTTTGCGTTAAAATTACAAATTGTTTTTAAAAATTTACATTGAAAAATGAACATTGTAAAGTATACAGCATTTTTCTGGCACACCAGCTGACAGTTTTTTTCTGTAAAAACAACATGCTTTTTTACAGTGTACTAATGTGTACCGATTGTACATACTAATGCAACTCATTTGTATACAATAATGTATACCAATTATGTTTCACGTTCAATCCTAGCTAGGTCATCCAAAAATCAGTTACAAGATAATTTAACTCGAGACTCAGATCATAACTACTCAACTACAAATACGTGCAATACTCATCCGCACCCGGTTATTTTAGCTTCAAAAGCGATTAGCCCCACACCGGGAATTAAAGAATCGTGCGTGAAACAATCCCATTGATTTGGCGGATGACGTCATGAGATACCTTGTGTTCAAGAATCCTAGCTAGTTCATCAGGAGTGACAGAGTCTGTAATTTCCAGGGTGTGGCGTTTCTCGGACAAATGAATCTTAGAATGAACTGCCGTGTCATTACAAAGTATGGAGAATACCAAATGGGATGCGACGGCGATTTTTCATTTTCGTTGGTCTTTTCTTGGTTTCATTTTGGCTCAAACGTAGTTCTAAAATGTTTTTTTCCTAATATAGAAGGTATACTTTGTTTTTTCATTAAATAATATAGATTTTTGGTACTAACTTGAAAATTTACTGTAATCTACAAGTAGAAAGCAAAACCCAATATTCTTTTCAATGGCATGTGAGGATTTTGAAAATGTTAAGTCCCTTTTTAATTCTATTCTTAAAAAATATAAACTTTTTATAAACATTTTTAAGTGAACTTTTAAAAATAAAGTCTATAGATAAAATGTAAAAACGTTTATATTTTTAAAGATTTCTCAATGAAAAAACCATATTCCATTGCATACCCGTGATGAGTATATTTTTAGACAGAATTTGAACTATCAGTTTTTTTCAAGCTTATTATAATTGAAAATACAAATGTAGAAAACTTATTTTCAATTAAAAATTTAAATTTCAAGAAAAGAAAAAATAATAGAGGTAGTCAATACATTTTAAATAACATTTCGAAGTGTTAATGCAGTGTTTGTTTTGCAGTGTTAAATTATTCCAAAATTATGTTAGATCCAAAATTTAAAAAAAAATATTTTTAAACAAAAGAGACTAAAAATATATATTTAATTCTTAAATGAAGAAAGATCTGTTTCATTTATTATTTATTTTTGGAATTATGAACCGACTTACAAATGTTAATGTCTTGAGGACCAATAATTATCCACTTTAATTTTCAAAATATTGAATATCTCTGAAGATACTTTCTAACACAGTTTTTGTGTCTTAAAAATTTAGTATCTTTTGAATTAAAAACAAAACCGGATTTTTTTACTAACTTTCAATATTTTTTCTTCTTAAGTTTATTCGCCTGCTTAGGTTTCTAAGAATTATCTTTAACGAGCATAATCTACCCAGTGGAATCTGTAATCCAATTTCGAGACAAAAAAATAATTAAAAAGAGCTTTACAGCAATAGGATGAAAATAAAAAAAAATGCCATAATTCTAAACCTTTAAAAACGGACAATTTAACATTTATGTTTACTATTTCTTCAAACAAATTTTAAGAAAAGTTAATTGAAATGGTTTAAATTTTAAATTTGTTCATAATCAAAATTTTATCAATAACATATCATTAATGTTTCACGACAATTCGTTTGTTTTAATCTTAGGAATTTTTTAATAATCTTAAGAATTGATTTCTTCAAACTTGATCGGAAAAACGAAAATTTTCTACAAATGCGTTTTACTTTGATGGATAGCTTACTTCAAAACTGTAGGACTTATCTTTTTCTTTTCATTGAATTGCTCCGGGCTGACATCCAGGTATATTCTTTTAATTTGTAAGTTATTCCAACAAACTTTTAATGAAAACAAATGTGAGATGTCAGGGCTGTAGGTAATGCGTTATTGACCTATTAATAATCAGAAAGTTCTAAGACGGGGACTTGTATGTAGAACAAATGTTCTGGAAGTCAACACAGAATCACATGTTAAAAAAGATTGCTGTGCTGAATTAAAATACATTCTCAAATACAGGGAAATTTATGTCCTAACATCTACATAGGTAATTGCTTATGTTACAAAACTATGAGAAATATTATTTTTAAACTTCGAATAAAAAAATGCATTAATAATTTAACGTCCAGGACATTTAATTTACATAAAGAAAATTATATTAAAATGTATAAATTCTTATACCAGACGATAATCAAGTACCTTTCTATAACAAATTATTACTTTGCGTATTTCCTACTGCATGATTTCACAACAATGAAGATGTTTTTACACAACACTGGTCAACAGTGAAAATGCGACTGAGATGAATGTACCCAATTCTGAATGATTTCAACGTGCTAAACACGAATATCACCTTAAAAATGTAAGTTAGCTTTTGTGTTTGAGTTACGGTCTAGAATACGTCGAAATGCATTGGCGCACCAAACGCAAATTTAATTAAAGACCATTTTGTTTACAGAAACCCTCCGAATTTTTGCTCATACAGGTTTTATTTCATATTATCAACATGGGGGTTGGGGGAAAATGATAACTTTCAAGGTTTTGTAACCATATTAGCAGCTTAATACCTTTTTAAGCAACATAATTGTTCTCATGTCAAGAGGTGCAGAACAAAGAGCAATAAATTCCTTGTATTTCGTACTTGGTTGTTTTAGGAGCTGTAGAATATCAAAAATTGATGTTAGTGATAAATCTGTAACTGTAATGCCTTGTAAATGCATTAATAGCGCTAATAACTTCTTTTATATTTACGGCAAAGTGCAATTTTCTGCACACAAAAAAAGAGCATCACTGCAAAATGTAAGAAAGCTTAATATTTGTATTTTGGTTACAAGATAGGGGACCATGAAAAATTTCTGGGCTCCTCACGTATGTAGTTAGACTTGTGTAGCAAATTTGTCACTTTAACTTCATCTGGGAAAAAAGATAATGCCGTATGCTGGGAAGAAAAACGAATGCCGTTTCATGGAACTAAAGGGAATGCCATTTTATGATTATTAGGGAACCAAAAAATCAGATTAATGACTGTTATTTCTGCATCATATCATCAGTTAAATGAGGTGTTATTTAGAAAAAGATAAAATATAAATAGCCTAACATTTCTTCTACTCTGCGTCCGGTCAACTAGACAAAGGAATATTGGCTGAAATTTCTCCAATATTTTTTTTATTGTTTTAATGAGGATAATAGCCATGCGTCTCCTAAATATGCTATAGCTTCTAAAAACAACGATGGACGAAATGTGAGGAATTTATTGCTAGTTTTTCTGCACCTCTTGAAGTGAGATCAACTGTTGCGTAGTGTATTAAGCTGCGAATATGGGTGTAAAATCTTTGAAAGTTATCATCTCTTCCCACCCCATGTTGAAATATAAAATAAAACCTGTATGAGAGCAAAAATTTGGAGGGTTTCTGTAAACAAAATTGATTTTTATTAATTTTGCGTTTGGTGCACCCACATGCATTTCGCCGTATCCTATGCAATAAAAAAACGACCGTAACTAAAACAAAAGAGCTAACTTACATTTTTTAAGGTGATATTCGTGTTTAGCACGTTAAAATCATTCAGAATTGGGTAATTTCACCGCAGTCGCAGAAATTTTTTGAAATTTTGTTGTCCAGTGTAATTTATTTCAGTGTTTGCAGAAGAAGTTGGAGGCCATTGAGGAATTTGGTATTACCAATATTGTGTGTGCTACAACGGGTTGCATTGTCTGATGCATTGTTGAAATGGAAATCATTTACTAGTGACAATGTATGTAAGGATGGTATGCGTGCAGTGTTGTATGTCATATCTTCGCAAACCAATTTTCGGGCTGCCACTATCAATCAAATGCTGTATGAATGTCACTTAGAAGTGGCACTTGGTCTATCTATTCTCTTCTAACTCTTATATGATAAGCATACCCATCTTCTGTTATTCCAAAATATTTAAGAGTAATTTATAAACTTATTAAAATCACTTAAACTATAAATAAAACTTTGCATTGATAAAATATGCATATTTTGATAATCAATAGACTATAATGTAAGAAAACAACATCACTTGTTAATAAGCCACATTGGTTTAAGATAACTAATATAACTAAATGGTCTAATTATAAAAATTATAATACTCTCAAATAATTTGTGGTATACTATAAAAACTTATAGAATAATCTTAAACATTTTTAAGAGAGTATTCTATATAAACTTAATATTATTATATTTGATTAAACTATATATAAATCATAGCATTGAAAAGTATGCATATATGGAAACTATTTAAATGTATTATAAAAACATTCATAACTCTTTAATTATGTGGATACATTGGTTACGAATAATTATATATGTTTCATTATAACTAAGTAGTTTAATTATAAATAATTATAATATACCCAAATATTTTATATAATTATACTTAATAACTTACAAAAACTATAATGTTAACTACATTAGTTACAAATATTAGAACATTGTATAAAATTCCTTTATAGTTTTATCGTAGAACATAATTAATTCAAAGTGCTTTCGTCCAAGACGTTTTTATAGCTAGCATTTTTTTTTAGCTATGCATTTTTAATATTCTTAAACACGATGAGGTTAGGATAAAAATGTTAGAAAATAGAATGTTAGATTTTTTTGTAATATTAGTTTCCTGCTAACCCAAACATATGGATGACATCGAGCATTGCCAAATTAAGTTTAATCAGAGGCACGATTTTGTCTTTGTCCCCAAGAGAATGCTAACAAACTTGTCTCAAGTTTATGGCGATAGAAAAGTTCTCAATGCCTGAGCTCATAACAAATTCTCGGTATTAAAGACATGGTTTCCGTTAATTAAAGGGTCTTCTGATACAGAGAGGATAAACTGAGGACAGAATGCATGCTTCGAGTATTAGAAAACTTCACTTATTAAATAGATTTGCATAAGTGTCGGACTTATTATCCTCTGCGATTTTCCCGTTACTTCAATTAACGGTCCCTCCCGAACTGTGGTGATGCATGATAAAGACTCCTTATTTGGTTAAATAAACAGGGTTAAGGAACATTATGCGCGGTCTGATGCTTTGTTATTCTCGCATTGTCTTTTGTAAAGTAATTATGTTTTTTCCGAATCGTCTTTTTAGTGAATTATTTTATGTTACTGAACTTTTGGAAATTGAGAACAAAATGAAAAAGATGTTTGTATTTTAAACAAGTTTTTTAGTACAGATACAGAGAATTGACGTTTGTTAGTACAGATACATAGAATTGATGTTTGTTAGTACAGATACATAGAATTGATGTTTGTTAGTACAGATACATAGAATTGATGTTTGTTAGTACAGATACATAGAATTGATGTTTGTTAGTACAGATACATAGATGATGTTTGTTAGTACAGATACATAAATGATGTTGTTAGTACAGATATATAAATATTTATGTTGCACTACAAGTCTATAAATAATTACGCTATTTTATATAAACATTTTTGATTAAATTAGTGGCAATATCTATGAAAATTAGTAATTAAGGGAAAATGGGCGCGCTGGACCGGGAGTTTCCAAAGCAAAGTGCATCAGTGTTAATCCTATCGAGAAAAAATATTTTCTCTGCCACATTTCTCCGGCTGTATTGAATATTTTTGCAAGCGGATTTTTTGTGTGATAAATGTAGCTGACTTACAAGTCCCGACCTTCCCACTTTTTGAAATTGGTTCAAATATATATATTTTTAAATTTTCAATAAATAATTTTACATAAAATATTCGAAGGAATTTCAAAAAGGGAAGAAACCTGTAAGTTATCTACAATTATTATTTAAAAAAAAAACGTTTGTAAAATTATTCAATACAGCCGGAGAAATGTGGCAGAGAAAATAGTTTTTTCCCATTGAATTAACACTGAGGCACTTGAGTTTGGAGACCCGCGCTCCAGCGCGCCTATTCCCCCTTAACATCGTGTAATCTCTGTCTTTATGCAGTGGTATTAAGTAATTTCCATATAAAAGTGAAAATAATGTGGGAGGGTCAATCTTAGAAATATAAGAGCAACGAGGATTTTCCCTTAATTTTAAATTCATTTGCAAAAAAAATCTTTATAAAAACAAGTCGAATGGTATTATTCATAACAGTAGAAATTTAATTAAATCTGTCAGTAATTGACATTAAAAAAATCTTACATTGGCTTTATGACATTAGGATTGGCCTTCGTGGCCATTAACATGCAATTTCTTACAAACTTATTTGCTATATATTTGTAGAAACTACGAAAATTATTTTGGATGAACTCAGACCAAAAAGCTTGCTTTTTATAAAAACCGTATTTTTACGGTTATTTTCATATAAGTTATAGTAGATTTCCTATTATGATTTTTATTTATCCAACAGTTGATTAGGTCTGAAACATCTACTGCACGCTCTTGTACGATTTTTAAGCATGCAACCAAAACGAGAACTGGCTTTTCTAATATATTTCCCAAAAATAGTTTAAATAAGTAGTGTGTTCTCTTGACGGAACGTTTTGAAAATGTTGCATGTTTATTTTAATGAAGCGTATTCAAACTTTAGTGGCCGTTTTTGGAAAAATCGCCAAGAGCGATGTCATGTTATGTCAGACACCTTTTTCGGTTAGGTGTTTTTCATGGACTTTTAATGTGCATATTTCGAAAAAAATCAATCATGTTTAAAGATATTTAGGTTGATAGTTGATATCTAAAGTTTTAATGTACTAGAAAAACGGTATAAGTCCGTCAATTCGGGTAAGTTGCAAGAATGTTTTGAAAAAAATTAAATATACAACAAGTGCTAAGTTCATTATAATTTTAACTGCAGCTAATTATTTTATGTGGTTGACATAGAGTAAATGCCAATGCCTAAATTTAAAAACAGTTGCTTCATACTTTTTGTTTTATTTTATAAAAATTGCAGTATAAAAGTAACGTAAACAACATATTCTACTAATTTATTTAAATGCCCAAGTAATAAACACATTTAAATTTTAAGTAAAAAGCATTTTTTGGGGGGTGAAGTTGGGGTTATTATTTTCTCCAAATAATATTTATGAAATATAAAAAAGGTACAAAAAACCTTTGTGATATTGATCAGTGTTTCAAATATCAACGTATTTAAACGGAAATAAAATTATACATAAATAAATTTAAAAAAACAAACTTAAATGACATATCTGAAATTTAAAAAAAAATTAAGATCGTTTGGCTTTTTATTTGTGTTTGAATACAATGCTCCGTTTTAAGCTTACTCTTGGTGAAATTTGAAAAAGAATTCCAAAACTAGCATAACTCGAATTGGATTCGAAGAGTTGTAACCATTCCACATTTTTATATATCAAAAGAATTTTATCTAATCGGAGAAAAGTACCAGAGATGAATTAAAAAAAATTCTTATTAAAAACTAAAAAAAAATTGCCTAAGATAGGATGTTGTACGAAAAACGCGTAAAAAGTGAAACATGCCACTTGCTATATTTAGCGACAAATTCACAGCTAAATACAATTTTTGAACGGGACACCCACCCGAAACTGGAATTAACAAAGTTTAGTTTTCTGCAAACAATGCTATAGTGTATATATTTTTTTAAAAAGTTTTTTTTAAAAGTAACGACTGTGTTCCTTTAGTAACTAATATATGTGAAGAAATAAAATAACATTATTTAAAAGTATCTTACTAGAAGCTTTAAAATGTTCTTTTCTATAAATTTAGGACACCTGATAAAAATTTCATGTCACATTTTAATTTCTTATTTTTATCTTAAAAGTAGCTAATCCCTAAAATCATTTACGTTTTTTTTTATTTATATGAACTTTATAACGTAAAAAACCTTTACTTGTTTCAAATACTTTGTAAGATCTAGTTCACGCTCCAGAAAGGATTAATTAATTTACTTGGCAAACTCAATTTCCAGATGAAGGAATTATGTACTCATTAAGATAAAAGGACTTCTACACTGAATTCGAGGATCCCTCTTGTCTAAAGCACCTTGAGAAAATTTTAATTAGAATAAATGCATATAGATTATCAATGTGTGTCATAATATGATACAGAAATTTGAAGATTTTTTGATTTTGAAGTTTACAGTTTAAACTTTCCATCCTTTTTTTAGAGCATTCTTTTCTGGTTAGAAACTCGAAAAAAAAATTATTATTAACTTGACCGGAATGTTTCGTTGTTCTAAGAGCATTTAAAATAATTTGAATGTTTTTTAAGCATAATTCTTACAGAAAATGTGTTTTTTTTTATTTTTCAAACATAAAAAAAATCTGAAATATTTTTTTTTAGAATAATAAGTTTTCTTTGATTTCTTCAAAGTAGGAGAGAAATAAAAATTTCATAAAATTTATAATGTTATTTGTATGTGAAAAAACAAAATTAAAAGTATTTACTTTCGTTGCATTATTTATTATAAGTCTACTTCGTATTTGTGAAATAAAAAGACCATAATATAAATTATGTTACAATGATAGGAATGCGACATAAAATAAATACTATGTCCGAGTTTATTTAGCATCAAAAACTATTATTGTTTTTATCTGTGGCCACACTTTAGCTTCAAAGTGGCTGCTTTCATGGAAAGCATGAGTTATGGTTTTTCATAATTTTGAATTCGTGAATTTTAAGTAATGTTTTATTTTTTATCAAATTTGTTGGTAAAATTACTAAAATACACTATAATAACTATCTTAAAAAACATTATTAATCGTCATTTATAACTAAAAGATACTTAATTAGAAAGATAAAAATCCCCTTTTTGGCTGTAGTATAAGTCACGAAAAAAGATATAAAAGTTTTTAGAAATTAGAGTTTATAATGATAACCAAAATTCGATTGCCTTTCATGTAAGTCACATCAGGATATTTTTATTATTTTTTAGTAAAATATTAAATTAAAAACGTTTTTACTGATTGCTAAAAATACTATATGTTCAGGGGTAAACTGACATACAATATTTTTTTTGAATAAATAAAAATTAATTTTGAACTATGCAAACGATCTTTGTTAAATCGTCCAATGTAGTGTAAATCACGCGTGGAATTGCCCAAACGTAAAAATAAAGTTTTGTTCAAGATTGAAAATTGTCGTATATAATAATGAAAAGAAAGCTGACAGAAATCGTGCTATTATGAAGCAATATATGTCACTATAATAATATGGAAAAGATGTAGTAACTGAAAACCATCTAAGAACTTAAACATTCTCCAGAGCTTGTGAATAATTACACTTTAACATAACAATACGTCATGTTGCATCCAAACGTTTGGAGTCAATTTTCTATGTAAAAAAACGATAAGCAATCTCACCAAACTTTAATACATGTTATAACTCCAAATGTTTGTGCCACTTTTACCTATTCGTTAGAAAACCTCTAAAAAAGGGGTCCAAACTATGGTTACACACAAGGGGAAGTTCTACAATTTGCTTAAGCTCAAAGTGATCCAGATAATGAAGAAATTTATTGAAGTTTGGTAAAAAAAGTTTTGGTTTAATAAGCTGTTTTTTTTTGCAATTTTACCAATATTATGGGTACACTCTTTCGGGATATATCTGTTAAACAATTAAATGTACATAAAAAAACGAAACATATTTTAAGTTCTTTAAATCTGTTGAAGGATAGTTGGAAAATTTCCCCAATCCATTTCTTGCTGTCTGGAAAATTAAGTCCCGTACACGGGGAAAGTTTTCCAGCTCAATGTTCTTGCATTTTTCACTTTCTGACAACAAATATATTTAAATTTTCCAAAAGTAGTAATTCTAGTTTTTTTAGGTAAACGCGTGAAGAAGATAATGATATCTTCTTTTCTTCGAAATAAATTTTAAAAAAATTATTCAATCAATGAGAAATCATTGTGGAAAACTATCCCTGGTCTCCCTATGTATGCTAAGATTGGACAAATCTGTCATTAAAATAAACCATCTTTTAAGAAAATGAAAATTCAATACTTTCAGTGGTTAGGCGTATTGATGGATGGAGCAAGAATGACACTATTGATGTTAGAAAAACTGTATTTCTACTGTATTTTTAAAAAAATCTGTAGACGTGTTTCACAACGTAAAATCTGTATGTACAACATTTCATACGTATCAAATTTAAACTGCCAGGCCATTTTGCAGTGTAACATACAGTCATCAATTTTAAAATATTTCATAATTTCATCGCCCACCAAAATAACCTCAGTCAATCAATTCCATTGTGTATAAATGGCGGGCCGTATCACGGAGGTATTCGTGAGACCGTGATTGACTTCCGTCGCTTTTAGCTTGACGACCTTTAAAAGGCAGAAGGCTGGTAAAGCTTGAGACAAAATAACGAAAAGTCTTTATGAAGGTGGAAATATCTCATCTATCAAGTCAAGTAATAACGAGAGACGGCCGCATTCAGTTAATTTGTAGAAGTAGTTGAAATCTGTTCTCATTATTTTATATCATCATCGTCCGTAGAGTTCCGTTATTAAAACAAATCGTTTACGTAATTGGTATGACTATTTAATTTTTCTTAAATATATATGCTTCTTGTATATGCTTCTAATTATTCATAAGAGGAGTACTATGCTTTCAGTTTTGTTCAGTTTAGTTGCAGTATCACATAATAAAGGGTATAGTTAAAAAATACACTTAAAAATTTCGTGTAAGGTTTCACCAAAACAAATGATTAATAGTAGCTGCAGCGGTTGTGTACGGAAATGTTTCACCATATTTTTAGAATTTGGTTGAAAAATTTTAGTTTTCAAAAGCTGAAATGTGATTCAACCTAATACCCGAAAATAGTGAAACGGTTCACCACGCAGTCGTAGCAGATATTAGGAATTAATTTTTAGTAAAACTTTTACTTTTAACTCGAAAATTTTAACAGTGTATCTCTTATATGTCTAACCGAAGGTTTAAAAAGGTCTGAAGCGGTAAACCTATTCATTTGTAAGATTTCTCTTAATATTTAATTTCTATTGTAAGCCAAGCGATGGTATTGTTATCTAACGTTAGGTATAGATACGGCAGTGGAAAGGTTAGAGATAAATATTTCCAAAATAAAGTACTATAAAAAGTAATATCACTACCTTATAATTTAACCTTATAATATAACTTATAATTTAAGAACAAACATGTAGCGTTCATTTCAGGCAGGGAGAATTACAAAACAGATTAAATGACAATACTGTTATGTGTTTAACATCTTTGGTAATAACAGGCTTTCCGGGAGCCATAATGCTTCAGAGGAGGTGGGAAAAGTCTGCCGGCTCAGCGTTCTGTATGGTAAGGATCTGTCTAATCTCTAATGCAGTCGCAAGAGTCGTTTTGCTTAACGGGTGTTTGGAGACTGACGCGTTGACTAGAGCTAGAAGGTCGAAAAGCAGGGCTGGGTTATATTGCTGAAATGTAGAAGTTAAAATTGTTTTGTAACAAAATAAAGGAAATGTTACCAAGCAGGAAAAAATTTAATGTTTCAAATCGAGATTAAAGAGTGTGCTTTTAGAGATTGGTCAAGCTGGCGACTGCTATTTATTTTTTCAGTTTGATTTTTCAAGATTATAGCATCTCTTCTAATATTGAAATTTAATAATTTCATAGTAAATAGGGTATCATTTTGATTTTTCATTAAAATATCTAGAATACAATAATTATATTTAAAAAAATAGCTTGTTTTACCTTGTTATGACAAAAATGAAAACTATTATTCTTGAAATAAAAGTGTAGTACATAAAAAGTCATGAGGTGTAACCATATTGTAAAAGATAGCTCCTATATATTGCAAATGTTATAACATGTTAATAAAGTAAAACAAAACAGAACCTGATTTCTTTGCAATGCAGTCCCCTGATTGAATCAATTAATGCAAGGCAATACAAATATAGTAAATGATGTAAGAGCCAATATTAATTTACTTTTTATAAAAAGCAATGCACTTCATATTACATTAATGCAATGAACAAAATTTCTATTTTTAATGTTTAACGCTATTGCTTTTTAAATGAAGAAATCAAAAATTCGATGTTATTTATGTGTATGGTATTTGTTTACTCTGTGTAAAATACGATTTTTTTTAATCAATCATGAAGTAATACATAAATTTATGAATTATATGTTGGCTCAAAAATATTATTACATTTTATTTGTATAGAATTTTGGATTTACTTATTTTAAAAGTTGAATTTGACACATGCCAAGGACATCAAGATGTATTTAATAGTTTCAGAATAATATTATCTACATATGACTTGACTGTGTTTTTAAAGGGCATAAATGGTGAAACAAGATATAATAACTAGTGTTTATTCCAAATTTACTTCATTTAGAACTATAATCGAACAACTCAACAAAGATTTTAATGTAATTGAATCATATAAGCAATAAAATAAATAGTTGTATGTTATTATTTTTAGAATATTACTATGCATAATACGGTTTTGATTTATATTGTAAGTATAACCATTTCACTCCAGAAGTCCACATACGTGAACATTTTTCGAAATTCACTTTTCATCTACATTTTACAGTTTTTCTCGACACTAACTTTTATATTTTAAACTACAATGTTAAACTTTACTTTTCATCTTTTTTTTATATCAGGAATAAGTCATTTATTATTATAAAAAAGGGGTGTAACGATTGCCAAGCACGATTTGGAGGTTTTGTAAAACATATAATTTTCAAAGAGTTTTTCAATAGTAAATAATCATGTCATACGGCGTGTAATAATGTAATGCAATAATGTAAAATGTAATAATGTAATGCAAACGAACCAACGCTGTAAAAAAAACTGAGAAATTTTGGGCATCTAAGCTGCTCAATATTTACCAGTAATGTTCCTAAAATATATCAGTAACTTCCGCTAAAAAGTTAAAAACAATCACGGTAACTTTCCTGGAAATATCAAAAAGTATCTATTTGCATGCCCCCCCCCCCCCCCCAAGAAAAGGGATAACGCCACTATACTGTCTTTATTTTTTCTCAACTATGTGCTGATATTTTGGGGTCTTTCTTCGAACTTCTTCATAATTGCGCGTCATACGTCGCGGCCATAACGTTTGCTTGTTGACATCGATACATTTTATTCAATTGTCTAAAAGGATGTTTGTTAAATGATTTTACTTTTGTTTCTGAGGAAAATATGAGAATTAAAAAAATAATGTTAATTTGAAAAAGCCAGAAACTTTTGCGATACATAAAAGTAACGTTTAGGGATTTTTTTTACAATGAATAATTGATGCGCTGAACTAAAAAAAATGAGGCCTATTTTTGATGAAATATATTTCGAACCAAATTCTTGTAGTAAGTATGATTTCTTTAAGTATGCCATACAAGTAATCATATTATTGGGTTTGAATTATTAAAATGCAATATCTTAAGAGAAACGTTATTCTTATTTAAATAAATACCTAAGGATAAAATTCATACTGCAGAAGCAATCAACCTTATCTAATATTTATTCCTCTTTTATAGCTTATATGTTTCAAAGTCGAAATTGGAAAACGAAGCAAACGCTTAACATTCACTTTGTTACTTTATTGAATTTTTTTCCCCTCTCGAAGAAAACTTTTATCTTCTGATTAGGGATCCGTTTCAAGCTAATTTTGCGTAGCCCCTAAAGCCCACGAATTCAAGACAAAACATCCAGCAAATGAAGCGGAAAACATAATCCGTTGAGGACGCATTCCGGAATTATTTTTCTTCTTTTTCCCAAATGGATTTTATATGCTGAAGTCGGTGATATCTAACTCGATTTTTCTTATTGGTTTAACGGGCTGTGTTACTCGTTGTGATCTGTTTCTGAAGAAAACAAAACGACTCTGGAGGCATCATGGTTTAAGAAAATTTGTAGACTGATCTTTATGCTATTCTAACTGATTCAGTAGTGATGTTACAAAGCTTCCGGAGAGGTTCTTTATAGATTCCCATTGCTTTCAGAATCGTTTACGAGCAAGACCATGACGTATGTAATATTTCATTTTAAGATTAGATTAGATTTAGATACATCTCTATTGAGATAACAGAGCAAACTTTAATCTAAAGCTTTGGTTTTTGGTGTAAGTGTGATTATAGTATTATAATAAACAAATTGTTAAATAACTGTTATTTGGAAGTTCACATTTATTCTTGTGTTCACAAAACAAGTTTCAATATCTTTTTAAGCTTATAAAAAGTATGTTTTATAATTGAATATGTGAGTTCAATACCTAAAATGCGAAAAAACTTTTTGATGAAAAGAAGCTTAGAAAGGCAAGGTGCGTGTTTAGTGCCAAAAACCACGTTAGTCTTTTGAGTAGTTTCAAAGATACATGACGTCTTTTGGCGTATTAAGATATCTAACACCTTACAGAACATGCGACTCAAGTGCTTTCTGTACTCACCAATTCAATAGCGCCGCGTTGGTGGGACTATGTTTTAAATAAATAAATTTTTTAAAAATTAATTGTAAAATAAATTTAAAATATTATGATTTGTTGCAAAATAAGTGGTAAGTACAAATTTAAAATTTCAATAAATGATTACCTTTCTACAATTTTCAGCTGTCGTTAACAAACATTTCAGTGCAGAAACTGCATAGGACCTAATCAAGTTCTGAATGTTGCTTAATTTATGTCGAAATTAGTTATTTTTTTCATGTGTGACTGCGACATAAATGCATGTCATGATAAAGTAATAAAAATTTCAAATATTTGAAATCGAAAGAGTTTTATGACGTTTTTTTACTCTCTCCTGAAGAAACTCACTGAAGCGGTTTCTGCACTCAATTAATAACTGCATTCAATTAATAACATTCCTAAATTCGATTTTTAAAAAAAATATATCTTTACAAATATTCACTATTCTAATTTTTAATCTATGTCTTCAAATTCTTTTTACAAATCCTTGAAATGTCACCCGAACATGTATAACAAAAAAGTAAAAATCGCAAGAATTACAAAAAAAATTCAACAAAACAAAGTATCAAAAGCAAGCTTTCCACGTTTCTGCACCTCTCACTCCTAAAGCACATCTCAACTTCCCATCACCCTGCGCCTGCGTTAAAATGCACATCGTTGGAAAGAGGGGGATTTAAAACACACGTGCCTCCATTCAAGGGACTCCCTTCGGCCATTAATTAGGCACGCCCTGCGCATCCATTCTTTCAAGTGGACATTCGAAAAGGGGCTGGGATTCGTTCTTTGGGGAACAGATGACATTTAACGCGGGCTGTTCCCTGCTCACAAAACACTGACTCACCAGAGACGACTCGGAAATCTCGGAATTATGCAGTTCTTTTATGGAATAGATTTATAGGTTTTTCGTGTGAATGCTATATTAATTTTTAGTAATATTTTTTTAATCTTTATCATCAATGATTTTAGTGAAAATGTTATTTTTAAATATCCCTAGTAGCCCATTAATATCTAACAATAAAAAGCAGTTATTTGTAAATAAAATAACTATATTTTAATGTAATGGAAAAAAACTGAACAAAAATAAGTAAGTTTGTAACATCAAATGTCACCCACAACCGCTTTCACACAAGCGATTTTAAAACCTTAGAAACAATATCCTAAAACAAAGCAAATAGTTTTAATTTAAATTTTTAGAAGGAAGAATTTCCCTATTTTATTAACATACTTTTTCAAATGCAGTTAATATTCTTAATCGTTTGCTGAATTAATTTGCTATTCGAAGAATAGAACTTTAGCAATATTACTTTCTCTAAAAATGGAAGAGAAGGAAGTACTAAATCAAAATAAAATTATGTTGTTATTTAAATGACAATATTTATTAGTTTTTTTTTTAATTTTATAAACACTTTTAATTTGAATTTTTAAATTAAATTTGGAAGGCAGTTTAGAATGATTTTTTACTTCAATTTGGCGTATCATATTTAATTAGCATTTATAGCTTGGGTGACGGACGGACAGACACAGCCTTTATAAAAGCTTCCACTTTTAACCTTATTGTAGAAGCTAGCATAGGGAGAGAAAAAATTTAAAATTATCAATTAAAAAGACATCAATTTTAAAATCAATTGTGAAAATCAATTTTCAATCAAAATTTAAAATAGAGAAATATGATAGTTTATATCACAGAAAAATTACTTTTTGAGCATTAAATTGTATTTTGTCTTAACTATAGTAATGGCTGAGTTTTATTTTCCCAAAGTGTCCAGCTCACTCCAAAGAAAGAAGTAAGGGCATTTCCTCTTTACTTCTTTATTGAAATAAACTAAAAACTTTTTCAAGAAAAAAAGACCTTGGAGTAAGTATCATTATGGATCGTATACAGAAGTACCTCCTACGTTTAATTTTTTCATGCTTACCTTTCATCATTTCGATTTTACAAGCATACGAAAATTTCCAAATAACAAAATATTGCCCAAACAAAAGAAAACAGTCCAGCCTCCACTTCAAAAAGTTTGGAGACTCAGGTTGAAAAGTAACATAAATACAAAAGATTTATTTAGACAGACATTATATTTGAAGAGCACATATACGAAAATTTTCTAAAGTGACACTCAAAGTCATTCATATGTCTGTATTCCAATTATACAAAACACAAGAATCGACTTAAATAAAGTGATCGATTATGCACTCACTTCTAACCTGTCACATGCTCTTAGGCTAATTCATTTATCCAACTTTACGCGACTTTGTAGTGAAGTGATGTGTCTGTTTAAATATAGGTCAATAAATAGCCATACAAAATTTATCATTAAAAATAACTTGTCATGCTCTTCACAAAAAATTAAATAAATTTTACGTTTATATAACGAAATTGTATATTATATGTGAATGAGTTTTCAGAATTTTAAATAATATATAATAATAAAAGAAAGAGTCTGTCTGTGTGTGTGTGTCTGTCTTCGGATCGTAAAAGACCTACTTATACTGCCCTCAGAAATTCGAAATTTTTAAGATAGATTCCCTTAATATGAACGTGTGCACATGAGGCTTAGATTTTTCATATTTGTTCCATTTTTAGAGAAAATTTGAATTTTCTAAAAAAAAAATACACCACTTTTGCTCAAATCCGATCATTTTTTCCCTTTCCTGATGCCATCAGCTGAAAAAATTAAATAAAACTTTTAACGAAAACATATAAAATACAAAATGCTTATTTTATTCTTTTGTCATTACTTTCAGAAACTAATTTCATTATTTGAAAAATAATTGACATGTTTCAAGTGACGTAATTCCGCCAGTCTTCATTCCCGGATTTTATTGTGGGTTTATTTGATGAGTTTTTCATTGATTTTTCTGTTGACTGCATGTATATGCATATTTAAGCAATAAATGTAGAGTTAAGTTATTACTGAACTATGATGGTTAATAAAGAGGCCATCGCACTAGAGCTATTAGAGTTTTATGTCTTTATTTTTTTGCCAAATACGTTGCCAAACTCACCAAATTATGAACTAAAATTCGCCAAATAGGCAATTTCTTTTATAAATAATTTATAAGCTGGTCGGTTGTTCGAAGGTCATTGTGTTAGAGCTGTATAATGGGTGTGGATAGCTATATCTATTTTCTCGCCAAATTATTTCCCAAAACGCGCCAAATGAGCAAAATGAGCAAAAAGCTTTAAGTATTTATGAGGGAATTGTGATGACATTTATGAGTGCATTTTATAGCGTATTTTTCATTTTGGAATTTTAAGGCAATGAAACGGGATTTTATAATTTATAACGAGCGGAAACAATAATAAGTTTATGATCCTATAACAGGGTATATGGTACACATATTTGGATTCTATTTGATATTTTTTTATTCCGTGCGAAGAACGGGTATAAATTTGCTAGTGTAAAATATTTTATAAATTAAAAAAAAAACTTTTCTTATAAGTGTTATAACATAAACAGTTTTAGGCACTTTTTATCTATTATATTTAAGAGTTTTTGTATTTTATTACAATAGCCAAGTGCCATAAAAATCTGAATGTCATTTGAAAACATAAAAGGTAATGTATTGTTATATGTTGGTTTTCTTTTTATACCCGATCAGAAAGAAGATAAATGTTACAAAGTAGAGCTTTCCCCCTTTTTCTTGGATCGTTAAAAATAATTGCTTTCTTGCGGAAAAAAGGAATGATTAGCCTTTGTACCAAATCCTTAAAAAGATAATATGTAGGCATATAATTTGCTATACGTTTGTTTATTTGATAATTGTATAATTCATTTTCAATATTAGTAAAACTTCTAGCACTTAATTTTGCAATTGCAATATTAATTTCTTAAAAAATATATGTAAATATACTTGCTGAAAATAAAAAAAATGCTAAAAATTGACAGAAAACTTTGTTTTTTTTTTCTATAATTTCTTTATAAAAGTGTTAGATGCTAGTAACGTAGTCGTTTTGTAATTTTATAAATAAGTTTCTTTATTTAAGTTCTTTCGAAAAATTTATTTTAAGCGTAATAATTTTGTTTCCTTCTTTCTTCAACACAGAGAAAAATATAAAACGTTTGACTCGGTAAAATTATCGGTTTACTCTTCAACTGAGGTATGATATACCAATATAATAATTTGATTTTTTTTTACAAAAAGGGAAGCAAATTATTGGTCTCGGCAAATTTCAATCTCATTCAGAAAAGAGTCAGTTTCACTGTATATGAAAGGGTAATGAGTCAAATTAAATCAAATTTGCTTAAGAGGAGAGTTTGACTTGAGAATTAAACTACAAAATTCTTGACGCGTTATCAATATCCCGTCTTTAATTAATACGTCATCATGGACGCACCTTTGAAGATCACGTGATGCAAATTGACTCGACTAAGAAGTAGGCTGATTAGCTTGGTAGTCTGATTTGGCTCTTTTAAGTTATTCAGCTGTGTGCACTGTGCAGTCAACTGATTGTTTTTGTTTAGTAACACGGACTCGTTTATTTTTTGTGTGTGAATCCCCCTTCAAATAAGAGAAATAAGATCAAATCAATACTCACTCAATTATTTTATTCAATATTTTTAAATTAAAAAAAAATCACCCTTTTAAATTTTTTTTAACAAATCACGTTTCATTACGATTAGAAATTCCCGATCCAGCATAGAGCTTCCTATTCACAGTCAATGCAACCCTTGTCCGGATGCTATCTGAGAAGTTCAACCCCCGTTTCCGTTTGACAATGACGTCACAACCCCTATTCAAACTTTTTTACAACAATAGATCTCGCGCCACGTGCTCTTGATCTAACTGTCACGCTCTGTAATAAATGGGCAGACATTCGACCAATATAAAAAGGGGGATAAGCCACGTGGTAGGGGTAATATTTAAATGGACCTCAGTCGCTCGCGGTTCGCATATTTGCCAATCCTTTCTATAAAATAGTCGCGTTTCTGTCTTTATATGACATGTGAAAGGCATCTGTTTTTATTGAATGAAAAGCTTGTTGGTGTCGTAATGTAAAATGAAAGTAGTATTTGATGAACAGAACTGTTTCTTATTCTCTTAATTTGACTATTAGTTTTAGGTATTATCAATAGCTAAAATTAATTAAATTGAAATTATGTTTTTTTATTTCAATTTCAAACATAAAAATAGTTCAGCACGCTTTGCGACAGCTGAAAATTTGTTTTCTAGGAATTCCTTATCAATGCGAGTCAAATCAAATTTAACACAAATATTAATATTTTAAATGTTTTCAGTTAGGTATCGTTGTGCTATCAATAATGTATTAAACTTAAAAGTTTATTATACAAAATCCAACAATTTAAGCAAAAAATTAAGTAATCATCGGAATTAAGAAACTTTTAATAACACCTCAATTTGAACGCTGGTCGTGTACACGTAAACCTCGGATGGGATTGGCTATATGCCCACGGCTCAAACTAAGTATGTTTTAATAAGGCTAGGGGGACAGCTTTCGGCGTTATTAAGATCAGGGGCTGGATAATGGACACAAAAGGCCTCGTCACGGTGTGGTGTCTATTTTGGCGAAAGAAGCAGTCTGTCTCGGACGATTTATTTCAATGATGTCAGGTTGGAAGCAGTTTCGATAAACGTGTGATATGTATTTTTAAAAACGTGTGGTGAATTGTATAACATCGGCTTTGCTGAGTAAATTGAATTTTTTTGTGACATTTCCACTGCTTTGATGGATACATGAAACTAAAATAGCAATCGTTAAGATAAATGGTAATCCATGTTATAATATTTGTTATTGTCAATGTTGTTCCTTATTAAAACGATGGCGTTAGAGAGTTGATTAGCAATTTAAATGTTTCATTAATTATCCGAACCCATTAGAGACTTATATATTTTTTTACATACAAATCTTAAAATTTGAAATCAAATTATTTATAAGACTTCAGTAGTTATGGTATCCTTTTTGTGCACTTCTTTTATTACTTTAAGCTTTCTCAACACGAATTCTGTACTTATTTCAAATATTTGATTAGTCAACTCCGGTTTCCGTATATGGCTTTGTCCTTTTACAGTACATTTTTTTAAATTAAAAAATAAATTAAGGCTATAAAAATATGAAGGATTCTCTTGTTTCCATAGCTCTAATACATGGGCCATTTTGAGTGAAAATTCTTGTGCAATTCTTATAACATTAATCATACCTTGAGTTTTATAAAAAAAAGTATTGAATTCTTTATACTTTTTGTAACCAACGTCCAAAAATGTAGAAATATAAAATTAAGATAAAATACTTTTGGCCATCTAGACCTGTGTTTTACCCCTCTGTGTGACAGCAACGGTCGGTGCTCAAGCGAACAGAGTCGGCTTTCAAGAAAAAATGATTGGTTAGTTTATAGATTAAATCATTATTATCCAACCAGTTTGTGTAAAATCAGCGGGGAAACCTTAAAAGCTACCTCAAGCCGTAACAGTTCGTTTTCTATTTTTCCAAAAACATATTTTTACCTAATCAAAAGGTAGTTAAAAAGAATTTTCTGACATTAGTTTTCTTTAGTTTACATAAATAATCCGAGAACAATAAAGTGAACTTGTAAAACCCAGTAGCAATGCATATCGAAAGACACATACTCGCAATCAAAATAATGTGACAGTTTCAATCCTGTGAGTTCACTAATAATGAGTCATTAAGGGTTAATAATGAAGCTTCATTCTTTATTGTATGTGCTTTATTACAAGATTTATTTTGTAATTGTCACCGATTTTCTTTTGCTTCAAAGCTTTTCTGGCTTCTTTTTTTGATTTTAAGAGAGTAAGAAATCCATCTTAATTGATTCCAGTTATGCAATTTACTTCGTTTTATCAATTAAGATACGAAAAGCTATAAAAAAGAATTGAGGAGCTTATTTTGAAGACGTGACATATTTCAAAATAGGGGATTTTTGTGTCAATGAACGTTTTATTTTCACCTTTTTAAGAGATAACAAGTTTTTAATTTTTCATAAACTTTAATTAATTTAAGTACTTTTTACCGACCGATTGCAAGTACTATTTTTAACGGATCCAAGAGGAAACAGAAACTTTTAAAGCTCATTTTCTCGTTTACACCTTTGTGGTATATAGCACGTTCTTAAATTAAGCTTTTCTATTAGGAATTAAAATATTATTTTCGAATATATATTTTAAATATATAAATGTTGTGTTTATTTTAAATAAAAAAATTAAAAAGCTGATCAAATTTAAAAATATGATTGAAATTGCATTTAATTTTTTTTTGGAATTAATATTTGTATCGTTAAATTTCATTCCATTTCATTGCTGTATGACAAACAATTCACATGGAATGCGGAAGAATCTGTGCAATAAAAATAATGTGTAATTGAAAGTATTGCTACTTCCAAGATTCACTTTTAAAGATTTTTTAACAAAATATAATAACAAATGTGTCTATATTTCTTTATTAATAAAAAGCAAAAATAATTTCAACGTTCTCAGAAACCAACTCAACAAGAAATTGAAGCTTGTGTTAGTGAAGCGAATGTTAGTGTTCTTTAAAAATGTACGAAGAGGCCGGATCTCAAAAATATACCTTTTTCTCAACATCTATAGAGGCGAAAGTTATTTTTTCTTCGATAAAACATTCACTACCATTTCTACCACATGAATCCACCAAAATTTACTTTAAAAAAATTAATTAGCATGAACCCTTCTTGAACTTATCAATTCATTTATAAAAAATTCAAATTGAGTGAATTCGATTCGAATATTACGAAGCTAAATCTCTTTCGAAAATGGAATTAACATAATTGGTAAAGAAACTAATTTTTTCCTTCCATAAAACTTAACTTTTAAAATCATATTCCATAATTTAGAAAAAAAATAACTTTGTTACATTTTGTATTTTGTCGGGTAAAAAAAAAGAACACATTTTAGAAATTTAAGAAATGTAAGAATAATTTTGATAATATGATGATAGATAAGTGATGCTTTTAACTATATACATGTTAAAAAATAAACGTAACATATTTTTTAAAAATATCAGTATTTAAATGTTAAATAATTTTTATTGAAAATCATTCATTTTGAATTTTAATGCTTTAAAAGTTCTGTTTTGCAAAAGTTCAATTTGTAAGTTAAAGAATAATTCACTAGTTTTTTCCCAATTACAATTTAATTAGCACTAAATTTTGGTTTAATATATATAATTTCTACAAGAAACGGTACTTTGTCTAATTTTATTTAAATATCTATCACCCTTTTCTTTAATTTCATTGAAAATACACGTCAATTATTTTTATACCTTTTTTGAAAATTGAAAAGAAAATATAGAAATGTTTTTAAAATTAATTTCAAATACACCAAGATTGGGGGAATATAGTTAAAAATTATTAAGAATTAAGATTTAAGTGAGTTAGAAATCAATTTTAATTGATTCTAGTAAAAATTTAATTGCGTTTTATCAATGAAGATACAAAGAACTATCAAAACAAGAAGGTTTGTAAGAGTACCTTTCACCTAAAACTTTTTAATTTTAAAGTAAACTTTTAGTCTCCAAAATTGCCTGCTTTTATTAACTTCTCCATTCGCAAATTCAATTAATATTCGGTATCGTTTTCTAAATTAATTTGCAGTTTGAAAAATACAAATTTGGTAAAATTTCCTGCCTTGAAAATAGAAGCTAAAAACTTATCAGAGTGTTATTATTTTTTTCTAATAAGGATTTACAATTTCCGAACAAACAATTCATAATTTGTATTTTAATTTATTTATGCAGCTTTACATTAATAAACACTTAAATATAAATTAAAAAATTGACCAGTTTCTTAATGCAAAAAAATTATATTATTTGTCACTTTCTTAACACATATATAATGAACCATTAAAATAATTATGCACATGCAATACAAACAAAACAAATACAATAAAACAAATTATACAAAATAATGTGACACATACTATGACGTCATTCTAAACTGATATCACAAAAATAAATATTCCTTAAAGTTTTTATTGTAAAGAACTTAATTTTCTTGTGTGTTCGATGAAATGTTGATACTATGGAAATATTGAATAACAAGGAAATTCTCATTAATCCTAAGCAAAATGGACTGTTAAGTCAATATTAAAATTTTCTCATAAAACGTCCTCAAGATGAATTTATCCAAATCACTAATTTGAGGAGAAGGGTTGCTACGTATCGTTGGTAAAATGACAAAACCACGTATACGAAAATTCTAGGGATTGGCGGTTTTTGAAAATGGTGGGCTTATCAGTGTACACTTTTCTATCCCTGTGGTTTTGCTCATTCACGGTTTTTCCATTTCACCTACGATATTTCAACTTATCACTGCTATTTGGTTAGAAACTATACCAAATGTCGCCAGGACTGAAATACAGAGAGGACTAGAAAGGGAGAAAGGTGACCCAAATGCTCATACAAACGATCATATTTGATTCACATAGATGTGTGGCAGCACGGTGATGTGATTGTGACGTTGGACATCCGGGCTGCACTGTGGCAGCACGGGGATATTGTGACGTTGGACATCCGGGCAATTGTTGGCCTATTTAAGCAATGTGCACTGTATATATTTTGGAGTTATTGTTTTGATTTATTAAAGTTTGTTGTTACGAAATGACTGTTCCTTTAAAGCCTGATCCCAACACGACTAGCTCCCAAAACTGGTGACCCGGACGTTAGGATATGACGGCTTCAGTCATTTTCGTTAATTTTAACTTTTATTTAAAATTCTAAATTCAAAATTAGTTTATTTTATTTAACGGTTAACCACTTAATGGTTGGTAAGTGTAACTTCTCTTTGGTCTGCTGCTTTGTGTACTTTCAAATAGTGTATTTTACTTGTATTTTGTATTAGTGCTTTTGTAGTTTTAAAAAAATGTCAACCAGTAAAGATGTTGCCGAACCTTCAGAGACTGTCGAAGCTAGTGATATTCATAAAATTTCTGCTCGTTTGCCTTCATTTTGGCCGGAATCTCCTGAACTTTACTTTGCCAGTATTGAAGCAAGTTTCAAATTAAGCGGAATTGTTTCTGAGACTACGAAGTTCCTATCCCTGGTAGCCGCTCTTGACCAACAAACTATGTTGGTCGTAGCGGATTTGATCCGTTCACCGGATCCGAAAACACCGTACACGGTTGTTAAAGATAGGTTGATTAAGGAGTATACTGTCTCTGAGGTTCGGCGCATTCAAACTGTGCTCAAAGATTTGTGTTTGGGAGACCTTAAACCTTCTGCCTTTTTGCGTAGAATGCGTGAGCAAGCCAGTGCAGGTTTTTCGGAAAGTGGTTTGAAATCTATTTGGCTATCGCATATGCCCAGCTCTGTCCAGTCTATTTTAAGTACACTGGATGATAAGGATTTAGCTGGCTTGGCTACAGTAGCCGATAGGATTTTTGATGTAACCAACTTCGAAAAGAGTCAATTCTGTGACTCGATTCAAACTGACTTGCCCACTGGCTCATCAGGACCCAATGTTTTGGCCTTGCAGTCTCAAGTCGATGGTCTTGCGGCTAAGTTCAGTCTCTGCACAGTAAAGTTGACATACTGCTAAAAAACCAAAAATTTCGTGGTCGTTCTCGCGGCCATTCATTTTCACGCAATGCGGCAGAAGGCAATCCGTCAAAAGAATTTGGTCTTTGCTGGTACCATAAGAATTTTGCCGATAAAGCTAAAAGGTGCATTGATCCTTGTTCCTATGTTTCAAAAAACTAGGTAGCCCATGTTCGGAATTGGTGACCCCGGCTGAAAGTGGGAACCTAAGTCACCGATTGTTTATGTCTGATCGCAAAACCAGATTACGTTTTTTAATTGATAGTGGTTCAGATGTAAGCTTATTACCAAGGACTTTTAAAGGTAGTCGCACACCTTCAAGGTATACCTTAAATGCTGCTAACGGTACATGTATAAAGACGTACGGTTCAAAGCTGCTTGTCGTCGATGTTGGGCTCAGAAGGAGGTTCACCTTTACTTTTATCATAGCTGATGTTTCCAAACCTATTATTGGTGCTGATTTCTTACAAAAGTTTGGTTTATTAGTGGACATTCGCAATAAGCGACTAATCGATTCTACAACTTCTTGCAAGAGTGTAGGTCAAGTTTTACCCACTTTATCCTCCAGTGTAAAAACTGTAATCAGCACTAGTGGTAGGTTTCACGAACTGCTTAGTGAGTTTTCGGAGATTACAAAGGTCAAATCTCAGCCCCTCAAGGTTAAGCACGATACCGTGCATCATATTCAGACTGTAGGGCCTCCCGTTTGCTCAAAAGCTAGAAGGTTGCATCCAGCTAAATTTAAAGCAGCTAAAGATGAGTTTGCCTTTATGCTCGAGCACGGGATCTGTAGACCTTCCAAAAGTCCTTGGGCCAGCCCTTTACACATGGTCCCTAAAAACAACTCTGATTGGAGACCTACGGTTGACTACCGCATTTTGAACTCTAAAACTCGTCCTGATAAGTACCCATTGCCTAATCTTCAGGATTTTACTCAAAATTTGGCAGGCAATAAAATCTTCAGTAAAATGGATTTAGTCCGTGCCTTTAACCAAATCCCTGTCTTCGAGCCTGACATCGAGAAAACTGCAGTTATTACACCTTTTGGGCTTTTTGAGTTTGTATTTATGCCTTATGGATTATGTAATGCTCCGCAGACTTTTCAAAGGTTTATCAATGAGGTCCTTTTTGGCCTTGATTTTTGCTTTGCTTATCTCGACGATGTCCTCATTGCAAGCAGGGACGAGGTTGAACATGTTAAGCATTTAAGAATAATTTTTGAAAGATTACTTAAATTTGGTCTTACAATTAATGTCAATAAGTGTACTTTTGGAGTAAGTGAAGTGTCCATTCTTGGCCACTTGGTGGATGATTTTGGATGTAAACCTCTCCCCGATAAAACAGAGGTGATCACAAATTACCCTAAGCCTAAAACCATTAAGGATTTACAAAGATTCCTTGGCTGTGTTAATTTTTATCGGCGTTTTGTCCCCATGCGGCTGACTTGCATGCTCCACTAAATCATCTACTTCGTGGTCGTAAGAAAAATGACAAAAGCCTAATTGAGTGGACACCACTGTTAGACGAGGCTTTTGAGAAATGTAAACTTTCAGTTGTAAATGCTACACAATTAGCCCATCCTGAGCCAGATTGCGACCTTGCTTTGTTTACAGATGCAAGTGATTTCGCAGTGGCTGGGGCTTTACATAAAGTGACGCCAAAAGGTTTCGTTCCTTTATCATTTTTTTCTAAGAAATTGAATAATGCACAAACAAAATATTCTGTATTTGATAAGGAACTTACTGCTATTTATTTGTCAATTGTTAATTTTAGATATATGTTAGAAGGTCGTATTTTTCATGTGGTTACTGATCACAAACCCTTGACTTACGCCTTTGCACAATGTTCTGAGAAGTATTCTCCGAGACGTTTACGTCAGTTAGAATTCATTTCACAGTTCACTACTGACGTACGTTATATTGAGGGGTCTCAGAATTTTGTTGCAGACGCTCTGTCAAGAATTGAATCAATTGAAATGCCTATAACATTTGATTTTTCTGATCTTGTAGAAAAGCAGCAGACCGACGATGAGTTGCGTGAACTTTTGGATGACCCTTCTAAATCCAGCCTTTGTATTAAACATGTTAATTTACCTGGTTTTACTGGTGCTGTGTGTTGTGATGTGTCAGGCGATAAAGTACGTATCTTTATACCTAAAGCACTCAGGCGCAAGGTGTTCGAATCCGTTCATAATTTGGCTCATGTCGGCACTCGTGCAACCATCAAGCAGGTAACGGCAAAGTATGTTTGGTCGTCTGTAAGGACGGACTTAACTGAGTTTTGTCGCTCATGCCTATCCTGTCAAAAGGCTAAAGTGCATAAGCATACGACCTCTCCTCTTGGTTCGATTCCTGTGCCTAATGCTAGGTTTCATCATATCCACTTGGATCTTATAGGTCCCTTACCTTTGGCCAAAACGTTTAAATACTGTTTGACCGTCATTGACCGCTATACTCGCTGGATCGAAGTGGTCCCACTTGCTGATATGACCACCGAAACGGTTTGTTGGGCTTTAATTTTTAACTGGATAGCCCGCTTTGGAACCCCTTCCCAAATTTCTTTTGATCAAGGAGGTCAATTTAGATCATTTACTTATCTAAATTTCTTAAAGTGTTTTGGAATAGAGGGCTTACGAACTGCAGCTTACAATCCAAAAGCTAATGGGTTCATTGAACGTACACACAGGACCATAAAGGCGTCCTTAATGTGCTACTCGGATTCTACGTGGATTGATGCTTTGCCTTTGGTGCTTTTGGGATTAAGAACTGCCACCCGGGAGGATTTCGGGCATACTTCTGCTGAATTAGTTATGGACAAACTTTAAGGTTGCCTGGCGAGTTTTTTACTACACATAAACATGACATTTCGCAACCCGAGTTTGTTTCTAAGTTGCAGAAGGCTTTTTCCGAAGTGCGCCCTGTCCCCACTAAGTGGCATAGTTCACGCTCAATTTATGTTCCTAAGAATCTTGATTCATGCACTCACGTTTTTGTTAGGACTGATGCTGTACGTAGGAGCCTCCAACCTCCGTATGAAGGACCATTCCGCGTTGTTAAACGGCGCCCAAAGGTTTATTACGTGGAGCAAAAGGGGTCTAAGAAATGGATATCCCTTGATCGTCTTAAACCAGCATTCTTGCCCACAGATAGTTGCCAGCAGGATGCAGAAAACCCTAGTCCATCTCCAAGTCTGCCACCGCCACCTGCTTATGTGACGAAGAGAGGCAGGACTGTTCGTTTCCGGATTCCACTCGAAAACTCCGGGGGAGCACTGTGGCAGCACGGTGATGTGATTGTGACGTTGGACATCCGGGCTGCACTGTGGCAGCACGGGGATATTGTGACGTTGGACATCCGGGCAATTGTTGGCCTATTTAAGCAATGTGCACTGTATATATTTTGGAGTTATTGTTTTGATTGTTATGTTTTATTAAAGTTTGTTGTTACGAAATGACTGTTCCTTTAAAGCCTGATCCCAACACGACTAGCTCCCAAAGATGTGAATCACCTATGATCGTTTGTTGACTTGAGAATAGATCTATTCTCAAGTCACGTAGGTCTACAGAAACCACTTCTCACTTCGCGGATTTAGTTTTTCCAGACGATATTTCTTAGCTCTTTGCTTCTGTTTTCAATCAGAAATATTCACTTCCAAATTTGTTGAATCCCTATAAGATAACTAATTTTTGTACAGTTTATAAATGTAAAGAGATGAAAGAAGTTATGTGACACTTCCCGGGTAAGATTAATTAGATTGACGTATGTATAGCATTAATGTATGAAATGAAAAATATGAGCTAGAATCTTCATATAAACAGGCTGAAATCGAATCTGACAATAGAATTACTTAACGAAGTTCAAAAAAAAATTCTTATAATCACCAATAATGATCTTTTGCAAGTTAAAAACTGCATTCGCACCATTCAAAACATTGATGTTTCTCCAAATTCGAATAAAGTTTAAATAACAAAAATATTTCACATAGTATGCATAAAAACAACAATTAAATTGAGAAGAAAATTTTAATTCAGTCAAGTTTTACTAAATCATTTTACTTGAATATGAGTCAGTAAATTATTTTTCTTGAATAAAAGTTGTACGTGAATAAATGTCGGCAAATCATTTAATATAAATATTACAACCGATATTATCCATGTGACACTTTGTCCTTTGATTGCAGAAAATCATTATGCAAACTCTTTTGTTTATTTCAAGTCTCATTCTACTATTAGCAATGCATGTCCTGGTTGCTATAGCGAGCGTAAATTTCTCAACTTCTGACAGCAATTTGCCTGCCGTTTGTTTCTGCCAATGGCCGTCCAGTTTTTGATAAGTTATTACGGCATTGATTCCTTTTAACAGGACAAAGTGAAACTTCAGAGGTGGGCGGACGTTATAAGGCGATGACTAGTCGTTAGCGTTTCGCGCCAGGCGGTGACATTCCACCCAATCGATTGAGATCTAACGAGTATCGTTTAATCGATACAACGGTAACGTGTTTTGACGTAACGATTGTAAAAGCACTTTTGTAACACCTACGGGTACAGTTCTCTCTCTACCACGACAGTTTTTCTTTTGCGAGTGTCCACTGTGAAGGAATATTGATTTTTTGGCTTTTTTTATTATTCCTTTTCATTATTGCTAAAGCTGCATGAATTTATGATAATGAGGCGGTATATTTCCCTTTTTCTATCTTTTGGAAATAATGAATGTTTTGCTTTTGGGGAGACGTTAATGACTATTTAAAAGCCTAATGCAAATGTTTGCTAACGTTCGAACGCTTCCCTTTTTTTTAATGATTTGTATTTCTTATGACGTTGCATGCAAATGTTTTTCGATTGCAAATCTTCTCTTACAGTTTTACAAATTGTTTACAAATTTGTGGTATTGGAGATGTAATCATACAAACTGGTATTATTTTGTATTGGTGAACAATTTGTAAAGATTAATCAATAAATAAAAATAGTTGAAAATAATAAGTTACTTTTATGGTAAAATGATATTATTAAAATTATACTTCTTCTTGTACTCAATATCACTTCTTTGAAAAAATAATTGCTATTAATTCGTAATTTAGCTATAACTGAATGTAAAAGTTTTTAAGACATATAATTATTTTTATTTTACTTGGTAAGGAATAATGTAGTTAAGGTTATTTATGTGATGTCAGATGTAAAATAACATTCAAAAATAGTAATGCTGTAACATTTTATGAAAACACCAATTGTGGCAAAAGTCAAGCATAGAAAAGGTTTCCACATAACATTTTTTTTTCCTATCCCCACAAAATTTTCAGATTGTTTTGAAAAGTATGACTTTTTTACAATATTTTAAAATTGACCCATACCTTTAATTAATAATAGCTTTTAATTAATTACTAGTAAGAAATTTTTAATTTTCAATAGTTTTATTTATTATATCCTGTGTGAATAAAGTATAGATTTTTTATTCATAAAATTCTCAACTCATTTTAATACTGCAATATGACAGTGTGATTTCTTACCTTTCAGTTACAAGTATTTGATAATCTAAAGTTGTGTTCAAATGTATTTATTAGGATATTAATACTTAGTTTAATCTTTTAAAAATATCACCTTTAGAAGAAAATTTAAACATTAGTAATGGATTATACAAGTTCAAAGCGTCAATCCAAATCCCTCATCTCTTCCTCTTTATCTAACCTGTTTGATGTTATGTCCCAGCGATCACTAGAATAGAAATTTAAAATTCCTATGAGCCCCCTACCATACAACAGAAGATAAGATCCTTTTAATCTTTATGTAACAGCCAAAATAGTCCCTTGGTATCCGGTCTAGGTGATACACTAAGAAATTGCTCATTCAAAATCCGGAAATGAAGGATCTTTTTGAAGATTGGACAAGGAATGAAACAATGAAGAGGGTGAAAAGTATCCTTCAGTTTTCTTCAACAGTTTGAAAGAATTGTTAGATGCAGTGGATGTGTTAAAACCAATGTAAATAGGTTGGAAAAATCATCAAAGCAACAATTAAGGGCATCACATCTGTTAATTAGCCTTCTTCTGACTTGGAAATGGGCAAAAATCTACAGTTGTTTTCTCTGTAAATTTTTAAAAATCAACTTTTTTAAATAACATATTGTTTAAAAATTAAAAAATTAGGTTTATTTTTGAAAAAATGATCTTAAAATCTTTTCCAGTTCCTTTCCTAAAGTTTATTATAGATAATTTTTTTAAAATATAGATATATATTGTTATTGCTGGAAAAATTGGTGCATAAATCCTGGAAATCGACGAGTTTAAAGCTCAGGAAGTTAAAAATTAAATTTTGCATTATCATTGAAACCAATAGACATGCATGTAAAATTTACAAATGCTTGGGTTCCTATTTGAAAGAATAGGGGCTACATGTTAAAATACGATAATAAGGGAATTGTGATATTAAGTAATTAAGTGGAAAGATATTTGAAGGCCATATTCATCATATAAAAAAACAATATAAAAAATACTAATAATAATAACCATCGTTTACGGCATCAGGAGTAATGTTTCCTGTCACTTTAATCTCATAAATAATTTAAAGATGTTTATTCTGTTAAGTATAGTTTATTTTCATGGTACGTAATAAAACTAGGATTTTCCTTAGTGAAAAAACTTAAGGTTCAGCTATTTTCAAGAAATTAGACTACTTTTGTTTCTACGAAAATGTATGAAATACGTAATAAAATGTATGAAATACGTAATAAAATGTATGAAATACGTAATAAAATGTATAAAAGAAAACTAGTTAATATTAACTTTAAAAGTTATCTTGTAATTTGATTTTAAAATATAGTATTTTAAGATATTTTTTATTATTGCCAATACAATCAAATTGAACAGTGGTTAACTTATATTTGGGACCTATGCATCCGAATCTCTCTAAACATGACCATTAATGCCTTCTTGAACCAGAAGATTCAGTGCACTTTCTTATCATGGACAAACTAAGGGTGTGTAACCCAACACGACTTTCATTTACAATCCTTGCACATAAGTAATTTTCTCTAAGACCTTATTATGACGTCCGCCAGGTATTATAAACTCATGTACCAAATTTAAAATGCGTAGTTCTTTTAGTGCGATCTGTAGAGTGGTTTCAGACAGACGGTCCAATATTCAAAAACCTTTTTTTTCGGAACCAATTCCCCCCCCCCCCCCACCCCCCCCAAAAAAAAATAATAATGTCGACCACAAAAAATCTCCATTTCGTATTTTCATTCCCATCGCAATGCTTTCAATAACTTTTATCTCATATGAGGTCATTGAAAGTAAAAAGGTCACAAAGCTCACAAATAACCCAATTCCAAATCCATTTTATTGAAATTCAGTCAAATAAAAGTTTAAGGTTTGTCAAACTACTGCATGGATTTAGTGATGGGGCCGTGATTGGATGGGGGCAATTAGTGCGACAACTTTTCCCGAGTTGCTGTTGAAATTCGCTTTCTTCTTTGAAGTTTTCTTCCCTTCTGATTTTATTGGAGAAAACTGAGGTAATTTTTGGGTGGATAAGTACCATTTGGAATTGTCGAAAGTTTTTGTTACGCTGTAAGAATATTTAATACTTTTTGTTGAGAAAGATTGTTTCGGAAATAATTTAATGATGGGACTAAAAGATTTACTTTTTGCTACATTGTGATTTGTTGAATTTTTTTTTAAAATTCAGTAATTATTTGAATTGTCATTTTCATATAAATAGCATAACTTTAACTTTTTCATATAGTTAGTGCAATTAGGGAGTGATTGAATTCTGTTAATGAATGAAGTCAAACGTATAGCTTTATTAAATAAATTATAAAATATTAAATAAAACATTGTGTCGGTCATTAAATTGCTTTTAAAAAAAAGTCCAATTACAGTTTAAACTAAACAAAACAATTCGATTTAAAATCCTTATTACCCCAAAAAATATTTATATAAATATACAACCCTATTACCCTTAAAAACAGTGGATATTTTCCAATTACCATGATGGGAATAATTTTCTTTATAATGTAGTGAAAATTATTGCATGATCGAATGGGGTATTGGATGCCATGATTAACTTAGACAAAGCGTCGAGGCAGGGGATTATGGAAGCGGAGAGGCGGATGGAGGTGATCCTTGTGATTCTTCCTCCTCCCTTAAAATGTCCTTCGTTATGTATGCACGCTTCAGCTGACGGGCAAATTTATCCCAGTATCCGCGCACACGGAATGCATCAGCCCTCTTCATAACGAGATTCAAACCCTCTTTAAGAGAGAAGGGAGGCAAAAAAAATGCTTACGCCTGACGGACAGAATGGTGTAAGTCACGTGGCGATAATGTTCGGAAGTTTATTTCTTGCCCCTTTTTATGTGATATATCTTGCAATTGTAAATAACGTTCATATGATGAAGACAGCACTTGAACCTATGTTTCTTAAACCAAGTCACAACCTGGAGGAATTCGATGATTTTGATGTTTCGACCAATAGTATATCAAAACTTCGTTTTCCTAAAAACATTCCCGATGCAGGCTTTTCAAATATTAATTCAAGTTGATCTTCTAATATAGTAGCATATGATTTAATGGAAGGTTTTCTTTTAAAATAAGTAATATGGTTTGATATAGTACTCAGATCAATCTACTAACTACGCATAAGAATACAATTTCAAAAGATAAAAGGCAAATTTGAAGCCAGGAAGAAGGATAAGAGAACAAGAGATGATTAAATTCAGTTATTCAAATCCATCAAGCAGGAAAAAAAGGGGGGACTTAGGTTTCAACTTATATAGGCAAATCAGAGGACATAGTCAGAAGTTAAAAAAATCTTGCTTTAAAAAGGAGGTTAGCAAACATACTTTGAACAATGATTACAATGAAGTTGTCAATGAGTGGAATGTTTCACCACATTATATTGTTTATTCGAAGAGTAGAAGAATTCAAGAAGAATCTCGACAGTTATTGGAAACTGGGTGAAAAAATAGTGATTTTTTGGACCAACCTTGCTGGGAATCTGCCATCTGGCCTGTTGCTGGTCGAAAATTTTTATATTTGCATATGCAATATTTCCACAAATATGTTTACTTATCATATCTCGTATTGCCTATTTATCTACTCTTTTTGAGCTCCTGTACTGTTAATATATTTGGTCAAATTACGAGGCCATCACCTAGGTTAGACAGTAACGCAGCATAAATCTTCAAAGCACGATACTTTTGTAACATTTTGAAGATTTTATACATGTTATCCCCTTTATAAATTTTTTTAGGTTTTATTTCAGGAGTTTATTCTCACAAAAATTGAATAATCAATATATAGTCTATATTAAAATGTCATCCACGACTTTAATACACATATAATTTCAGCAGTCCTAAGTAAAATGAATGAGAAAAAAATGAAGATTTGAAGTTGAAGATTAGTAGCAAATTATTGAAAAAAAATTTAATAAACAAGTAATCATCATTTTTGCACTTAGACTGGTTTGGTTCTGAGATACCACCAAAAAAAATCTGGAGTATAGAGATAACACAAAAAATCTTAAGGAAAAAATGGGGTTGTAAGAATAAGGGGATGGGGAGAGAAAATGGCTAAACAGCAGAAGGATAAAAACAAAAGATGGAGGGGGAATGGGCTGGAGTGTCTTTTTCTCTGAAAGCCCCTCCTCATCGCTAAGCTATGGACAACGACAAAACCGCACGCAGAGATTCACGGCCGAATGGCCATATTTCCAGCGGCAGGCTTGACATGACTGTAACTATTATTTGACTGATTTTGAGGGAAAGGGTTTTATAATAGCAGTCTATAAAGGTTGAAAACGTAATGAAATTTTAACGTGTTCTTCTTACTAATAACAATGGAGGTGTGTAATATAAAAGAATAATTACAAGAATGAGAGGTGTTGTTTAATGAACAAATTGCACATTTGTTGATGTTAAAGTATTATACTTAATTATACACACTTCAGAATTATATCTTATCTCTTTGCAAATGTTATTATATTTCTTTTAAAAGTTATCGAAACATGAAAGTAGTTAAAACAAGTAAAAAAAATCGAGACAAATACCCTCTTCAGGAAATTTCAGAACAGCTTAGATTCAACGTTTAAATAAGTAGTTTTAAAGTAATTTCCCTACAATGAATATCAGTTATTTAATTTAAGATTATTAAAAAAAGGCTAATTTAATAATCGAAAACTTATGAAATTCGAAGAATTGTCAAAAAAATGACAGTTACAGCTATATCAACCTGAAGCAGCGATTTGCCTTCTCGATTCGTTCGCGCGGATTTGGGCGGAAGAAAGGCTCATTTTACTTGCAAAACGCGGATTTCGCGAAAAACTCTTCAGCGGCAGCAGCCTTTGTTTTATATTCAGGCGGTGGCGGCGTTTCGGACGCGACAGATGGTACACAAATTTTAACATATTTTTCTGGACGTGATGGCGATTATGCAATTCGACACTCCCATGCCTCCGCCATTTGCTTCTTCGTCTTCTTCCACAGTACATAGCTTCTTGTGAGCTCGGCGCTTCTAATCAGGGATGAAAAGACAATGAACAAAAGTGGAGAATGGCGAACTGAGTGCTGTCAGAGTGTGTTTGTTTCAAAGGCAGTTTTTGTTTGGGTTGTTGAAAGAGATTGGCGACACGTTTTCGAAAATTAGTTCTTTATCGACACGTTTTTAAAATTTAAAGACGTGTACTTAAGTTTTGAAATAATTTTTTGTTCGTTTGTGCTGGACTAAAAACTATATTATTTTTAATGCGTCAATGAGCACGTGCTACTGTAAAACTTTTAGGATAGTTCATACCACGTTTTTACTTTTTAAATAATTGAAAAATAAACGCGATTTTTTCTCACAATAAAATGATATTTTCAAAAAAATAATTTACAGAAATTTAATAATCCTAAAATGAAAGCACCTCCTTTTAATTAGGTTAAAATATGTTTCTGATACAATAAGGTTAAAGGGGAATTTTTTATTACTTTTTATTACAATGCGCCAAACACTACTTTTAATTTATATTTCTAATTACGAATTTAAAGTATTTACGTTTTTCTCATAATACATATTATTACTTTTTAATACATATACTGATTATATAATATTTCCATCAGTCTATACAATACGTAATGCAGGCTTATGTTTAAATTACTAATATATTTCTATTCTATCCTAATGTATCCAAAGAGAGTTTATTATATTTTGTTATCTTATTAGTTTTTAATACCTACATTTCCTATATATTTAAATCTGGTATAGAAAATGTATTAAAATTTTTCTTTCAATATTTCTTTTAATTCAGGTTAATAACACCAATTTTAGAGGAAGGAGAGTACATCATTTTCTAATTTAAAAACACTTATATCAACGTTAAGATAACCATTGTCCTTTTAATGTTGATTTGTATGCTTTGCTTCTTGAAAACGTGCACAATCCAAAATTCTTCCATCAATTTTCAAATATTTTGCTTTTGTCTACTTTTTATTTATATCTGTTGTCACTACTAGGCAGCTCAGCACCCTATAGTGAATTCCTATTCTCCTAATAGCCTTCCTCTACGTCTTTATATTGTTATGTATATAGGAAATTTTTTAAAAAATCCCGCTCTACAAAAAAATCTCACTAATCGATAGATTTCTCAGATTCCCCACCTAATTAATTGCCAACGCAATAATAACTTCACAACCTAAGGCACCAAATTCAACAACTTCTTTTCTCTTCCACACAAACACTGTTACGTTCTCCTTGGACGCCACACGACCCCATATCCCTGGGGATAGCTTGTCATCACAGGATAGTTCCGCTGTAGCGGACCCCAACAGAGCGAAGAAGTATCTGCAGTAATGATATTATCCACAGACGTTACTGTGTCGTTGCGCTGGCTTGACAAAAAGGTTACTGACATTTTATTAAAAATGTCCCTTAATTTGTGACATTGGTTTGTTTTCTTACAGTAGGTCTTATTAGGCAGCAGCTCTCTGGTCGTAAGCCGATTTAGAACGAATACCATGACGAAAGTGGGACACAAATACATAGATCTTTTTACCGATTTCTTAAACTAGAATATGAGTTCATCGCTCTATAGACACAGCTATGACTAAATATTTTCTATTTATAATAAAAAAATACAGTATTATTTATCGTGTCCGTAGTTAGAACACTACAAAGAATTGCCAGAAGATGTGCCTTCTTTTTACCCAAGTAAGATCGAAGGCAAATGCACTAGAACACATTACTGTCAGAAAAAAAAGCATCTATGGTTTACCAATCGGAAATTTAACCTATAGATTGGAATTCAGAGGTGCTATACATTACGTCACTTAGACATCAAAATATTTTTATGCGGTGGACCAAACCTGAGCCTTATACGTTTAAATTTACCATATCTTCTCTATTATAATTCTTATTATCAAACCAAAGAATATGTGCTGTTTGGTAAACGTAACGTAATATTCTTTTTTGATGCTGTTCTCAAGTTTAATTATACGTACCATATTTGATGCAAACCTGACACAAAATAAACGCATGTTTAAGTGCCTGGTACACTCTAAATATTGGCCAAAGCATGCGTCTTGCTCAAGGTCTTGATGATACATCTGGTTCAATCGGTTATCAAACCATATTTTAACCTTAAAACACTATATATGTGTTTCAGTTTTTTACTTAGATACTAGATATACACAGCCAGAGCCATTTTAACGCCAAGGCCATGTGTTCAAACAATAAGTACAACTTTGGCAAATGAAGGCAGGTCTATGTGCTGATGCAGCCATTTCCTATCCTTCCGAAGGGAAGCTGGGGAATGCTCACGCCTAACGACTCGCTCATGTGGATGACATGGTAAATAAGAAGGGGAAATCTTATTGAAAGGTATTTAAGATCCGCCTGCTAATTTGAAGCGAATGCTGGAGGTGGTGTGTTAGAGGTAAGGCTTATGGGTTGTAATGGATAGCTGGTAAATATTAGCAGGTAATGGTTTGTTTTAAATATGTAGATAGAGTAGTATAGTGAAATTGTTTGTAGTAGGAATTTGCAAAAGTGTTAGTTCTTCTTAGCGATACATTCTACTTGTTACAAGTTTTGGAAAAGTTAATAATTTTAAATAATTTCGTTTAAGTCATTTAGCTTTCCTGATGAAGAACAATACTAAACAATATTTATTCAGCCAGTTCATCACATTCTATTTTGATATTGAATAGATATTTCAAGTGGAAGAAATGTTAAGTAAACTTAAAAAGCATTGTGAGAAGTGTTTACGGTTAGCCTGTAAATTTAAAGGAAGCTCAAGGTTTTGTTTAAGTGGTAGTGAGCATTAGTGGTTATCGACAGCTGAAACTTATACTGTAAAAAATGGTCTAGTAATGGTCTAGCACTATGCACAAGGGATGCCCAAGGAGAAGCTACCAAACATTTTGCTCTCATGGGCTCCTGATGGAAAACGAAATAGAGGAAAACGCAGAGTGACATGGCAGGGAGACAGTTCTAAAAAGACCCAAAAAACTTAATATTATCCAGTTTGTAGGATGCCAGAGCCCACGCCAAAAATCGTGAGGCTTAGACGAGTAGGCTGTATGTCTTATGCACCAGTGCGGCGTGAAGAGCTTAAGCCTAATGCGTGCACTTTGCATCTTTTGTGTCAAACTTTGCTTCAATATTGAAAACCATTCATAAAACACTCATCAATATTGTTTCTCTGCTTCGTTGATTTATAGGCAATTTAGACACCTCAAAAACTTGTATATGAGAGGCCAGGGCCTCACAAGGGATTTAGTGCTAACGATCAAGACGTATTCTCAGAAAAAAAATTCTCAAGTTTCTCGGAAATTCGTCATTTTTGTAAAATGATGTCCCCAAACAAAGCTTCTAGCATTTTTCAAAGTTTAATTGAGCATTTAAGAGTCAAAAGTACGAAGTTTGTAAAATAGTTGTTATAATTTTTTGAATACAAAAAGGGACGACTGAATAATTCTAAAACGTGAAACTTTCGTTTATGATAGTATGTATACACATGATAATAATTAAGGATGAGTAATAATCATTTTTTAAGTTACGTTTTATTGAGCTTGAAAAAGGGTGTAAATTTGGACTTTAAAAGATTTGTACCTATATATTTTTAAAGATAAAAAATGAATTTCATCAATATATCAAACATTTTAATTTATTATTCATCAATTATATGTAAAAAAATAATCAATAGGTTAATCAATAATTAAATTGTGGACTGTTCAAAACTTTGATAACGTCTTCTGAGTAGTAGTTTGGTCTAAATTTAAATTGTTCGCCAAAATACTCCCAAGTTCTAAACTGAAATTTATTTTATTTCTCAGTTAATAGTTATATTTTTTTAAATACTTTTTAATAATTTCAGTATTATATGTTAAACCTTAATATCGTATATTTAATTTTCAATATTTTTTTCATGGGGCTTCAGAAAGGAGCTAAAAATGTGTTATTAAAAAAACAAGTATGTACTGTTAAAACTAAAAGTGACAAATGGGGGCCATTTTTTCCCCCATTCATTCAGTGAAAAGGCGAGCCCATTTGGCACCTCAAGGCTGTGAATTGCCTTAGGTAGATGAATCTTGGACTTGTGAATGACCTAGGATAGGGGTGTCATACCGGCACCCCTAGGGGTTTCGCTGACAAGACACCGCCATTCATCCCTGGGAGTGCCAAGTGTCACCTTCAGTTTTAACAGTGTATATTCCTTACAAGTATTTGTTAAATTTTGTCTTTAAATATGTACTTGCAACAATAATACGGTTTTTAAATTTCTTATACAATACATTTTACTACGAATCGTGCAATTTTTAAGACTATTCGTATGATTAGAAAGTAGACATTAAGTCCATGCAATATTTTTTTTATAAATATATAACTATATTTAACTGTCTAAGACGTTTATTATTTAAGAAATAAGAGTAAAAAAGGGAGTTCATAATCCTCAAACACCTAATGTACAGCAGCTAAAAGTATGATTAAATGGAATTTAAAAAGTATATGTAGAAAATTATATTTTATGTATCTAGGAAATTATTCATTTCGTTTGGTGGTTATAGAATATTTTTAATAGAAATAGAAATTTAAATGAGATAATGTTTCGTAATCATTAAAAACACTGTCTATAGTTTGGTACACTTTATATTTCAAAACTAATTAAAATTATATAAGGAATGTGAACATTTATTCCAACTATTTTGATTAAAAATAAACGTTCAACTTGGAATTCGTTCCAAATTCCAATTAAGTTAAGTACTCATTCCGGATCTATATCACATAACAATTTATAGAAATATGCCTCTTATATATAGCTAAAAGGGATTTAATACCTAAATAAGTTCTATATACTACTTCAAAATATTAAATAATGTTATTTTGCAATAGTTTTCAAACTTGGCTTTGATTACATGTTGCGTGGGTTGTCAAAACCGCATAATTTTAAAAGTAGTATCTTCAACTTTAATTTAAAGAACTTTTCATATAGTATGCACGATTCAATTTCCTTTAAGTAAAAATGTTTGAAATGCCCGCAAAAATATGTTCTTTAATCTACATTCAACAGATAAAAACCTTATTAATTATAAAATCCGCTTCATAAAAATAAATAAATTATATCATAACGGCACTAATAATAAAAATGCATAGGAAGATGAGAATTACATTACACTTGACTACTTATATTTAGTAATTTGTATTTAAATGTAGTCTATAATATTTTTAAAAAATTTTAATAGTAACTTAGCTAAGTTTATTTTCAACTGTTTAGTGTCAATAGAGAGATTTTCAGATTAATTTGTCGACTTTAAAACATACTTTTAAAGTTCAGAATTCATAAACTGGGACACTTTACAAATTAAGGATCAAACTATTGCTTTAATAAATTTTTAAACATACCTTTTAAAGTATATTTTGGATCCTTAAGAAAATTAAAAAAAAGCAATGTTGTTATTAAGCTTTAAAACTTTTTAATAATTTGACGTATTATTTTATTTAGTATTTCATGTGTGGCAACGTAACTTTAGAATTAATATTAAACATATAGAATTCTACTACGGTTTTTATTATGTTCTTTTATATATAAGAGCAGTAAGTAATGAACTATTTATCACTAACTAAATTATCCAAAAAATATAACGCGTTTTTATGTGTTACTCTTAAATATATATTTATACGAATATATAGCAATAGCATTGCCACATTTTTATTTTTTCTTTTGTGTATATTTATGTATTTAAATTTATTATTTTTTGTGTTTTTTTTTTATTATTTTATATTGTGTCTGATAAATTATAATTATGATTATTTAGTCACATATACGGGTTTTTTTAACTCCCTTGTGACGAACAAAAATTATTCTGTATTGTTTGTTTTGTGTTAATAAAGTGTTTGTTTGAAAAAAAATATTTTCCTTACTCTTTAGTAAAATTTCACTGTTGCTGATTTTTGTGCTTTGGCAAAAGTACCACATGAGGGTTTTAGGATTAAAACTGAATCTGTTAACATTACATTAATCCCTACACCTACATTAATCCTACAACCACAATTACATAATTCCTACCATGTTCAAGTCTTTACTAAACCCAACATCTAAACCATTGACTAGACCCCTCTTCTTCTCATTCCTCTCTGTCCGAGCCGGCCATAAACACAGTATGTATGGATTTCGATGCAGGCCATTTAAGGAGAAGGCTCTATACAGGATAAAGGGAAAGGAGGGCATAGGCTTAATAGATAAGACGAAACACGGAGTGTCCAAACAGTGGATGAAAAGTGATAGGGGAGAGAATGGGAAGCCCGGGATCACCCGGGATGGGGAGAGGGTGATGCAGATTGGAATCTGGCGAAGAGCACTCATTTAGACGGTCATTCACGTTGAGAGAGCGGCTGTGTAATGACGCCGGCTTCTCTATCGAACAACTCACCTTTGTTGGGGCGGCTTGTTATGGGTCTGATAACTGGGAGGAATATTATAATGGGATGTTGGGTTTGAATATACCGTTTGGAGTGTAAGGATTTTTCCAGTAAACAGAGTCATCTTTTAGGTATTTTATTTGATGTAAGATTAGTCTTGTTTTGAAGGGACTTCTTACAATTTAGTTTAGTAAGCACTTAAAATGATTTGTTTTTGATAATTTTACTTATTTAATTTATATAGAAGAGACCGGAAGTAGGTTTTCTACCTGGCCTTGATTTGGAAAAGTTATATTACTGTGGCTGAGCCAAACTAAGACGTCCGTATACTATAATGGTTTTTCTGTTTTGTTTAAATAATACAAATTATCATTGTTATTATTATCATTGTTTTTATCATTATTATTATTGTTATTGTTGTTATCATTATCATTATTATTATTACAAAACTATACACGAAGGCTTCAGTTTACATACCAATGAAACATATCCCCAAATTTATTTCTTCTGCATTACAAATTCGGAATTGAGGAGTCCATTCGAATTAGAGCACATCGTATATATATTTATAAATGAAAAGTAAAAAAGAATGTTAGAGTATTATAAAAAAAAATCGGTATTTAATATATTTCACTTGTGTTTCAGTTTAATAATAATTTTTTATTTTTTACTAGATATTTTAAAATTCAATTCAGGTCAACAAAATCATAATGGAAGTGTGTTATGGAATGCAGGAATTTTCTCTCTACCTAATAAATCACATTTGTTGAGTATATAACTTACTACCTTGTCATGTACGTGATAGTTCCATAAATTAATGGAGATCATTACTTATTAGATATACTCATTGTTCCATCTGATTATGCCATTAGGGAGAGTATAGAGTTTAGTAAACAGCGTTGTAGATAATGTCCATTGATTGAAATAAAGTGGCATCGAGAACCAAGGGACAACATTAGTGAAATTCATTAAATGGAAATGTTAACTATAAGTTACTTAAGAAATAATAGTATACAAATACGATGACGTTAAATAAATTAATTAAAAAATAAGTTTGTAAAACGTGGTTAAAACGATAAACCTAATGTTAATATAGATAAATTTTGTACACAAAAAAAAAAAATATTTCTAAGTTGTTTGGCTTTTAAAAGATCCTGCTTGAAAAAAAATTGTTCCTTATTTGATTTGAATATCGGATTCGAATATATATTTTCGTATTTTGTGTTTAGCAATTACTTTAAAAATGGAAATTCCAATTAATTGTTCTGTATCTTTATTATAAATATAATGTTACAAATGAAACTGTATATACACTCTAAACATGCGTATAAACATAATTAACATATAATTTAAGATGCAAATTTTACAATTTGAATTGTGTATTAACATATTTTTAGTGCCTTAAATAAAACAAACCTGCATCAGAATATCATTTTATATACTTAAAAAAACTTTCAACTTAAATAAAATACAATACAATTGATAGTTTAGCTATATTTCCTAATTATTTATTTAGTTTATTCAATTAAAAAGTTGTTGGATTACTTGTATAACAAAAATAAAAAATTTAGGGGATACGGTACCCAAAACTTTATTTTTAGGAATTATAACATAAACTTGTAAATTAGAAAGTTTTTATATAATGTTTACAACATTTTCCAGCAATAAAAACAAATATATACAATTAGTTTTTAATTTTTTTTGTAAAAAGTTAAAATTTTAAACTTTTTATAAACGCTACTCCTCTTTCAATTTTAAGAATAACTCCACCAAACTTTTATAGTTGGTTTTTAGAACTATTTGTTTGAGAACTGTGCATGTATTTTAAAATGTGAGCTTCAGTAAAAAAGTAACATTCATTTATACTGAAAATCTCAAAAAATAAAAAAAAATAAAAAAAATACTGAATTCAACAATTAAAAAAAAACAATACATATTAGACCTTATTCCATGCAAAATTTTGTGCATTATTTATATAAAAACACAGATTAAAAATTAATTTCAAAATTGTAACTTAATTAGCAAAAAAGCCTTAGGGATTTATTAAACACAAGAATTGAAAAAACGCGAAACAGAGAAAACGGGTTGAAAGCAGACGAAATACGGGTTCAAACTTCAAAGGATGACTGCAGAAAATGTTTAATAACTTTTTTTCTACAAACGATATCATTATGAAACTTTCAGTAAATGTCCAGAAAGAATTTGTGAATAATAAGAAGTAAAAACTGAAAAATCGATATTGTGACCAATTTTTGGGTACCGTATCCCCTTAAATCAAAGTAAAAAAGTAAGTTATCATATGCTTTAAAAATAAAACTGAGCTGGTGATGGTTATAAAGCTGTTAAAGAAGGAATTCAAAATTTAATTTTCAAAAACCTATTTTCTATATTTGAATAGCTTTTGTTTCTATTTTAGGTATCACAATATCAGTGGTAGGTCATGCTATATGTATGACAAATTGGTTAAAATATATAGTATATAATAGTTCCTCTACCATTTTTTTCAATTAAAAAAATGAACTATTTACAGATTACATGTATACACAGTTTCTTACACTTTTAATCATTTTCAGGAATAAATATGTTTTATAAATGAAAACATGCCATAATGATACTTATTTTAAATTTATTCTTAGAACACCTGAACACTCGAAGTATTGGCATATTACTTAAAAATTAAAAGTCCGCTCTTGTTCACATTTATAGAAAAACATCATATTTTTTGTATTTCGTAAATGGTTACACAAAAATTAGACTTTTTACAAATATATGTTTAAAAGGTTAAATATTGTTTTTTTTCCTTCTTGAAAAAAAAAACGTTCTTGATATTAAAAATAACCTAAAAGTTTACAAAATATCAATACTTCATTTTTTAATATCATAAAACATCAGTTATTTTAAATTATTAAAAATTTAAATAACTTTTGATAATTAAGCGAAATTAATTAATTATCGGCATGTACTATTTATGAGAGCGTTTTCAATTTGGTCCACTTCTTGACGATATCAATTCCAGTTTAAAATAAAATCATTATATGATAACTTTACAACAATGCAAACAACTCCAGTGGAATACAAATCAAAACATCATTCCAAAACACAGAACTGTCGACAAAGAAGAATCGACAACAAGTCAGTGATAAGATTTTAGTGGACAAAACACATTCTGATATTCACACGCAAAATTGGGAAATGACAGTTTTTGTATATAGTCGCACGTACATCAATTCCACATCAACTTTGGCCGGTTGCTGTAGACTTTTTATTCTGCCAGAACTCTTCATGCTTCTCTGGAAGATCAGAAAATACTTGCGCAAGAAAAGAAAGTTAGGTTGATATGATGAAGAGAGTCAGGAAAACAGCCAGTACAATCAATGGGAGATGACAGCTTGTACAACTTACTTTGCTGTGGACGACTGAAAACAAAATGGAAAATGAAAATTAAAGCTTAAAATTGACACTTTGACAAATATATTTCCCATTTTAAAGTAGAGTTTGGATAACATAAAAACTTTTGCAATTGTTAGTTACTTATTTTGACAAAGGAATGGAACTTGGATCGAAAACTTGGATCCCACATTGGAATGGAAATTGAGTAAAGATAAAATGTGTGAAGCCAACTGACACATTCTTCGGCACCTTGGCTGCGCTTTTATTTTGTATTCTTTGTAGATTTTGTTTTTTATTTTGTATATTTTGTAGAGTACATACACAAAGAAGCATACCATAAATAAGCATCCCACCCAAGCTCGGATAGCAAAAAAATTATTGGAAGTGCAAAATTTTTCAAAATAATAGTTTAATGAAAAAGAAGAGTAAATTTGTTCACATGAACATCGCAATAGAACAACAATCAATGGTGACTCTCAGCATTATTCAGTTGTTTTGTTTCTATAATCTCGTTTATACACTTTAAGAATAATTGTACCAAATATAGTTAGAAAGCTAATTAATAAAGACCTTATATTCAAAAAATTAATATAAATATTTTAATGAAATAATACATTAAGCATGTTACTTGTTGAGTTTTTTGCATTTTGAGTTTTAACTTCGATAATTATATCTACGCTCTTCTTAGTTTTAATGAGAATTAAAAATTTATATAAACTATGCTGCAGAAAGAGTATCTTCTTAAGATAATTAATTATTCACAAAAGACATTCATTATCTTTCAAAAAGGAAAGTTTTCTTTTACTTTATTGAAATATGCATAATTAAAGCTATTTTTATTAAATTTAATAGTGATACTCACGTTTTAGCATATATTTCTAGAGTGTTTAAAAAAATATTTTTATTGCGATTATCGATCTGCGAAAACAGAAGGCGCTTAATAGTTTCAAATAAAGGATAAAGGTATGATTTAATGTTTCCTAATTTCAATTTAAAAACCTCAGTAAAATGTTAAAAACAATAACACTTACCAAAAACAACTCAAAACAAATATATACTATTTTGTATCAAAATCTTAACATCAAATCAAAACTTTTCTATTAATATTGTAATGAAAAGAGATTTTTAAAAAAAAAATCGTATTCGAAAGGATTTTTTCGAATCCCAATCTTCGAAAGTGCAATCAAAATAAAATCGTTTCAATGAAAGGAAAGAAAATTAAAAAGTAGAAAAGAGCTCAGACAACCTTTCTTAGATCCGATTTGATTTCTCTTTCGATTGGATGATGTCTGGGAATGATCTTCCTGCGCGGCAGCGGCTTCTTCGGAAGAGCGGTACTTCCCGTCTGCTAGAAACGAAATACAAGGTAAAACGAAGGTGTAAATGTGTAAGGTGTAACACGAATTCTGTTTAAAGTGTAAGTAAATAAGTGTAACTAAAAGAATAACTTCTAAAACTAAATTTTGACAAAAAAAATATAAGTTAAACTTCACACACACACACAAACATCATAAGTCAAACTTCAAATCCTAAAAAAGGTCAATCATTTTTTCCGATTTTTTTCGTTTCAACAAAGCCATTGAAAATGCAGTGTATGAACATTTTGTAGAGAGAGTTGGGGATTATAATCTCCTGATTTCTTCATAAAATTGATATCAACTGTAATTAAATAAATATTTGTTTACATAAAAAAGTTTTATTTCCGACCGGCGGCGCAACGGTTAGGGAGCTAGCCTTTGGAGCCTCTGGGTTCGGGTTCGAATCCCGATAAGGCATGGGTGTTTGTGTTTGTCGAGTATATGCGGAGTACGTGCTCGTTAAATCTGTTGGGTCCGAAAGTCCTCCAAGTTCCCATACCAAATCAATACCTCTGGGGGTGACAAGCCAATTCTGGGGATCCTCTAGTTGGCCTCTGTCTCTAAAAATTAGATGGATCCACTTATGTGTGTGTGTTGTCTGTTGTGTCTGTCTTACTTGACGAAGGTTTATAAGCGGGTCTCTGACCAAGCACACAAACCTGAAAATATATGTCTACCGACCAACCAACCAAGTTTTATTTTAAAAGTTTTAATTATAAGTCAAACTTCAAACCCTCAAATCGGTCATTCATTTTTTTGTTCGTTATGAAAAGGCCATCACATTGAAAATGCAGTGTATGAACATTTTGTAAAGTTGGTGATTTTAATCACCTGATTTCTTCATAAAACTAATTTCAAAGTTAACGAAATGAATGTTAAAGACTATTTATATAAAAAAGTTTTATTTTCGTGATGCCATTCACCTTCGCATAACATTTTAACAATCACATTCAAGAATATTTTTTAAAAATGCTTTTTTTATTTTTTTTTTATTAAGACAACAGTTATTTTATTTAGCGTTTGTTTCTTGTCTTTAAAAAACTTGAATTGTATATTTTTATAGCAATAAATAAGCCACAATTTATAGTTTATTTTTAAAATTCTAGTTAAATAGCACTCGTGTTATACTTGTTATCCTTGAATCTACTTTATCTGAAATTTAATCGAAACTATACTTTGTAAAATATAAAATTGTTTTACTGATTGATATAAATTTTTAAATACACAATTTTATATATAATATTTGGGTGCAGTTATTTTGATGATTGTGTGATGATATTGAAAAGACATAATTATCTGTTGTAAACCTTATATTATTAACCTGTTATTTAATGGTAAAAAACCTAAGGAAGTAAAAGCAAACGTCTGAGCATGATATATTTTTGTTTTATGAATTTCAGAAAATACATTTAGTGAGGGATAAAGAATGAGGGAAATGGGAGATATGAATAAAAAAAAATATTTTATCCTCAAACAAATTCCATCAAAGTATAAATGTGTCACAATACAGAAAAGTGGAAACAGAATTACAGCCATCAACTGAAAATGACAGGTCCTGAATTCATATTTTATGAACAGTTATGTGTTAAACCTTTCCATTGATTTATAAAATCTATATTTTATGTTTTTGATGCAATATAAGAACTGGACATCAATACAATCATTTTGGGATCAATAAATAATTTTTCTTATATTAAGTTTTTGTTGTAAATATGGATAATTCATTTTTAACTAGCTATTTGTGGAAAATTGTGTGTAAATTAAAACATAAATCCTTGGCTTTCAGTAATAATAACTATTAATTAATAATGGAACTGTTTTAATATTTTTATGCAGATTTTTAAAAGTATTCAGTTTGTAAGCTAAAAATAAAGATTATTTTAATAGGCTTAATCTCAGTCCAGAAAAAAAATATATAAATAATGGCACAAAAGCATATAAAACCGCAAATTACTCCATTGTGCTTAAAATAATATTGAATTTACAATCTATAATTTAAAAAATATTTTCTTAAGTTAAACCCTTCAATTTACTTCAGTTCCACCCCAGCAAAATAAGAGAAAAACGTGACTTTCCATCCACTTAAGGTGATTCTTGCCAATCAATGCGAATTAATAAATTTCAAAAAAATCGATTATTACTTTATAAGTATAAAAATATCGTGTTACCTGTATAAAAATTACAAGTTAAAAATAAAATGCTGCTTATTTATGCACTGATGATAATGCACTGATCATGCATCGATTTGCTGTTTGTTTTTCCATTTCCCCGTCAAACCTATGCAAAACTACAGCAGTATTTTGCAATAAGAACAGTGGATGTTTAGAAGTCCATTGGTACCATCAGTTTTTTTTCTCATTTTTGAAACATAATACATATTTTAATGAAGTATTTATGGGGTAATTTATTGAATTTCTCAGAGATTGTGCTTAAATCATCAAAGGCCAGTATTTTTCTCAAACAATATCAATTGAATTCAATAAATTTTTAGTTAAAATGAATTCAATAATACCTTTGAAAGAAAATTCCTTATGAAATATAATTTAACTGCAAATAACCAACCCAAACGATATAAAATTTCCCTCCCACACTTCAAAAGAACTTAAAGTAAAAGTTCACGCCAGACTTCCCCTCTCCCTAGGCATACCTCACGCCCACCCCTCTCAGGAAGAAGATCGAAACGAAAAACGTGCTTCCCAACCCTTTCCGCGATTCCCGTCCAACCACAGAGCAATTCCGTATCTCGAAGAGCGTAAATTAGAAGTTACCCTATGCAGGATTGCCCCCACTATCTCCTAATCAATCGCTCGAAAACTGCAATCCAGTCTAATTGCCTTCTAATTACCCACTTACAAGAGGGAATGCCCCAGGCTATCAGCTTGCATTCTGATGAGACGGTTATTGACGCCTTCCATAGAGTTTTAAACGAGTTATACGGGTTTATTTTCTTCGCCGTTCTTATTAGCGGGTCTCGTTTGCCAGAGGTCTGGTTAATAAACAATTTCGGATCTGCCGAAAAGAAGCCGTATTGGCAGGCCGAGGTTTAATCGGGGACCAGGGTTGGGTTTTAATGTGGCATGTATAGTTTGGGAAACTCATTTGGGGTTGCTTTTAAAGACATGCTAATGGTATTAATGGAAGATAGGTGTACGCTGCTTCCCAATTAAGCCAGGGCGGGTGTAGTTGCCGGGAGAGAAAATTAAGATTGGGGCTGGGATGTTACTTGTAACTGTATTATGAGGTTAAATCTATCTTTTGCTATGTTTTGACAGTTAAGAACTTGAGGTTACAATTTGTATTAAAGAAACGTTGTTTAGTTCATTTAGAATAGAAGATTTACGAAGGCTAATTTGGTAAATTGATCTTTTATTTTATGTCACGCATATTTTATTTGCGACAAATGTAATGCTTTATTAGTTATAATAATTGCAAATTTTAATTTCAGACAAATGTCGAAAAAAAATTGCGAAAGCAAACTACATAATCGCATAAGTTAGGTCATTAGATTGAATTGAAGAGCATGGTTATGATTCAACGTATTGTTTGGTTTTAACTAGACTATATTAAAAATGTGTCATTTTATAAAACTAAGTTGTCAAGTGTTATTTTGATTCAGACGTAATTAATCCTTTGGCTAAATTATAAAACTTATTCATCAATTCAAATAGCAAAACAAATTACAAAATAAACAAAAAAAAATATTATTTTAAATATTACATTTTTTTGCGAAAGCGTTCTGTAAGAATTTTAAATAAGAAAGCTCTTTCACGCAAACTTATTTCTCAATTTATGAAATCTCCATTATCTTCAACACTGAATCTCCGAAAAACACAATCGTGCAATAATAAGGGAACAAACCCATCTTGTCACATGGCAGAGGTGAAAAACGGGCCCATATAAAATCCAGAGTCCCCACGAAAAACACATTACATGATACTTTCACGAAAAGAAGTGTCCTTGGTAAACAGCAATGCTTGTCGCCGTAAATACTCTTTCCCAACAATACAGAAGCCTTTCATGGCTCGTGGTTAGTGCTTTCGCGAGACCTTTTAAAGAACAACAATAATGGAGCGTGTTTTGTCACACTTTAGGGCTTCTTTCAATATCAGAAAAAGGAGAAGAGGTCGGTGAGATTTATTTTCGTTTCGATCTCAGGATATGATTAGAGGACATAGTTATAAGGTTTGAGTATACTGTGAGTTGGATAAAATAGAAAGTCATATTGTGGGAGTTACTTTTTTCTATAGTAAATGATTTCTTTTAATTTTGTTTATAGCTTTATAAGATAAACTATTTTGCGAAAAGTACTTCTTATTAAGTTGTGGGAAAATTAAGAAATATAGGTAATAATAATTTTAGTCTTAATGATGTTTTTTTAATAGTTTTTATCTTAATAATGCTTAGTTTTTAAACGCATGGTAAATAAAAATTACTAAAATAAAGTTCGAATCTGAAAATTATTTTTACTCCTATCTCAATAAGTGTATTTTAAGTAATATTGACTTTTATTATTTCTTTACATATTATTTTTTGCATTATAAATACATGTAAGAGAATAATTATCAAATAATTTAATATGTTAATATATGTATCTTTTTTATTAATTAATTCTGATCATAAAAAAGAACTATTATCAGTGCAGTCAATATATTTTTTTAAAATCTCAACCATACACTTTCTGAATATTGAAATCAAGTTTAAAATAGTGTGAAGTAGAAATAGATATAAAAAAATTGGTTTCAAACCATATTTGATTAACATAAAAAAATACAACCATACAATTTTACATTTTAATACTTATTTTCTGATTTTAAGCATTTGAAAATTCAGCACTGACGTTAATTCATATACCGACGACCGTAACTTTATAAAATCGAATATAAATAAAAAGAGAATAGGAGTTGGGGAGGGGATAGAAAAGCATTTTCTCCTTTCAAATCAAAAGATTAAACTATGTATTTTGCAAATTCCGGCGTCAACAATCTTCATCGACTCGATACTTCAGGATCTCAAAAAGGAGTACGAAGGTGCTGGGTTTGGCAGAATTTGCCAATCCCTTTGGTTTTTTCTCGATTATTTCTTCTCACAACCATTTTCAGTTTTTTCTTCAAGGGATGAAGTGCAAGAGGGTTTCTCTTTGATTTCCTGATCTGACAAGCTTTTAACTTACCACTTTAAATAACTTTATAGGCCATTTTAAATAATCGCCTCTTTCGTGGAAAAGAAACGCCTTTGTCATGTTAATTCAATGGAATTTGCTTCAATTTCCGTGTTCTGCGATATATTGTCCCTATCTAAGACTCCGTAGCTGCTTTTTAACCTAATTTATGCACACACACACAACTAAGGCCTCTACTTGATTTATCGTTTTGTCTTGAGATTATTTTTCCAAAATAATTTTGAACTTTTAAAGAACAGTTTACTTGTGTGTGTTGCATGTTAATCACAGATTTTCCACATTTAATACATACATTTATCTGGAAGTATAACAGTTTAGAAAAGACTAAATAAATTTTTATTAGTGTATAGATAATTTTTAAACCCATGTCAGTTACACTTATAAATTGTAATTACAGGGTACTTTAAATAATAAAAAAGGGAAGAACACTGGATGTCTGTTTATTAGGAGCAAACTTACCAAGTTACAAATAGAAATCGAACAATAAGTGTTAGGATGGGTCTGGGACATAATCCCGAAAGCCGAAATCCCGACAAGCCAAAATCCCGAATGGGTCGAAATCCCGAATGGGTTAAAATCCCGAAAATAGATTTTTTGTCCATTTCTCGATTTTTTTTAAATATTAGAGATTATGATTAGAGTGATATTAGAGATAATATAGAGTGAAATGAGTGAGTGAGTGGAGTGAGTGAGTGTGTGGTGTGAGTGAGTGAGTGGAGTGAGTGGATCCCACTGACTCACTCCACTCACTCACTCACTCCACTCACTCACTCACCACTCACTCACTCACTCACTCCACCCCACTCACTCACTCCTCCTCACTCACTCCTCACTCACTCCACTCACTCCACTCACTCACTCACTCCACTCACTCCACTCACTCACTCACTCACTCACTCCACTCACTCACTCACTCACTCACTCACTCCACTCACTCACTCACTCCACTCCACTCCACTCACTCCACTCCACTCCACTCCACTCCACTCCACTCCACTCCACTCCACTCACTCCACTCACTCCACTCACTCACTCACTCCACTCATTCACTCCACTCACTCACTCCACTCCTCACTCACTTCACTCACACAATAATAATTTCGACCCATTCTGGATTTCGACCCTTTCGGGATTTCGTCCTTGTCGCGATTTTGACCCATTCGGGATTTCGTTTATGGCCTTTCGGGATTTCGGCGTTCGGGATTCTGGCTTGTCGGGATTTCGGCTTTCGGGATTGTGTCCGGAACCCTGTTAGGATAGAGTTTCAGTCTATCTGGTAGTAAACTAGGAGTGTGAAACAAACACACGACTTCGAATTATAACTATATAAATTAGTACTTTCGAAGGAATTATATAATCTATAAGTATAAGGTAATTTCGATATCTCTACAACATAAAAAGTTGTAAGGCCCGTTGAGTAAGTGTATATTTTTCGAAAACCTTATTATGACGTCCGACACATACTAGGAACTCATGTAACAATTTTGAAATTCTTGGCTCTTTTTGCTCTTCCTAATGACAGACAGACAGAATAAACGTTGGTTTTGACTGACAGGCCAATGTTCAAATAGCACTTTTTCAGAACCATCCCCCTCCAAAACGTGTAGAACACAAAATATTCATTTCAGATTGATGCACACAATACTTTCATTACCTTATATCTCATATTAAGTAATTGAAAGAAGAAAAAAGTCTGGAGTAATGAGCAACTTGAGGTGTGACGCGCAAGTGTGCCATTAGAACCTTGTCAAACTAGCTCAAATTCCTGCCTTCACCAGAGTAAAAAATAACGTTTTCTCACGGAAAAGGGTATTGGATTCTGCTTTGGATTCGATTTTCGCATCCTCTCCTAAACAGGAATGGATCTCAGTCTGGCAGACTCGGGTCCCGAGATTAGACGAAATAGCGAACTATGTCAAAAAAGTACTTAAGGAGTTCAATATCTGAAGAAAAATATATTTACCAAGTGACTGCCGAGAGGATATTGAGGGTTTTGGACGTAAGTAAGACTTTTATATTTTTTAATGAATTGAAACCTTTATAAATGTGCCAGTGAGGAACTTAAACTACAGATTGGACAATTTAGCATAGGAATGTTTTTTATGAAATTTAAAATTCTCAAAATCGATTTTTATTTAATTTTTTTGAACGAATTGTGTTTTTTTTTTATCTCAAATATAAGAATTAAAAATGAGGGTTTTGACATTGAGGCTTTTGTAGAGATTAGAAATACCATTTTTTTAATGAATTAATACCTCAATAAACTAATGTTGTGCATATGAAGAAATTTATAAATTTGAACTTTGAACTTACCATGCAACGGAAAAGTATTTGTATGTTTCTTTTTATGCATTTTAACATTTTGAATTTATAAGTTTATTAAAATTTTGAAAATGTATTTTTTTTAATTTTGAAAATATAATTTTATAAAAAATTTTAAATCAAATTAGTGTTTTTTTCCATCTCAAATATAAGAGTTAAAAAATTTTAAATATTCATTATGTTATCATCATTAAAAGCGTCTATGATTTTAAAGGTTAATTTCAAACAACTATTATGCTCATCGCAAATCAGTTTACTTGTTTTAGTAAAGAAAAAAAGAAGCAATATTTTTAAATTATTAGACTTATGGTCTGGATGGGAGTAAATGTATGTTTTTTTTAATTGACTCTCACCCGATTCTTTCTACTTCTTTATATTTCCTAAAAACATTTATTATCATAAAAAACATATTATTATAAATTCATTACATTAAATAAATTTTCTTTTCTTATTAAATAACCGGCGCTTCAAAACCATAGTGAACGGTCATTATGGTTTAACGGTTATTATTAATTTGAATTGCTGGAGCCAAATTGTGGATGTAATATTTTAAAATTTAGTCGAATAAGAAATTGTTATTGAAAAGTGTTGGTAAAGACACGTTTCAACACTATGGCTATTAAATTTTTCTAAAAGACACGAATAAAATTCTTACATCAACTTCCAAATTAGATATGTTCTAATTATTATGCTCTTTTTAACGAGCATTTGCTCTTTGTTCCTGTTCTTTGTTCTTTAAAACAAGCGACGTTCTTTAACTTGCTCTTATTTTATAAAAGAAGCTTTATATGGGGAGGTATTTAGGAATTATTTTTTTTTAAAAAGGAATTTCATTTTAAATATTTAAAATACAAACTAACAACAAGATTTTGGCTAAAACAGATTGATAGAAAAATATTTTTTGCAATAAAATGAGATTTTATTAATACAATGTCAAAATTCTTGAGTAATTCTGAACAAATTATATAAATTTTAAAAGATTATGTAACGAATAAAACTTTTTCTAAATTGATAATGTTTTTGTGGTTAAGTATGAAAACCATTAAGCCACTAAAGGTGCGTTCACAACAAAACAGTGTTAAATTGACTAACATGACCTTTCATATAGAACTCACATTTTTTTTAAAACTTACTTTTAAGACTACAGTTCAAACTGTAGGCAAAAAGAAAAAACTTTGTTTTAACAATCCGAAACCATGAATTTCGCTACTTTTTAACTGAAATGCTTGGAGTGATTAAAGTTGTGCTTTGAGAGCGTAAAAGCGTCTGTCTAAGCACGATTCTCCCTGTTTTAGCAGTTTTGTAGTTTTTGCTGACATTCTTCTGAGAAAAGGGGACATTCTAAAGATATTTGCTGTAAAATTTATAGTGTAAATGAAATAATTGTGAAGAAAAATGTTTGGGTCTGTTCAAAGATAAAATGTACGCATGTTAGAAGTTTTATTTAAAATGAGAAAATACTTGAAAATGAGAAAAAAGAAAAACGGATTTAAAACGATCAACTTATTTTTGGTTGTTTTTATCCTAACCTGTGGCGCAACTGGAATTCTATCGAGAACAGAAATTTAATTAGGATAACATTATAATAATAATGTATTTATATTAAATAAAGATATTTAATCCATATAAGTGTTTTTAACTTTATGTTTTTGGTACATTTTTCAAAATATAAAAATAATGACCATCTAATCGCTCATGAGAGGGGGGGGGGGGGTATGAGGTATAACAAATTATATGGATTTATTGACCGTAAAGTACAATAACTAGAGATGTGGTATTTAACTTTATTATTATGCATGATAATGCAGATTTACTTACTTAAAGTCTATTCTCTTGCTCTATTTCAAATATTCAAATGAGAGAACTGTTTTTTTTTACTTTGATTTGGGATTTTGTGTTTGTTTGTGCAATAGTTATATTGAATGCTATTTTCAAGAGCGGAAATAATTGTCGAAAATTAATGATTTTTATTAAGTACAGCTCAAGTAATTTATTCTTCAAATATATTCTTCAAATTTTTATTAAATAACAGCTCATAGTAACCTGTGGCGAAGAACAGCTCTCGGAGAAACATGATAAGAATAATAGTTCGGTCCCCAAACGTTAGTTCATGAGTTCGCAAAAAAAAATCATCACTTAGAGCAGTTAAAATATAGTACCTTCAGAAACAAAATTAAGAGCAGTCCGCATTGGAAAACATGTGTAAAGAGAATATTAAAAGAACATATGTTCTTAGCTCTTTCATCGCAAAAGTTTTAACACCTTTTTTATTTCTGTAAGATTGGGTATTGCATTTATAGCATTCGTGGTATAAGAAGCGCAGTTGTCTTTTGCTTCAAACCTACTCTATAAGAACGATAAGAGGTTGTTTCTTGTCATGAACTTATAATTAGTTATTTAACTAGTAACGGAATTATATGCTGAACTTTTTTAGAGCAAGACAATGATGTTAAGGTTGTAATTAAGGATTTCAAAAATAGAAAATGCTTTTAAATATTATATTAAATTATGATGAATAATTGTTAATGTATAAAAGAGCGGTTCTTTTCGATAATGAACAGCAGACTATTCCCAGTCATTTAAAAAAAACATGTTCGAAACAAAAGGGTTGTTCTTTGGTTTCACATCTATGCTCAAAGCTAAGTATTTGGGCATCTTGAAGGAACTCTCGTTTTCAATCCTACCGAATCTTGTCTAATTACAAACCGAAATGCACAGACCCAATTAATGCGTAAATAAGCTCATTTGCTACCAAGGAGAGCCACGAGAAATGGCCTCTGAGGTGAGAAATAGCCCTTGAAAGGGGATTACGGGAGATGGTTTATGGCTGAATTGGGCGTACGAGTCATCAGGGATGCTTTGTTTGAGGCGCAACAGGATTCGGGTGTCGAAAGGCATAGTAACTATGTTTGTTCATGTGGTTAAAATGAGATTGCTCAGTTTAATTATTGTTATTTGGTGTGGGATTGTTGGTTTCATGTTAGGATCGCTGGTTTATACTATTGTGTGAGTTAATATATTCATATGCAAATCTGATATTTTTATGAATTTAACTTTTGATGAGTATTTTATTTAAAATCGGTTATTTTAGATGTATTTTTGCCAAATAACAATGTGGAAATTTATTTAGTATTATAATACACAATTGCTATAAGTGAATTAATAACTGTTTTATATTTGACCTATATAATTCAGATATTTGTTTTAATGATAATAATTATTATTATTGAGAGAAATACCATTTTGCAGTGACGGCAAATGCTGTAAATCTTCAATTTCTACTATTGTTTCAAATAAATACATGATTTTCAAATAAATGCATGATTGGCGGACGGAACGGTCGTTCCGCCCGCCAATCTCAAAATGACGCCAAGGGCTAAACGGCAGTTATGTATATATACTCTAAACATTTCGCCATGTTAAACGCAAAATCGTGAATTACTTTACATAAAAAAATTTAGTTATTCTAGAATAAAAACAGCGGAGAAAACAATTATGGAAATTTACGAAAAGGAAATCTTCCGAGCAGTTTTAGTCAAATTTTGCCCTAATTTTTGCTCAGACCTACAGCTATTACTAGGCCATAAATCTGGAAGCGGCTTTTACTAAACGATTAAGAATGACCCAATTCATCAGCTGACATAGGTTTGAAGTTTCAAAAATGAATCTTTCTATTTTTATTTAAATAAAGTCTATATTACCTTTGGCGGTATGGTTGCGCAATAAACAAGCCATCCTAGCGGCCACGTACTTCCGAAAACACGCCAAGGTTTGCTATAATTTTGTCGAAGAGCCGCATAGTAGCGCTGTAAACTATTGGGAGGATTATTGCAGCTTCTAAAATATATGATTAATCAAATATCTGAATCGACATATTGAAAAAAAATGTCTAATTAATAAACGGAATGCGTCATTTAAACTTTTTGGCGTTTTCATTCAAAGAAAATATATCAACAACGAGAGTGGAATGATTGTTTACATTTCTAGATCAAGATCAGTCATATTTGGTTGCCAGATTCAGTTCATACTAACATTCAAACTTTTAAACACTTCGCTTTTTCTATGGAAAGTAAGAAATAATATTTTTTTGTTCTTGGAGGTTATACAACTGTCCATAAACATTGAAATCGTGTCGTCTATTTTGTAACCATATTGTCTCTGTATATTTCGTTATTATTCACGAAACTTGTTCTTGTTAAACCTTTCTACCACAAAATAAATTTTAAAAAAAATAATGATATCCCAAACTAAAAAAAAATATGGAAAATTAAACAAGCGCCAATCTAAAAAAAAAACCCTAATGCATTTATTTTACAACAAAAAACAAGTCATTATCAAAGTTGTCGCTAAAAAAGCTGTGATATACAAGAATGCCAATCTCTTGTTTAAAACTTCTTGGATATTATAAATAATATAATTTAAGTTCCGCTGCCATAAAAAAAATTGCGCTGTTTGAGGTTGGTGTCCATTTTAATCCCCCTTAAAAATATTCAATCACACAAATGAATTTAAATTAATAGGTGGATAATCAAAATAACGAAATATACTTAAAAAAAACTTTAACAAATATATGATTTAAATACATTTATATAAAGGTATAGATGGTGATTAATATGGACACCAACCTCAAACAGCGCAATTTTTTTTTATTTCAGCGGAACTTAAATTATACTATTTATAATGTCCAAGAAGTTTTTAACAAGAGATTGGCATTCTTGTATATCACAGCTTTTTTAGCGACAACTTTGATAATGACTTGATTTTTGTTGTAAAATAAATGCATTAGGTTTTTTTTTTTAGATTGGCGCTTGTTTACTTTTCCAAAGTTTTTTTGTTTGTCTATTTATAATGAATATATCAATTGATCTATTACTAGACTTGAAAGTCTTTCTTTCTTAATTATATATTTTTTCGCTTTCAGTATTTTTAATTTAAATCTACTCTACTGAAACTTTATTATTAAGCTTTCGCAATTTAAACTTTTTTATTAATTTTATTTTAAGATATAATATTCAATAATCACCTGTTGTGGGGATTTTAGTTTGGTGATCTTCGGGATCTTCTAATTCCTTGTCTGATTTTTTTACTGAACCCAAGCTCTCGTGTTTTGGAAAAACCTCGACATCTGAAATCATAAAAAAATAAAGTTTCAATAAATCTAGCAAACAAAGATTTTTTAATGTAATAAATCGTTAAGTTTTAATAATTGCATTATGGAAATCTTAAGTAATATTCAATTCAAATTTATTTAGTTATCAAATTTATTTGAATTCTCAGTAAATTGTAGCATATTTTTATAATTTTGGTTAATTTTATAGGTATGTACACAATTTATAAATTAAAGTTGAAATGACCAAAAAACGGTTAGTTGCTACTTAAGTGTGTTTTTATTACTTAAATATTTAAAGGAAAATTATTAACAACGGCTAATAGTGTTTCATTTTGTTAATTTGTTATGAATGTCGTGTTTCTAGTTTATAAAATTAAATAGAAGATAAATTTAATTTAGATTCAATTTTAAGTTTATATTTTAAAGTCTTCCAAACGTTCTTTTTAAATAGGCAATTACACACATTTTTGTATTTATCTTAAAATTAAGCATTCATAATAAAAATTTACTTAAATAAATGTTTAATAGTATGCCTAAGGCATCTCGTAGCATTTCTTCTTTATTTAGTTTTAAATTTCGAACAATTTAATTCCTGACGATATTTTTAAGTCAAATAATAATTTTATTGCAAAATTTTCCTAAATATTTGTGATTAGATGCGAGTATAACTCATAAGTTTATATAAAAAAACATTATAACGCAGAGTAACCTTATAAAACATTAATCAAGATCAACAGGTTTCTCGAAACTTTATGTCATGTGACTATTGCAGCCATAAATGATACTATTAATCCCATATCTGATTTCCAGGTAGTAAAAAAGACTATGTGTATGCTCTGCAAGTGAGTGGTCTTAAGAAGAAAAAAACATGAAATAATGGATAGTTAATCAATACGAAGCAGAAAATAATTGAATGGGAAGGGTATTGTCATGGCAACGAATGATTGACATCTGCATACGTCTAAAATAGAGAAAAGGAACTATGGTAGGTATTTAAAAGGATATGAAAGCAGTGATATAATTGTATATGATGGCTCTTAAATGTACTCTTTTTATCAGCGTTAAAATACAATTAAAATATCATTTATTTACTTTTTAAAATTAAGAACAGGAAACTCAAAAACTTATATAACTAAAGAGCTTTTTAATTCTTTAAAACACTTTTCAAAAACACATTTAAACCTGTTATTTTATAATTATTTTTATGAAAATTTTTATAATTGTTTTTTATAGTCATTTTATCATAATTATTCTTAAGAGTTATAATGCGTTACCTGTGTGTGTAACTATTTAGTTTACACAAAGACTGTGTTAGTAAACGCGAACTATTTTAGTTAACAAGTTTTTCATATATAAGTATAAAGCGAAGCAGATATAATATCAGTCATATTGCAATTTTGTAAGATACAATTAATTAAAGCTGTACTTTAACAGTTCAATAAAAATTGAAAATCAAAAGTATTATTTTTTTGCTTGAATAATACTGAACATCTCTTTGAGTATATTTTTTTCACTTATTTTTTTTACTACTAACTTTTAATGTAGTTTTACATTTCGTTTTTTTACATACTTATTTTCTAACTATATTAAGTTATTTATAAAAAAAAATAACATAAAATTTCTATCTGCATGTAACGACCGGAAATAACAAATTTGCGGCAACTTTTCGAAAAGTGTTTGAGAATCGAAAAAATAATTGTACTCATTTTTCTATTGCCTTTCTCAATTCTCTGTTCATCCGGGTAAAAGGAGGAAATGAAAAAGCAAATTGAATTTCATCCTCTTGCTTGTGAATTAATTTTTTCTGCAGTTTAGAAAACTATTCTCACTAATTTCATGAGATAAATAAGTATATGTCTCTTTTGAAAACCGCTCTTTTGTTTCGAAGAAGGTGAGCAAAAACAGTAATTGGAAATTCTAATTAAATGAAACGAGAATGGTGACATTCTTTAATTGATAACAGAGTTCTATAGAATTAAATTTAAAAATTGAGAAAAATTGCTGTGATATTAGGCTTTATCTTTAGCTAAATACAATGTGTAAAAAAAGTTTATTTTGTCTTCTATAACATAACTGACTGCTAAATATTGTTTTTATAATTTAACAGCATTCGGATTTCCTTTACAAATTTTTTGTGTGAAATATTTTGTTAATATAACTTTTTAATTTTTTAAATGATTTTTTATTCAGAATTTTAAAATACGCTACACGTGTCGTTGTTGTTTTGTAAAGAATAATCTATTTTTATTATTAATTTGCTACTTGTTGATAATCCTTACTGTTTACAATTTTTATATACATTTTCTATTTGATTTAAAAAATATCTAAACATTTTTATTTTTTTAATTACTTACATTTATATAGAAGCTAATCTAACCAATAAAATGTTTATTTACTTTTTAAATATGTTAGTGGTAAGTTAGTTTTTTTTTAAATTTAGCTTTTTAATAGTTCCTTAAAAAATAATAATTACGGAAAATAAAACAAACATTTGTTTGCATAGTTATTTGTTTCTAAAATTAAAATAATAAAAAGCATTATTTGCAGCTGCATGTGATGTAAAATATTTTTGAAAATATTTTGAATAAATGTCAATGAAGAATATAAATATCCATACATTATAATTTTGAATAATATGCAAATTTCATAAGCATTTCATATTAAATGCCCTATAACCTTAAATTGCCATTTATTAATACTTTCATTAGCAGCACATGCATAACTTTAACTTTCGACAACACATGCCAAAGCGTTGCCTTGCTCCAACTAACTTCTACCGCATAAATCCACCGGCAAAAGACGTTCTACAAACTTATTCAGAACATTTTTCGAACACTCTCAAGGGGTGAGAAGGGTGCTAATAGCCCATCCCTAATAAAGGGGCTGCTGGTTGCAGACCTATTTTGATTAAATACATGGCTTATGGATGTGATGTACGGCAGTCACAGTGCCAAGGTTCAAAGGTGTAATTGCGAGGCATTCATCAACGGCATCTTTTAACTAAGATCCAAGGTTTCTCGCAGCTTTCTTGATAAGCTAATTACCCTCCGTGCTAATCGATGAGATATCTTTGAGTATCTGAAGCTTCTCTAGACATGGATTGATAAGGCTGTAAGGTACATTTTACACGCAGTGGTCTGGGAATGTTCGTTGTATTAACGGAGTCAGATTATCGTAGTGGAAATGTTGTATCAATTGGTTTTTTTTAACATGCAACGAAAGCAAAAACGATACTGACAGTTTCACTTGCGCTTTTAATCAAGTGTTGGCAATGATATACGTTGCTGTAGTTGTAAGGTACGGCAACAAAATGATCCGCACTTCAAATTCACTTAATAGCCCTAGTGTGACGACGTTATTTCAACCAAAGCCCGTCAGATTCATTTAACATTGCGACTATAGATCGAAAACCACTGTTTAACCAGTCTACGTCAAATATATACGACTGAATCTATTTTATCTATTATACCTATTATATCTACTTATTTTGACTGAATTTTAATCAAATTATTTTGACTGAAATATTTTAAGATTGAGGATATGTTAGCAGATCGGTTTTAGACAATTTGCTACGCATCATGCGATAATATATGGAAGGGATTTCGCAGTAAAGTTTGCACACTGGATCTCTCAGCTGCAAAGAGTAACTCTTCCTATAGAGATGGGTAAATATGTGTGCCACTAACTTATCTTTTTCATAAACTTAACTACTAAGCATATTATTTAAATAGTGTAGTTGAACAGTATCGAAATAAATTGCTTATTTCTAACAAACATGCTAGTTACACCTTTTGGAAACCACAATCCGAGCCAGTCAACAAATCATATCGCGAGAAACTGATGATAAAATTTTAATAATTCATGTAAGGGGTTGGAGCAGTGGGGGAACCTTTTCACTTTACGTTTAATGTTATCGGCCACCGTGCAACACTCAAATAAATTAGTCTAGTTGCATAAGCAAGAGAGTGGTAATTAAAATGAGAAAATGTGGGAACAATTGAAATATTTTGGAAAATGATAGGCAAAACGAGTTTCGATGAAAATTATATTAAAAACAAAAATAACCAAAACATTTATTTAAATGATTACATAACGTATTATCTGATGTAATATTCACCCAGCAATAAATGGCATAATATGCTAATTTAACCAAAGTACATAAAATTGTTATAAATATAAGTTTATATTAAATTCATTTCAGAAATGCTTAAAATTTTCACTTAGTTGTAATTGCTTTCATATCTGCTAATTTACAATTGACGCATAAATAATGTATCATCAATAATTAAAAATTCTATTTAAATAACTCTCATGCATTAAATAGTGTCATTATAAATACTAATTTTGCTGCTTTATTTTCTCAGAAATATAGCAACTGGGATTTGTTCTGTACTATAATGAACAAATTAAAGTTTGATAAAGCTTTAAATATCAAAGGTTACAATGTTATAACTAGGAACAAAATATTCAATATTTTTATTCCTAAAAAACTGTTTATATTTAAGTATATTGCAATGTGATTCTTCATTTAGTATTTGTTTGCGAATGTATCACTTCAATGTCGTGTCTTACCTTCGATATTTTGTCTCCTGATTGATGAAGTGTCCTTTGTCGGTTCACTAGTCGGTGGCGGAATCTCTGGAATTACGAAAAAAAAAATCATGCATTTGACTAAGAGCGATTGTACTGAGCGTTAAAGACAAATTAATAATTTCCCCAGTTCGCTTGCAGAATTTTTGAAGGAATGGCTTTGTCAAAGACGAGAAAAAATCAGAAAAATTGAAAGTCAAATTTCTGATACTTGTTATTTTTTGATTTAGCATAAAAATTGCATCACAAATCTATCAAATAATTTAGTAGTAATTCCTTGTTACTGGTGAGGCTTTATTCTTTCAGTCCATAACCACACCGAAACCACAACTTTAAAGTTAGTCGATAAAACTTAATTAAAAAAAGATGAAACTAAACAAAAAACATATTAAAAGATCATACAAGAAAAATTCACATAATTTTAAGTAAAGATATACTGTAAAAATAACATTAACTGAAATTATTTTCATTATATTCAACTTGATTTTGTAATAAAGAGTGTGAAAAATGAATAAAGATAAAGTATTTAATTTTCAAATAGAATTTTCATTAATAAAAACTTGAAGCAAAATTTCAAAATTTATGTAATGTCTGCATAAATAATGAAGTATAGTTGCAAGCTAAATGAAATATATGCAAAAATAAAGTCTTTGATCAAGAAATTCTTTGATCTGTTGAAATTTTAGGAATAAGCTGAGGAAATAGATTATTTTGCTTTTGAAAAGATTTTAGCAATTTATTTAATCCAAAATTTAAGTTTTAAAAATACACCAAGCTTTTTAAATATATATTGAAATATGTAATTTATTTTAGATATTTAGTTATAGAGATATTTAACTTTTAAGCATTACATATATATTTTTAAATTTTATTTTATAAATTATTTAAAAACATAAAAAAATCTTATTAATTGAAAAAATATTACGATGTTACTTTTTGTCGTGTGTCTTACTTTCGTTAGTGTGCGTTACAAATTAAAAATTTTTATTTAGTATATTTAACACTTTATTTGGTACTAAAAATAAACTAAAAGATTTTATTATCGATGTGAGATTACTCAAAGCTGGCTTCCTAGAATTTGCAAACCATCTAGAATCTTTGCCAATTATGCCAAACCAATCTCTATAAAATGAGCTGCGCATTTGTTTCATTGACCCTTCTTTCGATAAGTTTTATTAATGCTTATATAATCTATATATTTTTATGTCTGAATCATTTGATTATCTAATTACCATTGGAAATATTTTGGTACTGTCGCAATGCAAAAAAAGAGACATTATTGTTGCGATGCAATAAAAGTGAATCTTAGGTTATTACAATCGCGTTGTGTAAAATTAAATAAATAAATAGGTTAAGCGACATTAACCGTTCCCAGATTCTATAATTTTCCCCAAAATAAACACAAATAAGACAAAAAAAAAAAGTACTAATAAAGAATCTTAAAATTTCCTAAAGAATGCATTTATTGACTTGTTTAATTATGAGCATATTTAAGACAAAAAAAGCTTTATATATTGATTGGGAAAGAATGGCTTGTTTTAGGACAATACATTTTTGAGCAAATAAAACCTAAACATTAAATTGTGGGAAGTGAGATTTATTTTTAAAATGGTAACTGAATAACTATGTAAAAATAAATGACAAACGGATTCACGATCAGATCACAAGAGGGGAGTACTTGGGAGCCCAATGGAGGAGAACTTTGCATCTTATTGATGCGGGAGATGAGTGGAGGAGTTCGGCTTGCGGAGGGATCCCGAAAGTGTAACTGAGCTCTGTGGATCAAGGAGACTTCAACGGTTGAGGGTGCGGGTTGGCTAGGACCCCGGGGCTGGCAGTCAGAGACGACGGACAAGTGGCTGGGGACTCAGCTGACAGGTACGGAGCGGTTGACCATGAGGGGCACTAGCTGCTCACTCATCACAGGCTGGAAGCAACTGACATATCAGAGGCTGGGAGCGGCTGGGAGATGCGAGGCTGGGACTATGCAGGAGCCCAAGTTGAGATTCTGTGTGTGGAAAATGTATTTTTTTTGTTGCAGGCATTCGGGTGTTCGATTCGATTGTCGGCGGTAAAAGTGTCGAGGGAGTAGAATTTTTTTTATATTGTATTTCGTCTCCCATCTTGTGCATGGAAAAAAGTAAAGTCAAGTTGCTTTCTAAAATCTCAATCCTTCCCTTTCCATCCTAGGTCTTGGTGTTCAATTGGTTGACACACTTAGGTGAGGTGTGCCATGGGGTAGTTCCCCACTCCTGTGATTCAGTGAAAGTTCCTTCTATGGGTTTAACAGTGTCCAATACGCATTGTGGGAAAATCTGTTCTTCACGTCCTTTTTCCAAGAAGTTGGAAATAGACCACCCAGTGTTCTCGTCGCCAAAACCTTTTAAACCGTCTCCTTGCTCGAAAACCTAATTAATTTATGGCCCTGTAATCTGAATATTCGTCACCATGAGCCCTAAATCCATTTCAGATCGTGAGAATGGTATCTTTTTTTAAAAAAGTTATGTATAATTGTTAAAATCAATTAATGCATCACGATAGGTACATTTCAAAATACCTGGAAACTGAGTCATCTGAGCATTTGATTTTCATTTGATTCATTACCTTTTTATATACATTGTTAACTGACTCCCTTTTTGAGTAAGGTTAGATTGACCATGAGTAATGCCTTTCTTTTTGTAAACGAGTCAAATGAATATATTGGTACGCGTCACATAACTCAGTTGATGAATCAACTGATACTTTCACCGAGTCAAAAGTTTGGGTTTTTGCGTAATTTTTGTATTAAATTAAAGATAAACTGTATAGGTATCTATGTTGACTGAGGTTAAGAAAAAATTGGTTTTTCAAACTTGAAGCTAGTATTTTGATTGCACAGTAACATTTCACTAAAATAATAAGTTTTTGTAAGGGTTTAAAACAGAGCAAAAATACCTTAACAATTCAATATGATTCATTTCCATAGAACAAGTATTTGTTTACTCAAAAAACGTCAGTGTACACATCATGAAATATTTACCGACAATATACAAAAAATAATAACAGTTCAAATCAGCAAGTCAATCATAATAAGTATACAAATTGTTCCATAACTTTTCCATATTTACAGTTCTTGTAAGTAAAAAATGGCTAAAAATTTTTAACTATTTACGTTGAACCATAACTGTTCCCTATTTGTTTTCTTTATATCAGTATTGAAAAATATATATTGTTATTTATTCCAAATAACATAAAAGCTGTACCCAAAGGCTAGTCAACAAATTTTATAGTCTCTTGAATCAATATTTGTAGTGCCTCATCAGACCTTGAGATACGCTGAATTTTTTAAAACTATCCTGACAATTCGAACTCTCTTTTTGAACTGTACCTTTTGTTTTCAATGGAAACACTTAAAGCCACCTAATGCATGGGGATTTCCTCCACTGGATTAGCTGATCTTTTCATAGTTTAACTATACCAATAAAAATTTGGAAAATGTTTGTAATCTAATTTTTCAATGAAACCTAATTTAAACTTTTGAAAAATTTAGAGCCATTTTTTTTTTAACTTTTACCTCCACTTACTTGTTTTTAAACTTATAACTGTTTCCTGTAATTTGAGGATTACTGGTCCGTCATTCCATTTAACTCTCTCCAATTCAAAATGTAAGCATTTTTACATTTTTGTTAATTGTTTTAATTGCATTACAATCAGATAGGTAATTTAGTAAATTCCGTAAAGAGTATCGAGATTAATTAAATTTATTATTTACAAATACGTTATGTAACAATCAGCTTTTGAAACGGTGCATTGCATAACTATCCTTTCTTTTGTATCTGTAAATATTTTCGTCGTCAAATTTGAACAATGTGATATGATACTTTACACTAAATGTTTGGTTACGGTAATTTTTATATTAAATTAAATTAACTGTATAAGTAATTTGTTTTAAGTGTTAGCAAATAATTGTTTTTCACATTGGAATAGTGATCTTGTTGCACATTAACATTTCACTAAATAATAAGTTTTGTAAGAGGTTAAAAAGCAAATAATCTAATAAATCAAAATTACATTCAATAGAACAGTATTTTTTTACAAAAAACAGGTCATTGTAACTTTAAATATTACTACAATTATACAAAAATATACATTTAAATCCAATCACAATATGATAATAATTGTTACATAACTTTAAACACTTTAAAGTTCTTGTAGTAACATGCAAAATGTTTGCAACATTTACGTGAACATAATGTTCTCTTGTTTTCGCTTTGTATTGAAAATATTTAATTGTATTATCCAAAAACAATAAAGCTGTACCAAGTCAGTTCATCAATTTTAATTTTCTTGTTGATCACTATTTTTATGTTGACTCTTGTCTTGGTTTCCTGAATTTTTTAAAATATACCCCCTATGACAATCTTTACTTTTTTTTTGAACTTTACCTTTTACTTTTTCAAGATACCTTTTGTCCCTATGTAGACACTGATACAACTGACTCCTACTTCCTACTTTACACTAAACAAAAAAAAATATACATACAGTTGAACAATAATTGAATTTTTCTACCTATTTAATTTTGAAAAAAAATTTATTTATAACAGACCATACGTAAACTTTCAATCCTACTGTTTTAAACGTTAAAACATTTATTTTGAGGCTAATACTGATATTTTAAATATACCTTTACAATCCAATTCAAAACCTTAAGGCTTAAGCTTTTGTGAGAGGCTTGAGTCGTTCTATTCAACGATACAACTTGTTTTAGCTTAATTACAAGGAGAGTTTAAGTAAATTATATTAATACATGAAACCGATGCCACTAGTATTAAAACCAGAATAGCAGGAACTTCTTGAATGATAACATTAGAATCGTTTCTACAATTGATTTATAAGTAATATCTTACACAATATTTGCATATTATTTATTGTTATTCACATATTTAAAAAAAGTTATCTGCAACATAAAACAAGCTAAAAATAATTCATAAAAAAAGAATGGTCAAACTCAAAAGATGGTCTCATCCCTCTCTAGTTGTTTTGGCAATCAAGTTCCATTTTATTTCATTCCTTTTCAGACATTCTAATTTACTTATATGTTGCTAATATATTTCTTTTGATAAATAAGTAATATTAAATTGCAAAATTCTAGTTCAAAATGATTTATTCAACGAAAAACTACTGCTAATAAAATCATGTCAATGAACAGATAATTGTCTGGAAATATGTCGCATATTAAATTTCATTGATACAGTTATTGCATTCTTAAGCATTCTATAAATAATTTTAATTTAAAAAGTGGTTAATAAAATTATATATTTTGTAAATACTTATTTGGTTTACAAAGATGCATGACTTGAAGGAACTAGTTGCAAAACTACCATTATCCAAAGTATAATTAAAATATAGGGTCCGCGGTCCGTTTATTGGTGACTTTTGACGATCGTTAAAGATTTAAGTAGGGTTGCTATACGTATCAGTTGTCAGGGGAGGATATTGGAGGATAGCTCTGGCTATATGGGATACGAGGAATCCAATTTGATAGGTATCTCCCAAGCCTATTTTTATATTTTACAATCGTCAATGGTCGTCATTGAACATACTGGATAATTTAGCTAAGTTTTACTCTAGGGAATGCGAGTTTTGGAACTGGACCCTTCATTTGTTTGTCGTATCGTTATGTGTCAAAGTTTTTCATAAACTTTACTTTTCACTGCAGTTGAACAGTACCTTTGTTATTTATTGTGAAATAAAATTATAAACAATCAAGGTTATTGTTTTAATTTATAGAAAACATATAAAGTTTTTAGGAGAGCAGCTTTAATTCAGCAATCAAAGTTTTAAACAAACTAAGGAATCCACTAAATTAACTATATGTCTAACATCAGAGTATATATTAAAATTTATAACATATTCCACAAATCAGACCCAACGTCAATGAACTCTTGAGGAGAAATTCATATAATTACAAATACTTCAAATCGATTTATAATATTTTTTTAACAGATACATCATTTCTACTTTCTTACGATATCAAAGTGGTAAAAACCTAAAGATTTAGCAAAAAAGCTGCGATTAAAAAGAATTAATCTAAATTATATTTCTAGCAGAGAAATAACTGTCATCCATGAATCTACTTAGTGCCTTTTTAGGTATATACACTTCCATTTTTTAGGATATCAAGACTAAGTTTATGACAAAACACTCTTCCATATTTCAACTTGAGCCCATAATATAGTAGTCAATGAACTAATATGCATAAAAAATCGCATTTAAACTTAGATTTATGTTAAATGTTCTTATATATCGCGCTGTGCCCGGACAAAAGACAATTTTTCTTTTAATTTGCAAGAAAACTCTGTTCCTCTTCTGTGCAAGGTGATTATATTATGTTTATATTTGTTAGGTTAATAAATGTTTATTAACATTTGATAAACAATGATCTTATTGTACACACCAAATGACACCAGTACAACGGTAATTTTTCCATGCATTATTCAGATTTAGCATTAAATCTGTTCGTGTATATTTCAGAAAATAATATGATCTCATTAGTCTTACCATATAAACGAATGGATCCCTCAGTGGATCCCAACGAATTCTCCGCGAAGCACTTGTAAGTCCCAAAGTCCTCTGGGTGCAGATTCTTTATCGCCAACCTCATATGCACCTTGTAATTCTTTTCCTTTATGGACGTCTCGTATTTGGCGTCGTTTATAATCATGTCCCCGCCGTCTTTAGCCCAGTAATTGATGGAGGCCGGGTACGCCTCAGTGTGGCAGTCAAGCGTCACGTCTTTATCCAGCGGTGCGCCTACTAATTGGTTCGGGATCCACATGACCGGCGGAACTGCAACACACAGAAGGGAGTGGGGACTTGGTAATTGGGAAATATCTCTGACCAAAGAAGGCTTTGGGGAAAAAATGGGATTCAAGTGGTATTTGACACATGTTATTGAAAATGGACAGATTGGTTTATGATTTATGTTGAATTTTTATTTTGTAGATAATTTGCTTGTTTGTCCTTGATAAAGATTCAAAATTAAAAACGGTCATTAATTTGCACTGTAAGTATTTTGGTTTGTTGTTTTTAATTGTAAAATTGTCATAACTTAATTTTCAATTTTTTCCAGGCCATTTTACACTTTTTAAATTTGTTAAATTCAAATATATTTTTTGGAAAGCCTTACTTTAAAAATTACAGTTTAGCATAATATTATTTTTATTAAAATAAATATATCTATTTTATAATCGTAGCAGAAATAAATTAATGGTCAAACTGATTTAAAACTGTAATTGATATTTCGATTATTAATAAATTGACTAAATTCAGCTTTAAAAAACTAATTTTTATTGAAACAAATACGTCATAAAATATTTTTTTCTGAAAGGCTCGGAAACACATGGAAGGAATTTGGACCCATGATTTTCGAATGCTTACACTCGGTGATAACCTTAAACAGTGTGATGCATTTAAAACTTCCAAAATAAATGGAATATTTCTAGTTCAATCCGGATTCCCGAATTTTTAAAAAAATTTAAATTTTTCGCGTGAGTTTCACTTCGAAGTATTGGGTTTTTCAGAATGATTTTTTTTTCTAAAATACTATCTATAAACATAAAAATGAACTAACTCTTCTTCTATGAGATCCTCGTACGAACACCCTTAGGAATAACTCAGTGGAAGTAATTATTACTGGAAATAATGAACATACCCTTTCCTATATAGAACCCAGAGGAAAATGGGAATTTTTTCCTGGACGTCCTTCCGTTGAAAAGGTAAATTACCTCATCTTCCAGGGATATGAGACACTAATAATGATAATAAGCAGCTACGAGATATTTCTGTGCTACAACTAGAAAAAGGACCGAAGTCCTATTTAAGAATATTGAACATGGATCCTGGCAAAGAATTTGTGCATTACTTTGTGGTGTTATGGAGAAGCAAAAACTTCTTTTCGAGATGTTTTGTATTGAATTTCTTTAATTATACGTTCTTGTTAAACACAACTCTGCTCTTGACTTCCGTCTGGTAGCCGTAAGGGTGTTTGATTGTTTTTTTTTATTATTTGGTAGTTTTCGAGGAATTTTGTTTCTCTTCTTTAGATTTCAAACTCATCATTAGGAATAATATTGTAAAGGGACAAAGTTTTGCGATATTGGTATTCATGTTGATATGTGATGGATGCAAACAATTTGAAGAGATAGATTTTTTTGAAATTTTTAAATCATTTTGATGATCCTGTTTGTATATATTTTTATTTAAACTATGGTATGATCCCAGTACAAAATTATATGACTTATTAATAAGTTCCAGTTTTACATTAAAGTAATTTATTGTTCACTTAAATATACTTAGTTACTGAATATCTTATTTTAGTTAAATGGATTAAATATTGTTAGATAGTATAATGTTTAAATATTTTTAATTCAGTATAATGTTTAACTATTTTTAATTTAGTATAATTTAGTACTATTTTCATAATAACTAATTCTAAAAAAACAAATGAGAAATAGTTTTGAATTCCAGATTGTGAAACTATTTGTAAAAATGCTCTAAAGTGCACTCACAATTGACGTGTAAAAGAATTCTTCTGCTAACAGAAGGTGGTACTCCATTCGAAGCAATGCACAGGTATGCTCCCATGTGTAACCTGCTTACTCGGCTAATGTTCAGTTGATTTCCATCAAAACTCGTGGCTGTAAAAACGCAAACAAAAACATAGAGTTAGTGAATATATTTATGTTACATCCTCAGAAATTTGAATATTTTTTTTTAAGATTTATGAATTTTTTTGAAAAAATTAAACGTTAATTTTTTTAAAGTATTCCTAAACAATAAAAAAAAATAGTGAAATACATTTGTGTAAAATACATTGTAAAAATATATTCCTGATAAAGATATAAAATAGTATAGTTTTGAAAATCTATTTGATGCGTTAAAATACCAAAAACTTAAAAATTTTTGAAGTAAACAATTTCAAAGCAATTGAAATTGTTCAATACCATTATTGAAACTGATCAATTATAAGATGATAATTTAAAATATATATTTACTACAATAAGCTTGATGGCTAAACTTTCGATTCCATTTTTATTTTAAAAGTTACGAAACTTTTATAAGTTTTCGTCACTTTATAAAAAAAGCAATACAATTTTCTATTTATAAACATATATTACCTAATACTTTCTTTCCGTGCCAAGTCCCCAAAGGTATTGCTTGGTTGTCTTCTCTTCTCCACGAAATGTTTGGACTGGGGTATCCTTTGGCTTTACAGATGAGAGACACGTTTGTCCCTTCTCGTGCAGTGATGTCCGTACTGCTCTCGTTCATGATGATATCAGGAGGAACTGTGAGCAAATACACACATACAATAAAGTTAATAAAGCTCTTCATATTTGTCTTAGAAACTTATGGGAACCTTAATTAATATTTGGAGTTTCCTCAAGTAAATATTATATTACTTTGAAACATATATGTTTATTAACTTTAGTAAATATTCAGTTTAGCACTTTGAGTTCTAAGAATGAGAGTCACTTGGAATGATGTTTATGTTTAATCGGACTAATCCTTAAAGTTTTTCAGATAAAACCTTTAAGTCTCTGAAGTATAAAAGTACTTCTTAGTATGTTCGCGACTTTAGATATCGTATGCAGTTCTGTTGTTAAAAATACATAAATATGGATAAGAACTGACCCAAATATAACAATATTGATAATTTAAATAAGAGAACTCACTTTATGTAAAATAATAATTTGTGTGGAGATACGGGGTAGAAATAATCTGACTTGAAAGTGTTAAATTAGATAAAATTTTAAAAGTTTACAAATCCTATGATTATTAGATTTCTTTTAATTACATTTAAAATTATACTTTTAATTTCAATATTTCGTAGAAGAACACGAACTTTATATTTATACAAAATGAAAAAAAATTATTGAACTAGAATTTTTTTTACTTTTTGAAGATTTCTAATATTGCTTCGTCAAATTACCTTAGAATTGATTATTGTTTACTATATGAATTACATTTCCCATTATTGTTTAAGTTTTAGAGAAAATGCGGCTTTTGTAGCAATATCTAAAAATAAAGCAGAATATGACACTAAAAATGCATCCTATCATTAAAATAAATAAAACAACATTGCTATCATATCAATTATTATTCTCATTTATTAATATTATGGTTAATTAATAGTGATAGATTTTGGTTTTATACGCAAATAGTATTTTTCCATCAATAATAAATAAACAATATAACAGCCTAAGGAAATGCATGCATTCAAAGTACCAACTTAATATCAATGTATGAGCTATTTTTATGTTTGTTTCCTCGGATACATTTTCGCAAAATTTTCTGAGAACATTCATAATCTATTATTCATAAACTTTTTTATTTGAAGTTGTTTAGCTTATCCAACGCAATAGAATAAACACTATTCCATCTCCAATCCGAGTAGCAAACATAACACTACAGATTTATACAATGTTTGTTCTCGGAATAGAAAGGCGCCTAGCACAGCAGATATACACCCTGATCCATTCCGCTATTTTTGCCTTGTTTCAAATGTTTAGTTTCTCTCCTCGATTTCACACTACACTCCTCCTGTTTATTGAATTTTTCTTCTTGGGTGCGATTTAAGGGATGGTCGGGATTTTCCGGATTTTTATCGGATTTTTCCCGAACGTTAGACCGGACTAGCTTTGATGTTTTGACAAGGTACCAACTTAACTAACTCACAAAAAGAAATTTATATTTGTAGCGACACCAATGAAGAAATACAATTAAGGAATAGTAATTAAAAAGCAAGTAAATATTGCTTTGATATGTTTGATATGTATGTTGCTGGAAGGTCAGGCCTTGTTACGGAAAAAACATTTACCCTCAGAAAGGTTAATTTTTCAACATAAAAATTCAATTTTCTTAGAGGAGAATAACACTAAGCATGGCAACTGGTCATACATTTATTTACTTTTTTACTTTTTTTTAATTTATTTTAAATTAATTTTTTTCAGTTACATGTAATTTGTATTTGATTAATGTTTTCTTTAAAAGTAATTAATTTTAACCAAAGTTGACTAGGGATATGTTCTTTCTTGGATTAATTTATTCATAGAAATTTTACAGTATAATTTTATATTTAAACTGTAAGTATAGGAAATTCAATCTAATTTTAGGTGTATAGCAGTCTGCCATTACTACTGTTGAATGTACTGATTTTCATTTTTTGGAAGTAACTAGAAATAACACTTATGAAAAATGATTTTGTTAAATATAATAAGACGATGAGGGCCTAAAAGCTGGAATAGGGCCTAAATTCAAAATTAATTTTTACCATTAAATCTAAAGCACAGTATATTTTTTCTATCCTTTAAAACTCCACAATGGGTCTGAGCAGAAAAATAAATAGGCTAGGTATTAAACACAAATGTTTCTTTTTACACAATGTTTTGAAATTATTATTTAAATTTTTTTTATTTGAAACAAAAGTCAGTTAAAACTGTGTCGAACTTTCACTATTGTTCTTTCTGCAACTACGATTTTAAGAATACAGCGGGTGAGTAGTGTAAATTTGTTTCGCTCCACCTATAATATAGCAAAAATATCACACAGCATTCGGGTATATTTTGAAGAAAAACAAGTGGGGTAATGCTCTGTTTATTTTTAGTCTTTCTGAAATTGGGGTCGGAAGTAAAAGTGAAAAGAAACGTAAGTCAACTTTGAAATTTAATGTATTTTTATGTATTGAAAACAGTTAAACCTCTAATGGTATATATTTATAATTACATTATGTATGTGTCATTATTTTGAAAAATAAAATAATGAAATAAATAATATATTAATTTATTTTACATTGTCACTAAGTTATCATAAATATATGAAAAATACGTTATATTTCACTTTAATTTACCACAAAAAAATTTAGTTTTTTTTTAAAATTTAGACTAAAAAACTTTCGTCGTAAATAGTTTTTTTCGATTTAATTAGCGATTGAAACAAATCTATAAATTCCATATTTTTTCAGTTACTAAATATATGAAACGTTAAGGAATTAAAGTTAACGAACACACTGAAATAAATGATAAGAATCAACCTCATAGTATAAAAAAGAAAACTTTTAGAAACACTTATGCATATTTCTAAACTATCCAAAATAACTTTTGCAAGATTTAATATTCGCAAGTTTTAAAACTATCGAAGATATTTTTTATTTAATAACTTTGGTTAATTTAAAAAAAAAATTCTGTTCATAAAATTCAGAACACGCCAATAAAACAAAAAGTACACACCAACCAATATCTAGTCTGTGTTTTATTATATAACTCTGAGGAAGTATACTTTATTTTTCATAAAAAATAAACGTTCACAATTTGGAAGCGGATTTGACAAAAATGTAACTAGTGTAATACTAATTTCAGTAAAAAAAATAGATTTTAATATACAAAATTAAATGCAGAATATTGGTAAAGATGTTTTTTATAACCTACGAATAAATAAAAATATAATTAATGAAAGCATATTTTTCTCCTTAAACATAATTGATTTTTTGTTTATTTTTCTTCCAAAGATGTGTAATCTAATAGATAAAGAATAGGGAGAAGATAAGTAGCTTTGTCACCTGCTGTGCAATATGTGTTGTTATTTTTTTTTAAAAATATATTACCCCATAGTGTTAACATGTCTAAAACAGAAAGCCTAAATTATGATAAGAATTTTTCCATTAAAAATACTTGAGCTACTGCGGTTGTAGTTTCTTGAAAATTTTTTCTGTAATGTCTTTTAAAATACACGTGTGAACAGATTTAAGTTGGAATCACACTCAAAGTAATTATATACATTTGGAGATTATTTAAAAAATTAAGCTAATTGGTATTGTTTTCGTTAGAAAACAAAAAAAGAAAGCAATATTTTAAAATTGTAAATTAAAGAATATCAGAAGTATAAATACAATGAAACTTACACACATGGTAACTTATTTTATGTTATTGAAACTGTGTTGCTACAATCTTCAATCCACTTTTAAAAACCCAGCCACACTCAAACTATGATGCCAGGCACCATCCATCATCGAAGTAATTTTTCCAAGTTTAATATTGAAAAAAATGTAACTTCATTAAGGCATAGGTTGTTTAAACTAAAAAAATCTACATATATTTTACTAATAACTGCAGATTTTAATGGATCGTTAAAGACAAGATTTAAATTTAAATTTTAATGGAAGCGTAGATCAATTTTTTTTTCAAAAGTAAACAAGTTTTGATCGAATGTCTAAATAATTGCTTGAACATAATAAATTTACTTTAAAACTTCTGTGTAACGTTATGCATAAAAACGACTGAAAAATGTGTTACTATAATTTTATGGAGTAACGTTACAACACAAAATTGTAGGAAGGGTCAAGTTTCCTCATATTTTGTGTCATGTTACACCATTTATTTGCTAGAACGTTTACTTCGTAAAACACGGAGGCAGGATATGCTGCCACCATTTTTATGTCACAATGTTCCACCAAATTTTTATAGTTTACACAAACAACCTTATAATAGAAGGATATTTTAAGTAGTAAACGTTGCTACGTGGGAATCACTACTGAACAAGTATTCTAAATTAAATCTTTCTCATACAAAAAAAAAATGTAGGTTGCTTTTTCCATAAAAATAGTTTTTCATTTGTTTTATGGAGTAACTTTATATCAGATTACACTGAAGTTCAAAAATGTTGTTCACGTGTATTACCCTAAAAATTAGTTTCATAATTGTTAAAGGAATTTTAGCGACGTTATTTTATCACTTCCACCCAACGATACAATAAAAAAATATTTTAACAAATCAGTTGGTTACAATTTTTTCAAGTCCTCTTAAAATACTGAAGGATGCGCTTGGGACTACTCTGGATATTGATATTTTCAACAACGTCCGACGAGGAGAGGTTTCATTTTCCAATAAAAAAATGCTAAGAATCAGTTGTAACAGAAACTCGATGCTGGTCGTCAATAAAAATGGCGAAAGGCGACCAAATGTCCATCATTGTCGAAAGCACTTGCGCTATATCGATAATAACTGATATCTTAAACGCATCGATTTTTCACTCCTCCGTAACGGAAAATATAAAAACAAAAATGTAGTGCCTAATTTGCGAGAGCAATTGATCAGATATCTTAAAGGACATAAAACCTGATCTAACAAGATCTTGTAAATCCGAATATTTTTTACGAATTTATCGATTTTTTAGGCATTACAAAGTGTCAATGTCAATGCTCAGATAGTTCTTTTTTCGTTTAATAATTTATCATTAAATGAGTATATTTTAAAATGGATGCTTGATAATTTTAAATATTTTACTAAACTAATTTTAAAGAAATTCATTTTTAGTATCGAATGCAAACTATTTTACAAAATGTTAACTCGTATTTCAAATTTATCGATTCAAAATCAGAATTGAAGCGCTTAATGGAGGAACGTGCTAAGTGAAACTTTTGAAAAAATTGAGATTTGTGTGTCATTAAACATATTATTCCATAATTTAAAGATAATATAAGTTCCCATTTTTCACAAAATTAAAATTAAGTATACTTTTAACCGATTGCAAGTACCGTTTTTAAGGGATTTTAATACAAACTAGAAACTTTAAAGCTCGTTTTCACCTTTTTGTCACTTAGCACGGTCTTCCACCAAGCTCTTCAATTATAAGTTAACGGATTTCCTTTGCAGTTTATTTCGAGCATGAGCACTGGAATACATTTCGCATTTATGTAATGAAATGGAAATAAACTGAAATATACGTTTTACACTATTTTATTTTAATTAAATTTACATTTCAAAATTATTGTATGTTACCTAAAGCACCATAAAAACACGCATTTCAAAATGTCTACAATTTCGTGAGGGAATATCTTTTCTTCAAACAACTTTTTTAAAGATTGAAAAAAAATACTGAACACACAAAATATTTCTTTTTATTAAAGTACACGTTCCGGGAACCTGTAAAAGTCCTAAAATGATGCAATGTTATAGGTGAAAATTTTTTATTGCTCAGGAAAATTACTTTTTGCTATCTCCAGGTAAAGTTAAAAGAGAGCCAAATAGCTTCGTTACATAACATGAGGCCATATAAGTACTAAAATTGCTGTATGTGGTAAAAATTATGATCAGGCTTCAATAAATAAAGGATTAATGTTAGCAGAAATTTTTTATACCATGCAACTAAAAATAGTTTATCGGTGCTTTATGCTCTTGGACGTACGTTAAGTTTCGAATGTATAATAATATTTTGATGCTTGGATAGTTTTCCATGACATAAATTTTATTTCATATTTATTTTTCAAACAATTATTATTCGAATGTAAGGTATTGCAAAACTATGAATAGTGATAAAAATACATAACAGTAACTCATATCCATTTCTGGGTAATGAAATAATATAATTTTTTTTTCTTTCAGTTGCCTAATACGAAATATAAGATAATACAAGTTCTGTAATGTTGTTTAAATTCTAAAAATTGATATTTTGATTTTTAAACTCGTATTAGAGGGTTCTGATTCTAATTTTTTTTTTACTAAACTGGCCCGTCTGTCTAAAACCACTCTAAAGCTCAAAGTAAAAGAGCTAGGGGATTTTACTACACGAGTCTCTACCTGTTGGATATCATAGTAAAGTTTTCGAGAAAATAGCGCACACCAAAATTGTAGCTCTCATGGAACTTGGTTGAAAAGGTATTGCTGAAAAACGAAAGAGATACAGACTTCAAATTTGGTACACGAGTTCAAAGTAACTGTTGAACATCAAAATAATTTTTTCGAGAAAATCGCCCTTACGCAAAGGTTTGCTGACATAAAACCTTTTTGGTTTTAAAGGTATTGAAATTAATTATCTTCATTAATAAACTTAAGGTATTAATTGAAGCTAGTACAAGCATGTGCCAGTAACAAAACTTGATATCTGCCACTTTTTGTTGTTTCATCTCCTTCATTACTTTGATTTTTCAGGCTACATTATCTAAATGAAGTTATGTAAAGAAAAATGAAATGACAAATTACTATTTTCCAAGGGATCCATTTGGAATTAACATTAATACAATACTTTTTGATCCATAGAATTAAATACGATTCCTATTATTAACGTTGTATTAAATATTTTGAAAAGTCACGTTGCATAATTTATTAAAAAGCCTTGTAGGACAAATTGTCACAATATTTTAATTTAATATCAACGTCCATTTTGAGTGGACATCGGAATGTTATTTTTAGACATCGTATGTTACTAGGAAACGGCTGTATTTCTTTAATGACTCTCAATCTCCCACCTTCGGATATATTTATTTTTGTTGTAATACTTCATTATTTTCTACAAAAATTATTTTAACTTGTATTGAATGACGTAATAAACGCTAAAGTATATTTAGGTAACTAAAAATATATTAGTTCATAACAAATGTCTTTATTATAAATGTTATGTTCTTTTTATACAGTATGCATCCTGTTTCTTGTTTAAAAGTAAACCAGTTCGTGGATAAGTTATTTTTATGTTTATTTTTCAACTTAACCAATAATACAATAATAGCCAATTGTGCGGGTCGAGTTGGCTTTAATCCATCCAATAATAGTCCACAAACTAACGTCCTTACTCCAATTCGGCACTTATTTTCCAAGAATGTGGAAACTTTTATATGTGTGGATGATTTTTTTCCAATCCGAGTTATTGTATTTATTTAAAAGAATAACGTACCTACCCAAAATGTAAGTCACTTGTTTACTCAATTTAAAAATATGTTTTTGTTTTTTGACTTTTAAGTACAGAAAGATTGTATTGAGTTAAATTTTTTGCATTATTCTTTGTGTGGTTCCAAATTTTGATATTTTGCTTCTGTATAAATCTTTTCGCTACATGAAATTTCAATTGAAGCCGAATTGTTTTTTTTAAAGATTATTAATGTTTGAAAATTAATAATTAATAAATTATCATAGAAGGTTTTAAGCAAGTTTTTGAGCAGCTTTAGCATGACAACGAATAATATCGTTGCTTTGAGCATTTTTCTGCACTAAAAAAATATGCACTATAATCTGTCCTTGTGTAACAAAGAAAAATGTGGGATTTTTAACAAAATTTTAAGAACTATTACTGTTTGACAGTAAAAAAAACAGTAAACGAGCTTAATATTAAGAAAAAATATGTACCCTAATGGAAGAATATCTTAACTGCAGCCAATTTATAAAATTTATTTGATCAAATAAATATTCATATTTCAGATCTTATTTTAACCCTTTATCTACTAAAGGTACTTATGAGTATTACTTATAAGTCAGCTGATTTACTTTTCATTGTTAATTTTAAGAAAATGGGAGAAAGGTGGAACTTTTTGACTTGTACGGTTTTAGAACATTACAGTTTACAATGGTAAATTAAATTCTTCGGAAATTTTTTAACTGTAGTTAACTGAGTCAATTCGTAATGCCCGGACGACTCTTAAGTCCCATTTAAAAAACCGTTGTTTTACATTTCATCGTTCGTTTAAGAGGAAATAGATGGTAGTGGAGATTTTATTAATGCAGCATTCAGTTTCAAAGCATAAATAACTAAAATGATAAATCATATTCATTCAACAAAATTTCGTTGTTGGTTCGGTGCAATTTTGAAAAATTTTGTTCGTTGTTGGGTTAGTGCAATTTAGTTATTTTAAATAGAAAAGATGAAAACCAAAATAAATTCATCATAAAGTGCATTTTATATTCCATATAATTTTACAGTAATATATTATTATTAATTCCACAAATAGCTTTAAAATAGTCTACAGCAAATAACTAAAATTAAATTTTAATTCGGTGCACAAAGGGTTAAAAGTGAGCCGAACAACACAAACGCATTCTTTTTAGAAACCATCTCTCGTGAGACAAACAGTACACCACTACACTCATCTCCACGAACCCTTTCACGCACTCTAAGGAGGCACCTAAGGATTTCCTTTCATTTTTTCGACTTTTTCTCGACTGCGGCAGATAGGAGGCAATCCATCATCGGAAACGACCACATCCATCATGGCTTGCCTTGCAGGTAAGACGGATGAAAAAACCCTTTATTTTTATATTTTTTATTTTCTATATTCAAATTCAACGGGGTGTCTGTCAGGAGTATTTGTCCTGTTGTGCCCCCTACGTTTGTAGCGACTCAATTGGTAAAGGAAAAACAGAAATTTCGGAATGGCGTGATTTATATGTTTCAGTTTGGAATGGAGGGGGTTTAAAGGAAGTATGAGTGTCAAATGACTTGGTATAAAACATTATATTGATGGGTTCCTCCTTGTGCTCTTTTGTAGGTGAATAGATTGTTATTTGATCGATGGGATTTTTGATGTGGATTTTTATAATTATGATTTTGTAAAAAGTTGGTACAATTTGTGTTACATTCAGTTTAATTTATTCATTTTTTACTCCGACATAAAACTATAAAAGGTATTAGTTCTACTAGTTTCAAAGAACTTAAGATTTAGTTAAGCTTAACAATTACATCACATATTTTTAACAATAAGAGTGCATTAAAATCTTGGAAATTAAAAAAAAAATTATGATAATTCTTTGGATTCGGATGTAAAACTTAAAGGGTTAACGTCTTTCTGACGAGTTTAAAGCTGCGTCGATAGTCTTTTGAAAGGAAATAAAACATTATGATGAGTGCAAAATATAAAATGTATTTTAATTCTGTAGTGCAATCGAAAGTAATTATTGTGTCAGCTATTCTATTGATATCTGAATATGCTCAGTGAATTAAGTTATGTGCTGTTAATACATACAAGTATAAAGAATGTATAGGAATTAGTTATAGTTAGAAACCTTATAAATTGTTAAAAATATTAAATTTAATGTTTTAACCTAATCAAAAGTATATTTCAGTCCAATATTATAAATTTTGTGTAAATTGATGTTTTAAGGAAAGTAATTGCAATGCAATATGTAAGTGTTTGTAAGAATGAAAGAAAACTCTTCAATTTAGAAAAAAATATCTTTTTCCAATTAACACAAATCAAAATTACCTTACAAAAGTATGCTTTATTTTATTAAATCACAATAAAAAATATTACCACGTAAACTAACTATGTAATTAATGTCATAATACATTTGTTCCAATTTAGAATATTTTCCGCTTTGGTTAAACTTCAAAAATTATGGTTATTAATTTTGAGTAATCCATTATTTGACAAAAGGTGTTAAGGAAACGAGATAAAATTTACTATTGAATAAAAATCCCCTTCGAAATACATTATCTAAACAACGTTAAAAGAGAGTTTTATGGCAGTGAAAATTAATACTCCGAGATAATTATCGTTTCTGTTTCTCTCATTACCCTTGTATTGCTGAAAAAGAGAGTCATTATAAAAAATTGGTACTTTATTCAGAGGAACCTGTTTATCATTTTTAAATTCCTCCGATAAAATAAAAAGCAAAAGTTATCAAATGTCCGGTAAGTTTCATTCAACTAATTTAATAGATTTTTGGTGATGTAAAAGGTAGCAATTATGAGTGAAAAATGAGTAGAAGCAGATGTAGGAGCTTTATTACTATCACATTTTCTCGCATGCCCAACGCTCAAATAAAAGAAATAGTAGGATTACTAAAAAATTAACAGGATATTGCTTTAGCTTCAAATTAAACGATAATTTAAATAAAAATAGTGTTTGGAAGCAAAAAATATGGTAACGACTTCTGAATTTAATGATTTTATCTAATGCGTTATTGAATGGATGTTTTCGCTATAAATTGATTTAATACTTAAATAGTTTTATGGCTTTGTGGATTTATTTTTCGGGAGTTCCACATGTACGTTTAGTGAAAAATGAACAGAGGTTTCAATATAAATTAAGTTATAGGCATTTTTTTAAACTGCTGGCAATAGTAAAATTGAATGTCCATGATCTCAGTTGATAGATTGATAGATCATTTTTATGTAGCTGTTATAAATTATTTTTCGTCAATTGAAAATGTAAAAAATAAGCTTAGTTATCATAAGTTGTCTTCCATTTCTTGAGCAAACAACTTTATATATTTATTCTTCGAACTGAAAATGTATTTACAAGTGATTATTGTAATTGAATTCGCTAAAGAAAATTAATTGAAATAGCCAAATTTTGACTTTTAAGTTAAATTGCAATTAAATGCAGTGTTGGCGATTGTTTTCTAAGGTGTATAAATATTTTGTGAAAGAGGCTCTGGGTGAGAGTTAATAATACAAAACTACTTTTTTTTCTATAAAAAAAATTCAGTGTGTATTCAAATAGCAGAAAAGAAGGCTATTTTACTTTTTTTATACTTCTAGATAATAAAAAATAATAACCCTATGCAATTTACTCCTTCTTGCTATCTTAATTTGTCCTTTATGCACTGTAAAAAAAATACTGAAATTAACGGGAAAAGTACCGGCAGCAGAGTTGCCGGGACTTTTCCGTTTCGTTAAGCATTTTCCAGTTGTTAAAAATTTTCCATTTTGCATTTTCCCGTGTTTCACTTAAGTTCCGTTTCTTATTTCTCCGTTATTAAAATTTTCCATTTCCCCATTCAGGTTGGTTGGTTGGTTGGTAGACATATATATTCAGGTTTGTCCATTCAGGTAATACAGGTAAGGTTAGGTTCGGTAATCGTTTCCGGCTGCCTATTTCTAGCCTCCTTTAGGAGCTTTAACACAGCCAATAACGCATCGTAATTTAGAACCCTGGTAAAGTCACGAGGTCGACACCTGAGCGGGCACCCAACGGAACTTCGAGCGACATCGTACGCTAACGCCGTCGGGACTCCACAGATTTAACGAGCACTTCTGTCCCAGTGTACTCGGGCCCATCCGTGAATTGAGGATTTTTCTACTACTTCCAGCACAGATCAAATTTATAAGATGACTGACAGTAGGTGGGATTCGAAACCCCGCACTCCTGAGAAGGTTGAATCTCTAGGCTGATGCCCTAACCACTCGACCACGGACGGGCCTGGTACTACAGGTATTTGATGTTCGAGTTTCGATGTGTGTTTTCTTAGTGCATTATCGCCAATTCTACGATAGGGTAATAAAAGTATGGCAGCTCTAAAAACGGGAAAATTCCGTTTTCATCTCTTCGCTCGTGGTTTACGGACATTTTCCGTTTTTAGAAGGAAAACCCCGTTTTCAGAAGGAAAAAAACCCGTTTTCGGTCGTTATGGGAAAGTTCCGTTAAAATCAGTAATTTTTCTCCTGAAATTTCAGGGTTTTTTTTAACAGTGTGATATTAAATATGTTATCTGCTGGACCTAATAACTCTTTTCATGTTACACAACAATTTTATTTTAATTTTAGAATTGAGCATTTACTATATGAGAGACATAAAACTATTTTATTTTACATTGGGTTCGCTTTTAAATCCCAATAGTTTGGAAACTTGATTTTTTAATTTATTTTAATCTTATTATTTAAAATATTTTAATTGATATTAGTTTAACCATGGCACGTAAACTAAAACAATCTGAAGAAACATGGACAATTATTTAAGCATCAAAATCTATGTGCGGTGACTTCAACAATAAATATTAATAAGTGTCTCAGTGGTTAAAGAAAAACTGAAAATGAAGAAATATTAAGAAATAATTATCTTTCTTCGTAACGTTCAATGTAATTATATATACTTAACTCCCCCGACATGGTAAAGTTCTTTTGGGTTTATCATTAACTCAATTCTTTCCTCTTTTTTAATGGCAATCTTATTAGTATTCGTTAATCATACCAAGTAACATAGTAAAAGCTGTGTCTTTATTAATATAAAAAATGATAATGTGCAAAGTATTTACGTGCCTATGTCAACCGATCTCTATGTACTGCAAATTATATTAGGTTATAGACAAATTTGATTTAAAGTGCAAAGAGCATAAAATGATGATATTTAAGAACTAATGAAGTGGGTGGTTTTTATTTGAACTTAAACTAGTATTGATAGTGCTTAGTAGAGATATTTAGTTTCAAAGATATAAATTTAGAAATAAAATATTAATAAAAACAAAAATAATTTCAAATATTTAGTTTTGAGTTACCGCTTATTCATCGAGGAGTTACGAGATTATTATTTATTATACAACATATTAATATAGAAGTTTAAAAGCATAATCAACCCTAATAAAAAAAATCAAGTTAACTTTACGAAAATTCTAGAATAAGCTGAAAGAAATCAAATTTTACAAAAAGTGGTGGAACCTTTCAATACACATTAAATAAAATGTTGTTAGCAAGAATTACCTCTAGATCGAGTATCGTTTTAGTACAAAGTTTGCTTAGGCAGGGTATAAAACAACAATCAATAACCACAAAATATCGCTAAAAAACTTGTACAATTGCATATGCAATGTTACACTTAGATAAAGGAAAATTATTTTCACCATAAAATTGGAAGCAGCAATGTCTCCAACCATTTTATAGATATGTACTACAACATTCCTTTTACAGTAAAACTATTTGTCAGCTATAATAATATGATAGTTTACTTTTACACAACGATAAAAGCTTACAACAAGACTTTGAATTTTGTAATGCGTTATTACTTCTTCTTGTGGTAAAAGGTTACCATACTTTACAGTGAAAGATTATTCCCTTATGCGGTGAAATACTCAGTTTTTAGTTTAAACTTACTCCAAACGGTTTGGTTAACTAGCTTTACACCAAATGTTTTACCGGGAATTGGATTTAGACATGAGCGCATATTTTAGATTCAACACAACGTTTAATACGTAGAACCCTTTTAAAAGAAAAGTCAGTCAGTCTGTCTGTCCATTACCCACTTTCACAATCCAAACTACAAATTTTACAGACAACTATGATACGTTTAAAATTATTAAAATTAGTTTAAGTTAGTTTTAAAATGCTACTATTCTAATTAATAATCTTTGCTAAATATAACTATACGAATTCCAAATACTTACATCATACGGACAGTTTTATGGATATTATGGATAGAACTCATAATTACCTTATAAATCCGATTAGTTTTCTCATACCTAAAGTAATTCGTTACGAATTATTATGTTGCATTAAATATAAATATTAAACACGTTCAGAAACTTTTCTCAACAAATATTTAACAATAATATATTTTATTCTTTTTGCTTTGACTCCAATCCACTCGTGCAAAATATCGTTTCCCTCTACCGATCGATATAATCATTTCCATCTGAAATCAAAATGACGATACGTTTTCAACGTTACCAGGAACGAGCCTCATCAACATCTGACAATAGCAATTACAAAACGAAGGCTAATGCACCAGGAGACAGACATATATGATTCTTGTAAGCCCCTTTGTTCGCAACTTGGTACAAATCTACAATCCCCGGGTCCCCCAACTCCGAAACTCACGTCGCTCATATCGAGACATCAGTAAGGCTATAAATAATCTCTTCTAATGATTCAATAATGTTCTTTTATGTCTTTACCGGTGTCGGGGAGGATTTCAAAAGTCATTAACCAATATGTAACCTTTGATGAACACTAATGGATGCCGTTTCGTTGTTGTACCGATTCTAGCTTGAGGATTGAAGTGCGTAGAGGCCATTATAAAGTTGGGGTTTTATTTCGTTATTTTATGGGATTAAGGGGTTTAAATGGGAGGTCTATAAGTAGGTTATGTTCTGAGTCCTAGAAAGCTAGTTTTAAGACGTTTTAAACATCTAAATGAAATAACAGATTTAATTATATGTGTGCAATGAAGATGTTTATTGGTAGACAAAATAGCTCTAACTGTGGGCATTATTTCTGAATTGGTACTAACGTTTAGAAAATATAAAATACAAAATGCCATCTACTAAGAAGATTCAAACAGTAAGATCTTAATTGATTCAATATTGCAGTACAAACGTGATATCGGAGCAGTTCGTGACATCTTTATTTAGTTTAGTATATAATTAATTTCATGATATCAATTACGAAATGGCTTGCTAATAAGTAAAATTTATTGATGATTTGAAGATAAAAATTGCGCTTTTGAATTAAATGACAAATTTAAATTTTGTTGTATATTTTCCAAGGAAAATAATTACACAAAACTATATATATTCATAACTTTTGAGATGGGGTTACTAAAAATGCATCATTATTTTTCCCTCACTTTTATAATAAAGATACAAATTAAATCTTTAGCTAAATAGTTTGTTCTCTTAAACCATTATACTATCCTTAAATGCGGTACCCAAAGTTTAGTCAAGATTTCACAAATACAAAACTTTAATTATTAGAATAATGTTTCTTAGTTTAAAAAAAATTTAGATTAGTGTAAAACATAATTTCTTAGAATCTTCATCTCACATATTTTAGTCCGAAGTTCTCTTCAATAACGGAAGTTTTAACTAAACAGCGTAATCTTTTAATTACTTTTGCCAAACCTTTCACCATATTAGATATAAAATTATAGTACTATAGAACAAAGAGGGCACTTTCATATCTTTTAGGTACTTTGAAATCAAATGTAAATCCTTTCAGATTAACCATCAATTAAATTAAGATTTATAGGATAATTTTTATTGCTTCTGTTTAATCGATTTTTAAAAGACTCACACGGAAGTTGTTTAAAGCCTTGTATTTCCTTGAGACTCGGAACACTAAGCAGACACACTAGGCTGCAATACTTATTACTTATCCAATTAACTACCCATTTGTGAGTTAAATTAATGTCTTCATTACCAAATAAAATCGTTATTTTAATCTTTAAAAGCGTTAATCATTAAGTTTTTAAATATCGTTTTGCGTATAACTTATTTTGTACTCCAAAAATTTTTCAGTACAATGGTTGTTTTTTGTCTTATATACTTTGTTAATTTATATAAACGTATGAAAACATTTTTTAAATGTTTCATGTTCTTGCCAATCGTTGTAATTAAGTTATATAAATGATGTGGATTAATGGTAACGGCTAAAACTATTTTAAATTCTACAATTAAAAACAAAAGGTTTGTAACATAAACTGTCAGTTACAAAAGCTTCCACAAAAAAATCCCGATGCATCTAAAAAAGCAAGAAACACAGCATTTAGTTCTACATTAAACTTATGAGTATCAAAACTGTTTTTTTTTTGAAAATTCAATAATTACTATCGTTTGCTAAATGTATTTGTATTTCGAAAAAATAAATATTTCTCATACTAAGAAAAGTAAAAACTTTCATATCAACCTACCAAAATTGAAAGTATCACCTTCAAACCATAAATTAACAAATTCATTTTTAAATACAAATTTTAAAAAAAAGACTATAAAAATCCTTACCAAAAGAAAAATTATTAATAATGGGTCATTATTTATTATTAAATGCTAAAACTATAAATGAAAAATTGCGTCTGCTTTTTAAAATTTAAAAAAAAAATCGAACGCTTTGTGTATTGTTATAAACAATAATGCAAACCATCAAGAAATCTCGTTGTGTGAATACATTACGACGCCATTCCAAACTCTTTTAGATCACAAAATCAAACTTCCTTTAAATTTTCAAGTAATATAAGAAAAGTTTTACGTGAGATTGTGGTGAGTGGCAATGATGAGTCAATTCCATCAAAACTTGTTAGAATGTTTTTAAACCGAAACGTTAAATAGAATGGACTGCGCATAAGCAGGCAGAACAGCACCACACACACGCACACGTCACGTGGTGGCTTAGACCAATTGGCGTGTTTTCAACAACGACAAACACATAAAAAACCGTTTAATATAATAACATAAAAAGGAAGTTGGGAAAGGTAAGAAGATGAATAGCTTTATCTGCCCAAAAAATATGGTTGATAATTTCAGAAACTGTTTTAATTAGTGCGAAAAAATTATTTTTTATAGTTATTTTATCGTTGGTCTGACTAATGTATGTGCCCTAGAAAGTTAATTAATATTTTTAACCACGTATCCTATAAATCAATAAAATAATTTTTTAGTTACAACCGAGAATAGTTACCAATAAAACGTCTATAATGTAGAGATTAAAATAACTATAAATATGTCGATCTAAGCAAAATTACCTGTGAAGTGTCACAGATCCTTTTTTTTTAAATTTTATATGGTAGCTAAAAGCAACGAACAGACCTCGTCAAAAGGAATCAATAGTATGTATGATAAAATTTCATTAATCAATGCTATAAGTAAATGAAAAAATACGTTTGATTTTAAAATTGAACAAAATAGAAGGCCTCTGCCCCTTTTCAAAGAAATAATGCAAACTATCAAAGAATTTTATTTCAATATGCAATAGGGCGTCACTCAAAACAGACTTATTTCATAAAAATATGTATATATATCACTGTAATATAATAATTTATCGTATTATGATTGAGTGGCAATAATGATTTAAAAGAATTGGAAATTGACCTTTTTTATAACTTCTGAGATTTTCAATGACTTCTTGTTTCGAAGCGTATAATTTTTTTGACATATCACACTTGTATGAAGCATTTGTTGTTTCTACTATGAATTTGGGTGACGGACAGATGGATGGACATAGCCTTTTTAGAAAAGCGTCTACTTTTAGCTTCCACACTACGTTTATAACGTAAAAAGTGAAAGGTATTATAATCTTTCATTCCGTGTCCGTCTGTCCGTCCGTCACCCACTTTCATAGGCAAAACTACAACTGCTACAGGCAAGTGTGATACGTCAAAAAATTCAGCGCATCGAAATTAGAAGACATTGAAAATCTCAGAACTAAAATTCGAATTCGAAGTGCTTCAATTATTTAAAAAACTACAAAATTTAATGCTCATTTCAAAAGCATTAGAAGCAATTTTTATTAGAATTAAATCACCATTGCCATTCGCAACAATACCTGGAAAAACTTTATTTTTTAAAATAATAAATTAAAAAGAAATGTATTTTTGTGACATCGATCAGTTTGAAATGACGTCAAATATATTTCACTACTAGATTCTTTGTATGTCGATATGAAATATTCTAGTTCTATTTAAAAGCGAGGAATATTATATATTTATTCTTTGAAATATAAATTAATTTTTGCAAGGGATAAGTAATAATTATTGAATTTTCGAAATAAAATAAATGAAACTAGCCAAATTTAGCATGTAAATGTTTAATATAGAATATCAATTATGTGTTTGTCGCCTTTTTACCTGTTAAACACAACTGTTGTGTGGAAGCGGGTTAAGTGACAGATTCTGTTACAAACCTACTTGTTTAAGTTATAAACGTAGTGTGTGGAACCAAAAAATAAGCAATCTACTAAAAGCTACTAGAGTGAAACTAAAAATATTTAATTAAAGATTGATATTTAATTTGAAATGAAATAATTATGCAGGGTGATTCAAAAATAATATTACCAGTTTAATACTACATAGCAGTAAGAGGGTACCATTATTTTTAATCACCATGGAATTCAAGCTCAAATTTCTCTTTTTGTTTTACAGTTAATTGATTTGATACTTTACTCGAACAGCAATGCAATAAATTTACCAGGAGGGAAACTGTAAATAATTGTAAAATAATTGTTTCTTTAAGTCTATCCATTCACGTTAAAATGCATTTACCTGCATGGTATTGAAAAATACGCCTTAGTGTTCGGTGAGATATACTTGATAAGTAATAAGTAAAAAGGAATTATTTAGTTCCACATATTTAAAACAATATTTAATAAAAAAAAAAATAAGCTTGTTATATCTGCAGAATATCTGTTTTAAAAGAAATGTTACACAAATAAACTTGTTATATCTGGTTAATTCCACGTAAATACATACCACAAGTGAATTTTAAAAATATTTTTATATTCCAGTTGAAACTTTTATATGTGATTTAGAAAAGTTTGAACTATAAAAAATGTACATCAAAAACTATTATTGTTTTTCTTTGTGGCAACACTGAAGTTTCAAAGTGGCTGCTTTTTTTAAAGCATGTGTTATGGTTTTTCATCATTTTAAATCCTTGAATTTTAAACTAAGTATTATTTTTTATCAGATTTTTTGGTAAAATTATTAAAATACACTATAATGACTATCTTGAATACACATTTTTAATCGGCATTTATAAATAAAAGTTACTTAATTAGAAAGATAAACATCCCACGTTTTGGCTGTAGTGTAAGTCACGAAAAGATATAAAAGTTTCTATAACTTTTTAAAGTAAGGCTTTGCTTCAAAATTTGTAACATATTTTCTTTCTATATTAACCTTTGTGTAATTCCACACCTTTAAATTTTAAAATAAAAAGCATTTTCTCTATTTATAAAACAATTTTTAACTTTGTAGTGTAAGTTGCAACGTAGTGTAAGTCACAGCTTCTGTTTGATTTATCTATTATAGATTAGCTATAATATTTTAGATTTCTTATATTTTGATAATTTTAATTTAAGATGGCTAAATCAACAGTTAAAAGAAAAAAAGCAAAGGGAAAGACTTTAAGCATGTGGAAAATTTCAAACCTTTAAAGAAAAGGAAAGCAAAAACGACTTTACGGACAACACTTTAACTAAAAATACACCACCTCTACTGCAATGTTCCAACCGTTAGACAACATTGAACGGCATTTCTCTGCCACCAATCTTGGTCATCTTTACCTTTAGTCATGACAAACGACCATTTGATGGACTTGGTGATACAGTGAGGAGGTTATAAAAACAGCCACACCTTCCAGGAAAATTGACCCACATTCTACTAAAGATTTTTTCACTTTGCATAAAAATCTGCCCAAACATATCACTATTATACATTTCTTACAATTGTATAAAATGCGAAATAGGTAGATTAAATGATATTTGCTCATCAAAGGAAAATAAATATTTCCGATTCCTGACACTCAAAAATTGCTCTGCTTTTTAGAATTAAACAAATACTTACTTAAAACTGCCAATATTTCATTAAATCCCCAAAAAAACAACACGACTGATTAAACAAATGGAAATTTTGTAAAAGAAAATACCTCTCAGCAAAATTCTGAAAATAAATTTGATGCTGAAAGAAGAGCTTTACTGCCTTTTGTAGGAAAATTATCGTTAAATATTTTGTGGGGCAAATGTTAAGTAAAGATGCTTATTCAATAAAACTGAAACATCTGCAATGGTCAGGAAGTCTTTTTGCGTGGCCTGAGAAGGAAGGTTTTTCAGACAATTCTATTGAAGAAAGAATTAAAAAATTACCAGAAACCAACTTTAGGGGACGTTGTGTAACTTTTTCTAACTATGATTTTACCATGTATGCAATTCTTAACTTACCATGTTCAAAATTATTTACATATGTTATGTTATTATTGCCTAAATTTCTTTATCTGTGATACAATTCACATGATGTAGTGTAAGTCACAAATTGAATGTAGTGTAAGTCACGCACAAAAATGTTAATGTATATTATTTCCTATGATATTTCCACATTTTTTTTCAATTAAATTATTTAGCTTTAAACCTTGTACTTAAATTAAGCACTGGTAGAATGTTGATTTACTGCACTATGAAGAAGAAATGAGAGTTTTAAATGATAACCAAAACTCGACTTCCTTTTATGTAGTGTAAGTCACAGTATGACATTTTTATTATTTTTTAGTGAAATACTAAATGAAAATGTTTTTTTTATGATTTCTAAAATAGTATATGCTCAGGGGTAAACTGGCATACAATATTTGTTTTCGAATAAGTAGAAAATAATTATGAACTACGCAAACAAAATTTGTTAAATCGTCCGATGTAGTGTAAGTCACGCGTGGAAATACCCTTCTACATACAACTCTTTAAAGGATGAAAGCTAACTATTACTTTTCATAAACAGTTTATAGATCAAACGATTATTCTATCAGCTGCTAATTTCACATACACATTTGTATTCAAAAGACTCTGTCACACGCATGCACATCCTATAGTTCCAGAAATAATTTTGTTTTGGGGATTTGCTTAAACATTTTCTTTTTTTTTTGCCTTATTGTTCAATAAATTCACTGCAATGAAACTAATTTGTTTACCAATTTGAAAAAAAAAAATTAGAATAAATGGGCAAAGATAATAAATAAAGAAAATTAATATTTCAAATGATAGTTTTATGTAAACGAACGAGAATCGTCAAAATAGATGATTTATAATAAATGACATTTACTGTATAATTCGCATCAATATTGATTAACAAACACACGAATACAGATAAATTATGATAACTGATGTCATTTAATATGAATGCAGTATTCATATTCAACTGAACAAATATTTGAGTACCTTTGCTATGGACATAACCGTTTGCAATAACATCATAAAGCAATTAATATGCAGTAGGTATCTTAATACGAATCTTGGAAACCTTGTTGAATACAAATATTTAGTTCATACGACAATCAAAGTTACGGTTATAATTTTTTTCATTAAATCACATTGATCGTAGTTCAATATAAAAGTAATAATTTATCATATGAGCTCATTTTTATTAAATGAGCCTCAGAATATATAAATTGTTAAATATATAAAATTTTTAATTGAAACTGATACAGCTTGTTGTTGCACTGCATTCAACACCACATGCATTCATCGCCTTACCTTCGACATTTCGACATATTGCTCTCTAAGCAATAATCTACGCTCGATGAGGCATTCAATAAAATATCTATGCTTTAATTCAGCAAGAGCGTAAATTTGTAGTAATATTAATATTTTACGACGGAAAAGGCCTGCATAAAATATGTTAATTTTCCGTTCCACTGACACTGACTTAGGTAATAGTATCAAAATTTTGTATTTCATAATTATTGTGGCAGAATACATATTTATTAGATAATGAATTCATTTGATATATTTAATATTTTTTGTAAGTAACTTGTGATGCTTCTATATTTTAATTAACGACTGATGTTTATTTGTAAATATAAAAATATTGTACTTTTTTATTAGTATTTTTAAAACTCACAAAGCTCACTTATAGTTTTCACATTTTTCATTTCCCTAGTAGAGCATGTAACAACTCTCCGCGGTCAACAACTCTAAATCGACGTTTAAAACTAATACTATAATTTTGCCCATTGTTTAGAAGTAACGGCAATTAATGACCGTTTCTCGTGCTTTTTGAAAAGATCCCCGAACTAGAGATTTTAAGACCCTTAAATTCGTTTACCGGAAAATCTCTGATTATGGACCAAAATATTTACTGATTAATTTATTATTAAGTTTTCGGTTAATATTTTGTTGTACCTTATGTTTTGTTGTCACGTCTTCATTGGCGAATTCGTCCGAATGAATTTATGTATACTATGGATTTATTTATATACTATGAAAAGCCATAAATACTAATCATTTTATATTTGAGTTACTGGGTATTAATACTGGGCATTATATCTTTGTTGTAATTTGGAGAGTGTAAGAGTTCAACAAAACCCTTCATATTAAATTAATATTGTAAAACTTTAGTGACTTTAGGTCAGAAGTAACCGAATAAAATGCATGCCTTTGGGAAAAAGTTTCTGAAGTAAAAACTTATGAGTTTGTACAAGGGATAATTTCAAAACATTTATATTTACTACTTAGGCATGCAATTAGGAACTAGACATTGATGATTTTTTGTTAATGTGCCCATGTGAAACGTATGCACCTAATGTCTCCATCTTAAGGGAACAGAAAGTTTCGCGAACATATCAACTTGATTCATTGACTCTGCTTAACATTTGGCGTTTTACTTAGATTTCTCAGAATCTTAAGAATATTAGTAAATGTATAACTCGAGGTCTTAAGGAAGATCATGCACCAAAAAAGTTTTTTTTAAACTTTTTACGCATGGCATGTGAGATTATTCCATTATGATCAATCACTCATTGGACTACAAATAGACGACGATAGTTGTTTCGGCATTATTATGCGCTTCTGTGGTTAGTTGGGTCGGACCCTTTCAGTCCCAATGACAATTTGGCATCAATATTTTAGAATTTTTTTCTGATCGTCTATAGCCATTTATGATATCAAAAAGCACATCATTCGATTCTTCAAACTTTTTTCTATTAAAAAATATTGTTTATTAATCCCAATAGATGTCAGCCCTATTTTTATTTTTATTATTTTTTTTAAAATTATGATCAAAAACATGACATCACTGAGACTGAAAGGATTAAAGATATCAATCGTATAAGATTTTTCTGTTCGTACAAGCCCGCTTTTATTTTCTCTTCCATATCTGACCTAAAAGTTTTGGCCGGCTATCGCCATTTTTAAAAGTAAAAGGTAATTAGAGTGACGTTCGTAGGCAAAAGAAGTAACTGAATAATAGCTGGCGAGTCCATTTTGAGTTTCCTGTTGTAAAGTATCTAGATTTAGGGCTTTCGTAGTCAAATGAAAATGTTAAGTAAAGTATTCTCACCGAGTACGTCCACATATCCAATGTGGCTCTTCATCGGGGCCGTGTTGATCTGGCACATGTATCCTCCTCGGTCGCTCTTTTGGACATTGCGGATATGTAGAACAAAGTTGCGGTTGTCCGAGTGGCTCAGTGAAATGCGGTAGTTGCGAGTGATAATGTGGTGGTGGATGGTGAGGATGGCCTTGGTCTCCACCTTGATCCAAGCAGCCTGTATCGGAATTAGAGTCGTGTCGATAAAGTATCAATTGGAATATATTTGGAAATTTAATAAATTAATTAAACTTGTATATTACAGTTGTAATTTAAAATCTTTGTAGTAAAACTTGCATTTGCAAATGAAGTAAAAAAAAATGATTTTTTTATTTAACATTAAAAATAATGATATGCGTATTTTCATTGATGCATTGACTTGAAAGTTAAAATAAATTGCAGTTTCACATTTAAAGAAACCTTTAGAACCAGCTTTGTAACATAATAAATGTTTATTAGATGGACAATTTTTATGCAGCATTGACTTTATCGATTATTGAATAATAAATGACTCTGGAACAAATACTTAAAAGTAAGGCAAAATATAAGTAACTGGTTATATAACATATACAAATTAGTGAAGTACATAATGCGTACAATATTTTATGCAGCAGAATTAAATAGTTTTTTAGTGCTTTCAAGGCAAATACTAGCACCATTAAACGCAGTTTTGGATTAAGGTTAATACAGGTAACTATCTGTATAGTTTTAAAAATAAATAGTTCTATTAAAACACAATGCAAATCACTATAATTAAAATCACTATAATAAAATTTGTTTGAATTCTAATATTTTCCTTGAAAAATATACTGTGTCTGATTGAATGGTGAGAGGCTGTGCTTACCTTAATGTACATTTATGTTTTATGTATCAATAAAATCAGATGATATAAGAACTTTCTGTATTTTATACATCATATTAAAAACTTAATAACACTTGCATAAATAGTTTTAAAATACAAATACGTTTTCTTAAAATTAAAAAATTAAATAATATTTTCTTCATTTATTTTAAATAATTACTACACATATATTATTTTATTTACTTGCTTTTATAAAATAACTTTGCATAGTAAAATTCTTACCAAATTCACTTCGTGTGCTAATAACATAACTTAACCCATAACTACTGATATTTATTACGGCCAATTTTCTTAATTATACGCGACGAACTTTCACATAAATCAAAAGTAAATGGAATAAACACTTCTAATAGATTATTTAAATAAAGACGCACACCCAGTTTTACTGCATTTCTTATTATAGATTATCCTTACAATAAATATATATTTGGAAATAGAATATAAAAATATACGATTTTTCGGATCCATTCTACGAAATCTCAATTATTACTTTTATTTCTACTAGTTTATAAAATTTAAACTATATATAAGAAAATCTATTCTGTACATAAAAATAAGACGGTATATCAGAGTTAAAAAAACAAGTCTGGAATTATTTCCTTTAATATGAGAGTTCTAAAACAATAACTTTCTGAAACATTAGAGGGGGCAACGGTTAAATCGATAATAAAAGAAAAGCAATTCGATATTTATCGAAATCGAGTATTCCATTGTATGCCTTTCCGAGTTGCTTGATAGCTTTGTCTATTTTTTAGTTCGCTATGATTCGATTCTTCTTGAAATAAATCTATTTTTTCTTATGTCCCCTTCGAAAGGAATAACCTTAAAAACGTGAATAGATTGTTTTGGTGCCGAGTTAGGAACGTTTTGTTCATTCAAGCAGAGCGTTTCGTATTTGGACTTTTGGACTTTTATCCGTTTCAATAATGCCTCCTGTTTTCGTTGTTATTTTTTAGAATTTACCACTGAGGAAATTGCTGGATAGTAATTTATTTTATCAAATATCAACATTGCCATACATATATATGGTATCTTAATAAAAAATAACATTATGAAAGCTCTAGATAAAATGTTATATAGGAGTATATTTACGAAAATTTTAAATGGGACTTGCTATTCTATATGCAAACAAATTACCTACTAAATAATGCTAAACAATGTTCATTTGAATATGAAAAGGGTTCAATTAAACTAATTATCATCTTTATTTTTATAGTTAAAAAATTTAAAATTTAAAATATTAATTAAATTCTCATATAAACCAGATGGCTTAAATGCATTTTGCCATGAAGAGAAAAATTAACGAGGAATTATGTATATGTATTTAATTTTCTTCACACTTCCATTTACCAACCAATAATTTAATGGAAATCCTTGCTTATACATTTTTTCCAACCTAATTCCACGACGGTTTTTACAAAACTTATGTCGGCAAATCATATAACTTGTTCAATTGTCATTCTTTTATTACTTTGTCATTCAAATTTCTATTAATCAGCCAATTCAGCTCCAATAAGATCAAACTTTCGATTTAATACGCCAATGAAATCATTCAGAAACGGTATACCATCTTTCGATTAAATTCAATCATTCATTCATCTTTTGTACCGAAACAGCCTTAGGCAAAACTTAACTGGGCCATTCTCCCAAACACTACTCGTTCAAGAATTGAAGGAGGTTTCCGTACTCCAGTACTCACTACCTATCCACGCGTAGGAGCCCCTTTCAATGTCTGGAATTCTTCATTAGGCAAAGTATTCCGGAACCTTCATTTGGTAAAGTATTTCCTTCCCTGCAGGGGAAATAATATTTCTTCGGATGTTTTAATAATACATTACGCCTGATTGCAGAACTACAGGATCAACTTATCAAAATCCACTTGATTTGGAGTTAAAACACGGAAGGCAATACTTGTTGACATGGGTTTGAAATAGCTGTATCTGAGACAAGCCTGATCATGAGAAAACTGTATTTAAAAATTATCGAGATTTGGTTGACTCAACTCCTCCCTAAATATACTCGACGGCATTTGCAGTTTTGAACCGTGATCAAGTGATACATGTTTGGGAGAGGTGATGCAAATAACTACATTTTTTTTACTGAAACAATTTAATTATTGATGTAAAATAGAACAAGTAAAGCTATGTCATAATTGCAGTTGTTCTTATACTCCACAAATGTGTGAGGTGGGTGATGTTCAGCGCCATCTGGAATATTTTGATGCGCTGGGTAATGGAATGTACTGCTCCCTCTGGCATATTTTATATAAAATATACATTTTTCGAAGATGATAAGTGAATCCTAATTAAATATGGAACATACTTTACTAGCATAATTTTATTCCTTTTATTGATGACAATGACGTCTCTTTAAGGAAAGCCATCATATATGTTTTACCCTTTGAAAACCCTTTCGAGTAGGACACCAAAGTTAGGGAGTTGCTAGTCCCTTACCGCCATTTTCTTAGGTCTAATACGGGGTTTTCGACTCTGTAATTCTCTAAACTGATTTCGATGTCACTGCATGCGAAGGTATAGCATTGAATGTTATGGATGATGCCGGAATAGCTTTGTTTTTTTTCTAGTGGCTCTAGTTCTCTATTTGCTCTAAAGGCTATAAAAAATTACATACTCTTTAATCCCGGGGTATGAAATGAAATACAAATTCTCAGGTACAGGTGTTTTCTTTGTTTCTGTTATTTAATCTTTTTTTCTTTTTTTACAGAAATACTCTTAATTTTGATAATTTACTCATACTCCCTAAAGGATAGATATCTCTAAATCAGTTTGAAAACCAATATGTATTGCCGTTAATTTATTGTTTAATATTTTTAATTTTAGGCAAATCATCACTTAGTTTCTGTAAAAATCGGAATTCTGATAGTTGGTTACGTTTTTCACTGCTGCGTTACAGACAATAAAGAAGATGGATTAAGGACGACTTGCTTCAAATATTTGCTTTCAAAGAAACTGCCAATTGAAGCACTTTTTTTTTTGGGGGGGGGGGGGTAACTATGTCTTGTGTTTTTATCTAAATTTACTCCAAATTTGACAGCATGTTGTTTTTTGAACACGTCTAAGTTTTTTTGAATTCCAAAGTTCACCCAATCAACGATCATAGAGAATTTTCAATCATAATGTAAGTTACAATCTATTTAAACTAACCCAGTGAATATTAAATCCCGTCCTTCACAATCATACTAATAATAAATATCATCAGAGGAAAGAAATATTGCATCAATAATAGTGGCAGCTGTCTAAAGGGAGATGGGTTAATCGGCCCGTGCATAATTGAAGATAGCTGCGTCTGGCTCGTTCTGTGAGTTTCGTCCGATGATAAGTGAATTGGCAAACGGAATGGAAACAATGGGTCTTATCTTTTCCCTTCAAAATAAAGTAATAACGAACGTAATAATAAGTTGACTTTCGGAATTAAGATTCAATTTCGGAAATAAATTGTATGAGTCGATTTTTGAGGTACACTGGATTTGTTAAGAGTTGAGGGGAAGAAATCAAGTATTGGTTAAATGGATGGAACAATGTAGAAACACTGAGATGTTTCGATCATCCTTCTGTTCGACAATATTTGATTTTTTAATAAGCGTAAATAGTTTTATATTTTATGCAATTCTTTTTTTCTTCTAGGATTTTGATATTTTCAAAGAAAATAAATTCACATTTTTTATATTCTTTTTTTTTCAGAAATGTTTTGATACAAAGTATTTATCTTAGCAGTAGTTCAAGCTTCCAAAGACGATCCATCACGACCCAGATTGCTAAATACGACCTCCATTCTAGATTGACATGTCAATACCTGACAAGTTTTATATGAGCATCTCAACAAGTATTATTCTTTTATATAGTTGCCGCTCTAAAGTTTTATAAGTCTGTAGAACATGCCTTCGCGCAGCGCAGCTACATCCCGTGACCATCCTAAACCATGACTTCAGTCTAGCCTTATTCCACTTCCAAGTTAACCCTTTTTTTTCGGGACGTCTTCAATGAGGGAGCTTCGGGTCTGAGCTTGCTAGGTAGTCTTCGATTTCCGATTTCCAAATTATTTATTGGGATTTCCAAAAAATAATTCCGATAATTTATTGTCTACAATACATTTACTTGTAAAATCTTATTATAATGTAATGAATTAACAGCAGAGACCGTTGTTAAACTACAAATGGCCTGTTGTGAGAGGCTTGAGAAAATCCATAATCGAGTGCTCTAAAATCGCTTTAATATATGAATTTAAAACCTTATATTTCAAATCATCTTAATTAAATAAAAGTTTTCAGATCTTGTTTACTGCACAAATATTAATAGGTTATGTATAATTTATTATATGTTTTTGTAAGAGATTAACAAACATTTATTTTCCAGAGTTAATAAAAGAACCATTTTTTTATAAGTCACACTTTTTTCTATTATCCCTTAACTTTTAAAACATTCATAACCGAACTTACTCTGTAAGATCCTAAATTATCTACAATGCATGGCAGCTGAATATCACGCCCAACAGGAATTGTGATATTGGGAATGGCTTCCGAAAATTCCGGTTCTGCTTCATTTGATGTCCCTGAAACAAATAAAAACATTTTATTGTCTCACTAGAATATTTGCTTAAAGCTTCATTTTCAATTGACATTCAAAGCGAAAAGCTATGTTCAAACACAAAAAAATCCTTTAACATCAAACCCCACAACGTTTCTAAAAATAAAATATACAAATGTAAATATTCTTACCCAACTTCCATTTCAAAGTACCATATTTAGAACGAAATACGATCAAACAAGATAACTTATTTATCCCCCGAATCACACTCACGAATCAGAAAAACGAATGAAAATAAACAAAATATACCTCCACACAACAACAATAAGTATAAACAAAATAATTCAAAATAGAATGAAATAAAATTCAAAATCTCACGGAAAAGTGCATCAGTAATAATAAAAACGAAACGATATAAATAATATAAAATGTCCCTATCCCCGACTAGCCCAAAGAGCGCAATTTTTTCGAGACCTTTGATAATGGTTTATGTGTTTTTATGGAACTTGTTTCTGGGAGGGTGTTTTTATTGAAATCTGAAACTGTACAGATTGTCGCCGGAAAGAGTTTCTCAGGGAAAGACGTGTCTATTTCGTAAAGGGCATGGGATTCCACTCCTTTGGTGTGATTAAGCTGTAACTGGTATATTTGTTAAAAAATACATTTATATCGATAACTCCAATTAACTTGAATCGATTCTGAAATTTATTTTTGAAATCTACTGGATTGATGAGACGATTTATGGTGATTGAATAATAATAATAAAGCATTATGGTGGAGATTTCAAATAAAAAAAGCAATGCAAATAAACCTGGAAGTCAATTTTAGCTTCCATACTACGTTTATAACGTAAAAAGTGGAATGTATTATAATCGTTCAGTCCGTCCGTCTGTCGGTCTGTCACCCACTTTCACAAAGCAAACCGTAAGTCTCACAAACAAGTGGGATACGTCATTTTGAAGCAAAAAATCAGGTTAGACTATATCCCAAATTTCATTAAAAAATTTAAATTAGAAGTTTATTTAAAATTTAAATAACTAAAAAAATTAACTACATTGAAATAACATGTAAATTCCATTTTTATTCAATATTTTCACTGTTGCCATTTTGTTAAACGTACGAGACACTTTATTTAAAATAAAAATAAATTTTTTGAAAGTATATGTATTTAAATGTGATATAATTCAGTTTGCATTGTTGTAATATCACAATAGAGTTTTTTTGATGGTTCATTATATATGTATGAAGAACGATGTATAGAGAATTCTAACTTTGCATAAAAAAATATGCAAAGTTTCGCTTTTATTTTTAAAGCATCAATTTTACTAATTATTATTTTTCAAAATGTAAATTAAATTGTGGTGACTAAAAGATATTTATTAAAAAAAAATGCATCATTATTCTACGAATTTCAAACAAATTTAGCAAGTGATAATGAGTAAATATTATTTTACGAAAGAAGGTTAATGAAAATAGTTATTTTGGCATTTAAAAGTTGGAATTAGAAGTCCCTGATAGGCGAATTTCTTTTTGAGGTGTATAAATAGAGTGTGTTACCTGTAGAGCATAAATATTGTGTAGAAGCGGTTCAAGTGACATATTCTGTAACAAACCTACTTGTTTTAGCTTCCACACTACGTTTATAACGTAAAAAGTTTAAGGTATTATAATCGTTCAGTCCGTCCGTCTCTATGACACCCACTTTAATAGAACGATCCGTAAGTCTCAAAAACAAGTTAGATACGTCATTTTTAAGCAAAAAATCAAACTAGACTACATTCCAAATTTCATTAAAAAATTTAAATTAGAAGTTTATTTAAAGTTTAAATAACGAAAAATTTAATCTACATTGAAATAACAAACAAATTCCATTTTCATTCAATATTTTCACTGTTGACATTTCGTTAAACGTACGACAAACGTTATTTAAAATAATAATAAAACTTTTGAAATAATATTTATTTATGTGCTCTAATTCAGTTTGGATTGTTGTAATATCACAATAGAGTTCTTTTGATGGTTCATTATATATGTATGAAGAAAGATGCATAGAGACTTCTAACTTTGCATAAAAAATATGCAAAGTTTCGCTTTTATTTTTAAAGCATCAATTGTACTAATTATATATTTTTCGAACTGTAAATTAATTTAAAAAAGAAAAATAATAACTGAATGTTCGAAAGAAATGTCCATGGGAAATTGTGGCGACACAAAGATATTTATTTAAAAAAAAAATTACATCTTTATTCTTCGAACTTCAAACAAATTTTGCAAACGATAAATTCTAATTATTAATTCTGAGAAAGAAGATTAATGAAAATAGTTAATTTTGGCGTTTAAAAGTTTGAATTACAGCTAGCTAAAGTTTTACAGTTTACAGTTTAGCTAAAGTTTGGCAAATTTCTTTCTGTAGTGTATAAATAGTTTGTTTCCTGTTAAACACAAATGTTGTGTGGAAGCGGTTTAAGTGACAGATTCTGTAACAAACCCCTACTTGTTTCCTCTAAGGCAAGTCAACTTAGGGAATATCAATTTAGCCTTAGTAGGATACCCCTTTGTTAACTATTATAGAACATTACACCTAATAAGACAATTGCATCGTTTCGTTAAGGTTATTGTTGATTTTATATTCAGCGCCACTCCCGACAACCTACTTCTCGATATATTTGTTTGTTGCATTTGGTAGTCCTGACCAGCTATAAGTACTGGTTAAATTAATGAGTATCAATTGGAATTTTGTTGAAGCTAAATTTATTTCAAATATAAATTATCAACAAAATTCCATAGTTCTTTTTTATGAAAATGGTGTGCATAAACTTGCATAGTATCTTTATTAAAAATATACTTTCAAAGGATAAACAAAATCGTGAAAATCAAGAGGAAAATTAGTGAATAATAAAATAAAAAAAAACGCTGTTTAAAAACTTAGGAGGTATACATCCTAAAGTTTTGATAATAAAAACGAAAAAGTTGCTTTCTACGTAAATAAGGACGCCAGAAATTTTTTTAACAATAATGATTAGTTGGGTTTTTTAAAATATTGCACTTAATTACAGGAAAAAACTTAATCAATATTACATAGTCTTGGTAGTATGGAGTGTTTTTAATTAAATTTTTTACCCAATTCAAATGACACTATCCGAGTGGCAGTAACAACTTTGTCAGACGAAGAAGCAAATCAGAGATCGCTTTTTGGGGACAGGAAAGGAAATACCACAGGAGGGTAGTGAAAGTTATGCAAGCCATGGAAAGAAAATCGCCCTAAGTTCTATATGAATTCCTTCTGGATATTGCAGTTAGGGGTTCTCTTTTTTTATTCGCTTATTGATGCGTGTAAATGTCCCCAAGAAGAAGATGCGGAAGGGTGGAATGTCGTCATAACTTCATAAAATATTATTTTGTGTGTTTTTATGTTTGTTTTAGAGAAAAAACAACATACATATCTGTGAATACTACACCAATGTTTATACTTATTTACATAAATATTTTTAGATTGTTCTGCGGATTTTTAGTGAGACATTTGCAGGTGTATAAAAATTAAACTGTCTGTATTTATTAATTTTTTTTTACTATTTTACAAATGAATAGCAAATAATAGTTAACAAGAAGTTCTGAAAGCACTAGAACTTTACTGTTTTCCTGTTACTTTAATGCTCACTGAAGGTAGACCTATATGCAAAAAGTATGTTTGTAACAGAATCTGTCACTGAAACCGCTTACACACAATAACAAATTGCTCAACATGAAACACACACTAGTTATGCACTTTAGAAAAAACACACCAACCAAGGCCTTTTGCTAGTTTTAATTTAACTTTTAAACATCAAAAATAATTATTTTCATTAATCTTCTTAGATTTAATCAATAGTCCTTATTGTTTGCAAAATTTATTTTATTTCGAAGAATACTGATGTATTTTTTGCTAAAAAATAAAAGGGAAATTTATCATAACATACCTTAACTTTACATTATTTTTAAAATTAAAAATAACCCAATTTTTATGGAAAAATACGAAAGCTTAATAAGTAACTTTTAGCTTTCGACATAATTTTCTATTTTTCATTAACTTTCTTTAGAAATTTCATTTAATATTATTTATCGTTTGTTAAACAAATTTACAGTTCGAAGAATAAATATTTAGTAAAATTAATGCTTGAAAAATAAATGTAAAACACTACATATTTTTTATGCAAAGTTAGAACTCTATATTCATTTTTCCTATTTACATATATAATAAAACATAAAAAAAACTCTAATGGGGATATGTATACTAATACTATGTATGCTAATGTATACTATGACATTATTCCAAACTGATTTATATATCATATAAATATTTCTTTAAGTGTTATTAATTAAGTTTTTTTGTTAATTTAAATAAAGTTTCTCGTGTATTCGAAGTGGTAACAGTGGAAATACTGAATAAAGTTGAAATTTTCTTGCAATTTCAAAGTAGATAAAATTTTTAATTAGTTAAAGTTTAAATATTTTTCTTATTTAAATTTTTTAACGAAATTTGGGATCTGTCCGATTTTGTGCTTCATAACTTTGAGACTTTGAACATTTTGAGACTTGTGATTCGCTCTCTGAAAGTGGATGACGGACAAACAGATGGACTGAATAATAAGCACTTTTTACGTTACATACGTAGTGTGGAAGCTAAAAAGTACAGTGTATAGATACCTGATGCAAAACCTTTTATTCGACAGCACATATATATTTTTTTTCAAAAAGTCATTATGCAACAAAAAATATTAACGGTATATAATTCCCATAAAATTTTTTATGTTAAACATTTTAAAAGCCAATCAGTCGAATTAATGATACATAAAAGTCCGTTAACAAGATTTTTCAAATGACAATTTACCATAGCATTACATTGGGAATTATTTTTAAAGTAATAAACTTATTAGTGCATTATTGTATCATTGCTTGTTTTAAAAAAGCAATAAAATGAAACAGAATTTTTTTAGTATTTACAAGACTGATAGCTGCTATTTATATTTAAGGTATATTCTTAAAATATCAACCCATTCCTATTTATCAGTGGTTCCAAATTGACAGGGACACAATAATAAAGGAGGAATTTTTGCATTAAAATCAAATAAATTATAATGGTAGTAGGGGAAATCAATTTCGTTGTTAAGTGTTTTAAGGATGAGCTATTATGACTATCCTATATCCAGTTTTTTTTAACATCTTTTAAAGTATTTTTAAAATTTAAATGTTTTATAATCAGATTTCAAGTATTTTTATACATAACGCTATTATGGTATTAAAAACCAAATATTTAGAGCAAAATATGTTATTTTTATAGTAAGATATAACGAAGAGAAAATAAACATCTTGAAGACAATTTTTCAAAGTGTAGCCTTTTTAAAAAATCGTTAGGAGAAGTATTTTTCAAATAAAAAAATGTAGCACATTTTTTGGGCACATTAAAGGGAGAAGTTGTGACTATTATGTGTTTAAAACTCGTAAAGTTTGCTCTGGGGACATATTGAATCATCTGTCCCTCTCTTAAACACTTTGAATATGGAGTTTAAAAAAATTTAAGCAATAAATTGTATGATTATACTGCATTTATTGAAATGAGTGAGAACAATTAATACTCGTAAGTCAAAATATCAGAAATCTACTCAAAGTTAGCTTGTCTGAAACCGAAAGTTCTGTAACCAATTCTTCATAACTATTGTAATTAAAAACTCTAATTATTTTACCTATATTTAGATTTGTACCATGAAAAATAATATAAATTTAAATGAACCTACTTGAAAAATTAAAAATTTGTAGCAAAGAAGATTTTGAAATGGAATCTGTATTTTTTGCAGGAGTTCAGCTTTGTTTCTTGCATTATTTTCATGCAGTACTTTATATTACTACAACATCTGCTTTTTGAAAGTTGAAATTCAAATCATATTGTTTTAAAGTTGTCTTCGTCATCGCAATACCTATTAAAATTGCGATCCATTCCCTCTACGTTAAGTCAACTGTAGTTTTATCAAAATGAGTTGAATTTTTTGGACAAAATCAGTGGCTATAACTCATTAGATTCCTTAATACTGCCTTAACTTATATTAATATAAAAGTACAATTTCATATTTAAAGTCTAATGGTTAATTAAATACGTAGGACGTACAATAATGATCAAATTAATTGCAGTATATTTAACAGTGACTTGGACCTTTGTTTCAAACACTCAGTAACTAACCAATAAGAAAATATACGAACAGATGGTCCATTGCAGTCAATTTGTTTCATTAAAAATATTTTTTTGCCACAGTTTACCTGCACATGGTAGTATACGTTAGTTTAGTACATGTAGCACACTCTAATTAAGCTTTTTATTTTTCTTGTTTTCAACAGAAACTTTCCCCTTTTTTTTTGTCCTTAAAAATTCTCTCTACACGTGTCACCTGCATAGCTTCCTACATACTTCACAAAAGGAAAGACACGAATAAGAAACACAATTTAAATTCTTGAAATAGTGATTGAGAATCGGACGCTTTCTAGCAAGGAATTTCTTCCCGATTCTTTTTTTCCCCCCTCATCTTATTACTTATTCAAGAAGTTAGAAAATGATGGCATCTTAGAATTCTAAAGGAGGTCTAAATGATAGGAAGGAATGGCGTTTCTCCGAGACTCACGTACGATAATAATACGAAACAGACATCGCTTCTGATTTTCAGTCTGTTATTTTTGCTTTCATTTGAATTTTTATTTGAAGGAAGATGCACTATTAAGGTTGGATGGCCTCTTCCAAGGATTGTTTAAACGGAGAAGGATATAATATACTCCCTTTAAGGGTTATTTGATTTTTCTTACCTTAAAGGCATTTTCATTGCATATAATTTAAATATTTAAGGTACATTTTGAAACATTAAAGCCGTTTCGAAATGCAATAATAAATATGTTTTATTTGAACAGTTTCTACAGATGGTCTTCACATCTAAGTAAGCATGAGCTTTTTGTAAAAAAAATGAAAATCTGCAGAAATTAATAATTCAAAAACGGAGTACGAGAAAGAAAGTATTAATTTCCTTATTTTTCCTGGCAGAATAAAACAAATAACATATTTTTTAATTGATTAAATGACTTAAGAAAATATTTTCTCTTTTACTTCTAATGTTTCAGTATAGTAAATAGCTCCTATTCATTATCCTATAATTTAATGATAGCCCAATGGCGTACTTTATATATTAATATATTTAATGGAATAAATAGTTGTATTGTATACAACTATTTATTCCATTTATGTTGTGTTGGATAAACTTTTTTGTATAAATTTTCTCCAAACATAAAACCTAAGGTGTCAGAGATATCATGTAACATTTAGGTATATGTAAAATGTCATTTTAAACAAATAATGTCTAAAATAAATTTAACCATTATATTAAGTTAAAAATTATCTATCAAAAATTGTCATAATGTAAAAAATGCTCAAATGTAGGATAACTATGAAATCTCTGGCTTCTCTTAAATACTAGAAAAATTAATTTCTAAAATATAAAAATAAGACTGTTACGAAATCTGTCAAATCAATATAAAGAGCTTGTCTGTTCTCACGGTTTTTGAAATGGTTTTTTTTAGATATGCCTGTTCGATTGAAAAATCTCTTCATAAAAATTGTATTCTACCCTAAATTATTTACAATTTTATTTATAAATCAGCTATACCTTTTTCTAAAATAGTTTTCTAGAAAATCTTTTTTTAGTTGCAGAAAACATATTATATTTGATGATCGACAATATTTAGCCACATTTTTCTATTTTTGAAAAGCGTTTCGTTATAATAATACAAAGTTTCTAAAGGAAAAAATCTTTATAGGAGTTAAATTAAATATTTTGAAAAGACATTTGTAAATTAGTACTAACGAACACAAAGTTTTGCAGTGTTATTTCAGTTATCAAAACTATCACAGTCTCCCGATCAAATTTTTAACAAACCATGCCACGGTAATGAATCAAGATGTTATTGTAAAAGAATAGAACTAAAGTGTAAAACATGAAGAAAATAAATATTTAAAGAATATAAAATATGTATTTAATTGTTATACCAATAAATTATTATAAAAATAAATATCCTTATCTAATTGAATTATACTGAAATGTAAAGCTTTTTTTATTAATTTATAATTCCTTACACACATTTACAGAAACATACAAAACTATTAAGGATAAACTCTACCCAAACCCTTTAAAACTATCAACTTCACACTCATTTTTATGTTTTTCTTACTTCTTATCGTTATCCCCCCAACCCCAACACTGTCTTCTTTTATAAGTATTTTTATTATTATTCGCTCTCACGCACTTGAATGACGAAAAGGTAAGACGGTTTTATGGGGGGAGTGAACGGGAACTTAAACTCTGACCGAAAACCTAAAATAGCTGTAACATTGGGGGAAGGGGGGGAGGGGCTGAAAAACCGATTTACTCCGTCGAGTGATATCCTTCCGCCGTGCCAGATTAATGGCTGAAAAGTAAGAAAAGTACTAGCATGAAAGAAATACCAACTGCTTCTTCGTAGACTATTTAAAATGACGAGAAAATTGTTTTAACCAAAATTCTAACTTCGTGTTCTCAGGTGTCGGCTCGTCACTTGACTGTGGTTCTAAAATACGACGCCCGTCGCCAATAGCCCTCGTGTAGCTCTAGTGCGACGATAATTCAAACTATACTAATTTCGTGTTTCACAATATATTTTTATTAATCTTATCAGTATTCGGTTTTATAATTTTTGATTTTATGCTACGAAAATTTCGTTCTTAAATTTAGTTTGCCGATCCATTTTGGCAATCCATATAGAAAAAAGGTTAGAATTAGGAGCTATACGGACTTTAAAAACTAAATTATTATTCTATCCTATATCAAATGTATAAAAGATTGCACCATTCTAGTTCTCTCAGCTATTTAAAATTAAATTGACAGTATAAAAGTCCTCTCAAAAGAAACATCTTAAACAATTGTTGTTGTTTGGATTTTAGATTTCTATCTTCGGCAATAATTTATCTAATTATTTAAGTTGATGTAACACGTTAACAATTGGAAACATAGCTACAAAAGGAAAAAATGTAACTCCTGCTGTTGAAAAACGGTTTATATATTCTTGTTGGCAAATGGCAACAATATTTTGTAAATAGCGTCAGACGACAATTAGTTGATCTTATTTTTTTATGGATTTAGGTTGTATGAAGAGTAATAGATATAGCCAATGATAAGCGAATATTTAATTATTTTAATAATTTTTTAATGATTGGTAAAGCATTGAATTTTAAAGCGCATCTATCTTATAAGTTCAGATTCACCATATTCAAAGTACACGTGAAAGGAATGTTAATATAAATAAGTAAGCATTTCGTTGAAATGCAATTTAATTAAAACTGCTTCATAACCACTTGAATAAATTCTGAGAAATTGATTATTTATTATTAGAATTTTCATTTCATTCTAAAATGTCAGTATGCTTATACTTATAAGATATTTTTTCTTAAAAAACTAAATTAAATTACATTTTTGAGAAAATCTTGATTCTGAGATACTTCATTGAATAAATATAAAAATATATATTTTCTCTAAGCGTTAATATTTAATTATCATATTCACTTTTATTACTTATCGGTAATAGCTGCGCTGCGTAAAGGAGTTTTTCTTATGACATTGTTGTCTACTTAAATTAGCACAATGTCATTATTAAATTAGATTTTCAAAAATATTTGGCAAGATCAAACACAATAATAGTTGTGTAAAAAATAGTAATTTTAATTTATTTTCATAGCTTCTCACTTTCTACTTTTAATTTTAGTTAAATTTTAAATAATTTTCCAAATGATTTTTTTTTAATTTCCGATTTTAAATATCTGAATAATCTTTGCTCATACCTACAAACTATGGTGACTTCGTATTCGATTATTATCATTTTACCGCATCAACTCTCACAATCATTGTTTTGCAGTTCTGCTCCCATAAGACTGAATACATCACGAATAACGGTAACTTACGGTAAAGGTTCTTTGAATGTATACCCAACAGCTTAAACGCAAGCAAGGGAACACAGCAGCGTGAGAAATGAGTTCTAGTTTTTATTACTTTGGTAATAGGAGCTGCACATAGGGATAATGTTTGTTTTAGAGGCGGGGTACAAAAAACAGGATGAGGGAAGAAAACGCGTTAAATCTTTAATGGCAGAACGGACGTGCAGTAACATATTCATTATATAAGTGATCCTCAAGGGAGCGTGTAAGGCCAAAATTGAAATTTTATCAAAGCTCATCACGATTATCTGCTTACGATTTGCGTTTGGTTTTTTTGGGGGGGAAAAGATTCGGTTTTTGGAATCAAGCGGAATTATTAAGGGATCGATGTAGCTTCAATTTAACTTTGTTTTTGGCTTAGACTGGATATATGAGAATTAATGCAGTCTTAGTGATTTGTAAGAAAATATATATTTGTCGAGATTTAATATTGATTGAAAGTTTCTCAAGATATATAAATTAGAGTTAAAGTCTTGGAATTAGATTATATTTATTGATAAATAGTAATGATACACATTTTTTGTTATTTACATAATAATTTTTAAAAAATCAAAAATTATCTAAAACGTTAATCGTGACCATTATCCAAAAGTTTAACATAAAAGAAATATTAACCACTAACTTTGGACAATGCATCTTATTTTGTATGCATGGTATTTATATGCTAAAAAAGGAACTGAAATGTTTATATTCGTAGTATAAAAATTCAGAAAGTTTATATTTCAAAATATTATGCAGAAATAGCCGACATGTTAATCACACTATGTGCATTCGTTTATGTGTTTATTGTGTAACTACATTCATTTACATGGAAGATTTTCTTCAATGAATTCTTAAATATCTGTTTTTCCTACTTTGATGATGGGTGTATAGTGCATTGCATAAAATATTAAATAAAATAATGATAACCACAAATATACTTGAATAACACACATATGACGAAATTGTGTAAACTCTGATATCGTTTCGCATACAATATCTGTTCAATAACAAAAAAAATATTATAAATAAAAATTAGTGCCGGAAAATCAGTTTTCTTAAGATCTCTAATGTCTATTTTTAGGTATATATTATTAAAATAATTACACTTATGTGCAATTTTGCTGATACCCTTAAAATGCAAATATAAATTACTAAGTATTGCCTAAGTATTATTATACATTTTGTTGTTCATAATGTTATTCCTTACGTACATAGGATTTTTTTAAAGCTTACAGCCCTTGTTCTTTTAATGTTAATTTCATACATGTGTGTCTTGCATAGAAGTTGTTGTTCATAACAAAAGATATCGGTTATTATGACAACACTGTGTGTGATTTTCAAAAAAAATACGTATGAAGGAATATCGAGTATGTACAACGAGCACAATATGTGTGCACACAAAAAAATATTATTATCGTTTGTCTGGAAGTGAAAGCACAAAAATACAGAATTTCGATACACGCATAACCAATGGAAATTGCCTTCCCGCTGAGCTATTGTAAACGCATCACGGTGAAATAGAATTCGATCCTTTTCAAAGTGAAAATAATATGCAAGGCAAAAAATGCAAAAACCTAAAAAAAGCCGGAAAAAAATCATTATCTAAAAGGATGACATCCATTTTTCCTTGCCCATGGTTACGCGGTAGGGGGTCATTCCGTAATGTAAAATTGTAATATTATGGAAAAGAATATGACGAAGATTTTGGAACGTAAATCGATCTCCAAAACATCTGCTATTCACTGTAAATGTGCTGTAAGGGCTGATTGCATTATGCATTTTTGGTAAGCGAACGTCTTGAGATTTTGTCGAGATTTAAAATGCACCATTGGGTTTTGTTTTACCAGATTTAAGAGTGGAACCGTGTTTTACTGAAATAGATTTCAAATAAGTATGGTTTCAATAACTTTTTTCAGTACTTTTTTTTATATAACGTTTTGCGATATTCAAATTAGAAGTATTTTATCAAAAGAAAAAATTCAATTATAAACTCATTTTTAAAATCTTTGTATGCGTCGAAGAATTTAATTTCTTGGTGGCAAAATTTCTAACTCCTGCATATTTTGTAGTAACACTCTTATAAAATATATTATTATAATTATAATATATTTTGTATGTTATAATATTATATTATAATATATTATATATATAATTATTCTTTTAACAATGCGTGTTAAAATTTTCATGAAACAAATTACATTACATTTCTTAATAACAGTTGATTTTGAGTTATTCATTCACTAAATTCACCATCGCAAAAAAAAGGAAAAATCATATTCCATGTTTAAATTATTTTAGCAATAAAAATAGGACCCCCCCCCCATGTAGTAATACAAATATAACCATAAAACTAATGTAAGTATTGTATAACTAGAACTCCTAATTGTAACGATGTTATTCTTAATAATTATGCTGGTAGTAAAAGTAATATTAGAGTCTAACAACGACCTATCATATTTTTTTTACTGATTATATTCCCACCGGTTACTTCATGTTAATCTAATGTAGACGTTTTGACAATAAAGATTTTACATCTTACATTTAGGGTTATAAATGAAAAAAAAAGCTATTTGAAACGATTTATTCACTTCCTAAGAGAAGCTCTTACCTATCTGTCAACATCAGGGGGACGAATGACAGGAAAGAAATCGCTTTTAGCCAAAAAGATATCCCTTTGTGCCCCGCCTCATCAAGCCCGTATCACATGACGCTGGGGCCAGAAATCTATCCTCAAGAGCCCCATCCATTAAAAAAAAAAGCCGGCGCAACAGAGACAACACGTTTAAAGACATTGTTAGGAGCATACACATCATGTGTGGGTATGTCATTGATGTAACTATACAAAGTAAAATGGATGTTTGTATTGTAATGTCTGCGTGGGTGGAGATGTTACTATGTACTTCTTCGAAGCTCACGGTGTTATGTTTTTTCGTAGAATAACTAAAAAAAATTAGAGGAGATTGCCCAACTTGGATCTTCAAGCAAAGTTTTTTCTAGTATAATATCCTACTAGAAACCTTCAGTTTGGCTAAATTTTTAGTTATAAATCTTCTTATTTTCAATCCTTGAAATCCCTGTTAGATTAGGCTCGTGAGTTCACATGACCTGATAAAGTCCAAAACTAAAACTGGGAGTAAGATAGATATTGTATGTCAAGTCCCAAATACTCGAGAATGTGATAAAGAAATGCATGCTCAGAAGAACACTTGGAGTATAAAGCATATACTTATGAACTTTTTTTGAAAATCATAGTTTTAAGGTGACCGCATGAAGTTTGCCCTTGATTTTCAAAACTTTAGTGCTGCATTACTGGAAGCACATCTTTGGAACTTTTTTGGAACATCTTTGGAACTTAGTTGTATTGACAATAATATGTTTCTACATGTGTCAATAGATGCATTAAATATTTTGTTGACAACAATGTCAGTAACAACTATGTCATTCTGACTTAGTATCTTCTTTATGACTCTTGTGGTGGCTTTTCTCGGGATGATTTATGCGCAGTAAAAGACGGGGACAGGGACTTTGCATGGGTGCCTTGCAAAAGGGGTTTCGGCGACACGTTTAACGATCTTGGCTCCGATTTCGACGTCGTTCTAATGAAGCTGCACTGGTTGTTGGGATGTTCATTGGGACGTTTTAAGCCGTTCGTTTAGGAGTTGCGATGAGAAATACCAGAGTTAGGACTTAGTTTTTGTGCTCGAGCACTGGGTGAAAAAATGATAATAAAAGACGCATCCGATCGTCTCTGCCTCAACACCATAATGGTTTGTAAAGTCATTGGATGCTTATTCCTATTGCCAGTAATTTTTTTAAAAAACAACTATAACTGCTAATTTTAAGTTTGGAACTTAAAACTGGCTGTTTCTAATTAGTTTGATGTCAAAACGTTATTCTTCATGAAAGTCTGAAGAAATACACGTTTATCTCCAAAATACATTAAGGAACAATAATATCCGCAATGTTTTTTTCAATATTCTTTAGATAAAAACTGCAGTTAAACATAACATGCATAATAAATAATATATCAGTGTGTAATAAGCAAATTTTGTTTTTTGGATAAAATATGTTTTTACTCTTTTAAAATAAACTTTAAAAAATAAGGCTTATAAAAAGAAATGAAGTATTTAGTTACTTAATAAACTCTTTCTTATTTGCAACTGTTGTTGATCTTTTTTATTTGCATTTAAATTTCTAACACAACCAAATAACTGCTTAAAATAACAACTCTACATAGCATTATTGTGCCTAACTAATTTGAACTCTTGTTTTTGCAAATCCTGAAAAGAAGATAGTTGAAAGAAAACTATCCATAGTTAATTATAATTGATGTTTCTCCCTACAAAGTTATCTACATTTTAAAAGAGCAGTATAACGTTTGTTGTTCCAAACGTAAAAAATATCTTAATTCCTTCATTCATTACTCAATTTAAGTAATTAATACTAGTGGGTTCACGGAAGCATTCTCCCATTCAGAAGTTTTAGTTTTTACAGAAGTTGTGATACATAAAAAAAGTTTCCCTGAATCTTTCATAATAAAATGTATTTCCAAGAATAAAATTTACATCTTGGTTATAAAAAGCATACCACTTTAATTATTTCTCAAAATGTGAGTGTACGAAAAATTCTTTTTAATAAGGAACGATTTAAAAAAATTAGAAAAAGCAACAATGTGCTAAAAAGAAATCACATTTCTCATTAAAAAGAGTTGACGCCTACAAAAAACGCAACCTATTGTGTAATGATTGAAGAATTTAATTAAAATTTTAAAGAAAAGAAAAAAGCATAATCTCTTTCAAGAAAACTATTTATTTTATCTACCGAAAAAGCCCGCTTAAGGAAATAAAAAAAAAGTTTCTTCAACTAATTTTTTCTGGATAGGCTACGAGAATATGTAACTTTTATAGTTTTAAAAAACTGTCTTCCAATTATATCCTAATCGCATACACCGCAACTATACAGCCAGCGGTTCAGCATAAAAACGAGTTATTTTTTCTGTATTTAAATAAAAAAAATCAAACCTTGTTTTTCTCCCCTTTTTCTCAAACCATTGTTACTCAGTAACAATAATCATTAAAAAGCTACAGTGTCTACCTCCACCTTTTCTTCCGTATCCCAATATTATTTTTTCTCCCCCTTTACCATTTCACCCCAGCTCAGCAAAATCTTAAAGGGCGAGCCTTTCCTAATGAGGCCGCGGCCGTTTTTCGCAGGGGCCTTTACCATTTTTTTTATCTTTAAGCAGAGGAAACGGCGGGAAAAGGAGCCTTTATCTGCAAGGAACACTCATAGCTTATTGACAGCTTCTAATGGGACTTATCGAACGTAAAGGGAAAGATAACTTTTGAGGGGAAAGGGACTTTCGGAAAAGCTAATGCAAAAATCCTTTTCGCCGCGAGTTAAAAAGGTAAAAGTTATCCCGGACTCTAAGTGGGCACTGAGTTCTGTGGTGTGGTTTTTAGTTGGTTTTTCAGTCTTTTTTTTAGGGGGAGGGGGGGGACTTTAAATTTTGTTGTTGTTGGATAATCCTGCTATCGTGATTGAGGAGAGATTAAAATTGACATTTATTATTGTTATTTTATACTCTGCATTAAATAAGACAACGAAGAGTTCGAATAAAATAAATATATAATTTATTTAAAAAAAAAAAACTTGCAATTTTTTCCAGCTTAATAGGACATATTTTGTTAGTTTCACAAAAATCTCTCTACATCCAGCTGAAAATAGAATTATAAAGATTCCTTTAATGTATCCGCTTAAGTTAAAAAAAAAATCATAATTAATCAAAAAATTAAAATTGATTTCTAACTTTATATTACTTACCAAAAAAATTTCAAAATTGATATTTTACTTCACTACAAACTACTTCTATTGTTATACACAAAATATTTTAAATTAAAAAAATCATACTGCTATAAAATTTTGTATAATTTATTTTGTATAATTGGTTATGCTACTTCATGCTAGTGTTAAACAAAATATTCTTTATTCCAATATTTTTTCTTAAAATGAAATATTTATTATGTTACGCTTTTAGCACTTGTATGGTTGTCTATTTATTCACTTTAATAATTTTTGCAACCAAACATTTTTACTGTTTGACAAGCAGTACACTATTTTAACAACTTTATTTTATATGTTATTGGCTTTACTAACCCAAAACATATTACCTTTTAAAACACCACCTACTCTAACCACTGTTGCACATCCCTCCTGTTGCAATCACCAATAGCAGCAAACAGCAACTCATAACTTCTTCAACTTTTTTTAAAGATAACTTCAGCCCGAGCAAATAAAATTTCCCAATCCCTTCCTCTTATATTCTATCCAAACAAAAATAAGCTTCCAGCAGTAAATAAACATGAAACTTTTTCTGGAAAACCTTGGGTCGGCTAAAATGCCCATCCCGTCTTAGATTCCTACACTTAGACGTACTGTGATACATTTTTAGATGAAGAAATCAGTCATCTGTCTGGTCACCTTAGGAAATGCATCTTTTTTTTTCTATTTTGTTTATATTAAATTATATATCAGAAACGCAAAGTCTAATATTTTTTTAAAAAAAATTAAGCGTATTTAATGGCTTATAGTTTACCCGTCCAGAATTTATGTCTTTTTCATTAAAAAATTTTAACAAATAAAGCGGAAATCAATTTTAATAATTTTTATAGTTAGAAAGTTGAAAAAAAAACTAAGTTGTATTGCGAATTATAGTTAGTATGGTCACCCAAGTTAAAACGTCTTTTTATCTATTAAGCTTTTATCTTTTACATCAAATTGAATTTCAGAAATGTTAAATTATAATATTTATTTTTAATTTAAAATATATTTACAGGCTCGAAGTTAGTTATAGCAGAAGAAGTTCACGTTCTATTTACACGTTGTGTAGCAAGATAGTGGTTTCATAAGTCACAAATTAACGATTTGGTAACTAAAACTACAACAATAACTGTATTGTAAGTTTTACTTCAAGAATAAAAGTTAGTTATGACTAGAATCGGTAAAAGTTACATATATTTAGGATTGAAACTCTAGTCTTCTGATCTTGACAGTTGATTTTTTTTAATGTGAAATGTTTTTAATATAATCTTAATTGCCAAAAAATTTTGTATTACGTAAAAATAATGTGACAAGAAATCGTTTAAAGAGAGTCATATGTTTGCATAGAACTAAGTTGATAAGAAGCATAACTTCTTAACATAAAGTTATAGTTAAAGTTTTTAAATATGGGTGCAAAAAGTTAAGATGCTTTGAATTAAGTGAACGGTAAAGATATGAAAATAGGCAAGAAGATATAAATAATTTTTAATAAAAGAACTGGAACTTTGGAACGAACAGAAGAAAACGTTCTGTGAATTGGTTTTTACTGTCTCAATATTCCTATTTTATTCATTCTAAATTAAAACCTAGTGGCAACTAAAGTTTACACAAAGTATTTAATATACGCAACGTCTAGATAGTGTACATTATTATTATAATATTTTATTTCGAGGGAAAAAAATTGTATTCCAAGGATAAAATAATTTTATTCCGGGAATCAATTATTTTTATTCCAAATATATTTTATTATTTTTTCCGAGAATAAAATGATACTATTCCTGGTATTATTTATTATTGCGATATTTTTGAAATGGATAAATACAGTAAAACTTTCTAAACTCCCCACTTACTGTACGAACCCTGAATCGTATTAGTCTTTGATTTTGTGAAAAATATTTTGGATATGGATCGTCAAATCATCACTGGGTTGCAACCGACCTAGAGGAGTAGGGAGATAAGTTCTAGGATCCTAGTGTTTGTTGTGGGTGAGGGATGGGAAATTGTTACACTCCCATCATACTTACTACTCTGGGAATCAATACTTAGATGGAATCTGACATTTGGGGCAGTTTGAACTAGATCATTTCCACTCTTATATCGAGACAGCGAGCTGAGTTATTGCCGATTTAGTCCCTTTTTGAGGTTTGAGTTAGTATTGTTTTGGGAAAATTTGCAATTTTTGAAAGCTATATTCGGTTTAAGTTTGGCACCTGTAAAAATACTTTCGTGTTGGGAATTTTATAGTTTAAACCACATTATTTTCACTCTTACACAGAGATAGAGAACCGAGCCGATTGCCGATTCAATACGTTTAATTTGGTTTAAGTTAGTAATTTTTTTTTTGTGGAAATTGGCAATTTTTTTAAAATTATATACTTTTTAATATTTTTATTGCTAAAAATGGTTTTGTTATTGGAATTTTACAATTTTATTAACATTATTTTATATTTATTATTTTTATTATTATTATATTTATTATTTTTATTATTATTATATTTATTATTTTTATTATTATTATATTTATTATTTTTATTATTATTATTATATTTAACTATTTTTATTTTTTTTAATTCTCCAAAGTATGCCTATTCGTTTTCTAATTGAACAAAAGATTTTTTTACTTATGAACATAAATACTGTATTCATATAAAAATATAATCATTTTATTTCATGGCTTCTTTTTATTTCGAAACACTTGTTTAGTTTTAGCATAAATTCAAAAAAAAAAAATCGTGTCAGCATCATTGATTGACATCCCTATGTTTTACATTTTTTCTTAACACTCGGATACATGTTCTCCGAAATAGATGCTAAGTTTTAAAGTTCATTGCTATTTATGAATATATTTCAAAATTGTGTTTTGGATGTGTGTAAAATAGCATTAAAAATAAATATTCTAAAGAATGAAAATAAATAAATATTGTGTTTTTTTACTTATTCATGAAAAACCATTTTCTTTTTAATATAAAAAGTAACTTTTCGAATCCATTGACATTTTACCTAGGAATTGGAATCTTCTACATTATATTAATAAAAGCTTATGTTTAAGAAGAAGTAAGTTGGAGTCAAAACGAATGATTGAATACTCCTGATTTAAAAAATAAATTGAATAAAACAAGAAGTTTTTCTCGATGGCTAATATTTTACACGCATAGTGTTAGTTTTCTTTTCATCAGAAACTCTTATTTTCTATCGATGAATTTCATTTCAAACCAAAATCCAGTTACCAAGATATGGGATTTTAAATTGAGTTCAGAAACAAGTGGATATTTTGTGATAAGACAAAGAATTTTATTTTTGGAAAACACATTCACTGGAAATAAAATATTTTCATTACTCTGTTTAGTAGTAGCAAAATTTTTTGCATTGTCTAATGAAAAGTCGAAAGCGCATTTATAACCTTGTTTTAATAAACACTGAAGGTCAAAGTTTTTGTTTTAAAGTTTGTATATTGTATTATTAAAACATCTTATTTCTTTTGTAATAAAATTGAGTTAAAACAATTAATTTTTATCACGCAAAATAACGAATATTTATTAACTTTTGAACTTGCACTTTTATTATCGTGATATATCATTTTTAATTCGCATAACATAAATTTATAAATTTATTATACTATGCGTTGTTCATGGTATCGACTTAATATCAGCGTGGTTACATGATTAGTTTATTTAACTTCTTTATAATGTCAAGAACCCCTTAATAGCAATTTCCTTCGTAAATAATTTTATTTCTTGTAAGCTAATAGGGTTGAATTTTTTTTAACAAAATGAAAGAAAAATTCTTCCTTTAGAGTAAAAACATGTATTTTTCATAGTTATTTTTAAATCCATATTTGATGACCCTAATCACATTAAAAACGACTTTTTTCGAAAATGAGTGAAAAATACTAAAATGAGAGTATTCTAAACTTCCATTTCTGAAACAAGGCAAGTACTTAAGATTGAACATTCAAGCAGGACTATGTTTAAAAAATTATATGTTATTGACCTATGGGCTAATTTTTTAGTATATTCTTTATCTCAAAATTGAGTATGTCCGTGTTTCAAAATAGAGTGTAAAATTACTAATATTATTAATCCTATTTTTAATCAGTCATCTCCATTTTGAGAAATGAGTGTAACTGAGCTGAGTAACAACAAAACTTCAAACGTATTGTATGCTCGACTTCAGCGGGACAAGTGGGTAGGATACGAACCTCTACTCTTCAGAGAAGATTGTATCTTGTTTCCAGTATGATGACCATTCAGCCAACTAACTACCCTGGTAACATTTAGTGCAAATAAAGATCGAAAAGTTTTTTTTTTTTTAACTGAGTATGTTTGTTAATAAATAAAATGCATCATTTGAAAGTTAAAACATCGATTTACTCAATTTGTAAGTATAATGTTCTGATTGCAAGTAATTCTAAAACTTTTATCTTGCTAAAATATTTTTGAAAGTAGCTAAATAGTTGTTGCACAACTCATATGTAATTCTATTCTTTAAACATTAAGATGGAATATGTTCAAATACACGGAAAAAAGTATAACATACATTTTGGACTGAAATAAAAATACTCCACATAATACCTAGACTATAATAACCTTTTCTATAAACTTTGAGACAAATTCCAACCTACAATTTTTTAAACGGTGAGCCATTTTTTATCTACTAAACTAGCAAACCTGCCACCGAACAAAACACATTTTTGGAAACAAAAAACAGTTATAAAAAAACTGAAAGGAATTTAATGTTTTATTCTCAAACACAGGAACAAAAATTCTTTTTTGAAAATTTTCAATTATTCACAACAATCCATTTGTGTTATTTTACTCTTCGCTTTTAGATAAGACAAAGACGAATGATCTTACTTCTCACATCTCCCGCCGATTCTTCATTCTCTTCGGCCGAAACGTCATCTGAAAAGAAAGCAGAAAATTTTTTTAATTTCAATGTGTCAGAACAAATGTTACTTTATCTATCTGCAATAACAAGATGTCATTTGCCATTGAGAGTTTGAGAAGAAAATAATTCTATTAACCAAACAATGAATTTTTCGGTTACTTGTTATTAATTTTGACATTTATGTTTTATTTTTTATGAAATTTTGTATTCTTCGTTTGTTTATTCGAATTAATGGCCAATGCGTAAAAAAGAAAATATATTTTATTTAGTATTCTTACAGGCACTTCGAATCTTGTAGTCTGCACATTCAATAGGTTATCGAGATTATAGGTTATTATACAATCGTAAATCACGCATTTGCTAACTTAATTTACTTAAGGTAGGTATTTAGGACCTCAAATACTGTTTTTTTTATTAACAATCACATTTCTTTAGAAAGGTAATAATTTTAAATACAACCTTCAATCCGTTCCTTACCCTCTATGTTTAGTACACATGAATTCATTTTAAAAAAATGAAATTATATTTTGTACTTAAATTCTTCACTTTGCCTTTTATAGAAATTGTTTATTATCTTTAGCAATTTTTAAATTAATAATTTTTAGAGGAATATTATTTCTTTATGAATAAACGTGGAAGTAAGTTTCTATGGGGAAATAATAAATGATTTGGGGTAGGTTTGCTTTTTGTCGTAAACCGCAAATTAACACGATGCACTAGACCCATATATAACGACTGCAATGCCATAGATTCTAATTAAATTAATTGAGTAGTTCCTGAGAGAACACTGCTCACACTAACCAAAGTTACGTCATTTTCCCCCGTTCAGTGTAACATTTATTAGATGAAAAGTGAAATGGTTTTGTACACCTAATGTTTTTCTTGTAAACTTGCTACTAAACCCTGTAAAACTCCCACATTACCACAAGCAATTACGATACCATATATCCAGCCATTCTTTCAATCGCAAACAACACTCGAACCCGCAACTCCCAAAATAAAGCAACACCACGCATGAATTATTCATTCCAAAAGCTAAGCCATGGTTTGACAAAACTATAATTTAAATTATCGTTAAAAAATTTTCTCTTTGAAATTAATCTTCGGAAATAACTTTTGCCGAAAAAAAAACTTGGTTTGAAGAAATTACTTTTTAATCACAATGGTTCTTTATCATGATTATATTTTCAAATGCATTTTAGTCAAAATCTGTTGGGTACCTATGAGTTTTTTTGATAAAGATTCCTTCAGATCATTGGATTCAATACGGTATTTTCACTGACTTCCCGAAATCTTACCAATGCATAGTGTGATTAAAATATTTAACAAAATGTCTTTATGTATTGTGTTCGTGGTAGTAACGCAGTTGTTCCAATGAGTGTATTTTCAAGCGTCATATAATCACTTGAAAGTGTTTAAAAATTGCGATATTCGCCTCACATATGTGCAGCTCTATTGTGACTATATTATATATAATGGATCAGCTGGGCCAAGTGGGTAGAGACGTCATTCATCTTGTTACCTAGTTTGCTGTAGTGTTCTAAAGTTGTGATTCCAAGTGCGGCATTGCTGTTAGGTTGCATTGAGTGACAGCTCAGGTGTCAGTCACGTCAATTAACAGAGACTCAAACAAAATTACGAGACGCGTCGTTTATAGCTCTTCTGCTTCTCTCGTAAGACTGAATTGCAATCAGAAACAAACCATTACTGCAACCAATACACGGGGCTCCCCAGTGGTCGATGTCGATAATAGACGAGCCTCTCACCAAGAAGGTTCTTGATTATGTACTGCCCTATTCATACTATAGACTTATTCGTGCTGGGGGGGGAAAATCCCTCTAAAAATCACTGTGGTGCCCGAGAACACTGCAATATAAGTGTTCGTAAAATCTTTAAAGTCGAAAGGGTTCTAAATTACGTGGCGTTGTTGGCTGTGTTTAAGCTCCTCAGGAAGGCAGCCGGATATGATTAACTTAATAACTACATACCTAACCTATCCCTTCAAGTAAAAGTTACAATTTATTCCAACTAACTGCGAGTAAGTGAAAGACGTGAGAACCGGAGTCCTCGGCGCATCAACACGGATCCACTTTTGAGCGCCAAACGAGAGCGGAGAAGGTATCGTAACCATTCCCTGGAAGGGAGAAGTCCCTCGTTTAATTGTTAGGCATCGCATGTCTCGGGCAGTTGCATGTTTCCCACGGGTAAATTCTGTCATGATTACAACGGACGTGATTATTTAAGATATATTAATAGAGAGGGAATTTCACGCTCTATATTAGTTGGTTTAGTTCTTTTGGCGAACGAACGTCGATTCTGAACTTTGACCATCACGTGTCTGTGGATTATATCCTAAGAAAAGTGTTAGTGAAAGATAAAGGATAGTATGATATTAAGGATTGCTTAGTGTTTTTTTTATAGAATCATTGATGTGAATAGATTATTTATGGGAACATTTATAAAAATTAATAATGTAAAGGACTTTTTACGGTAAGATAGTGGAGAGAGAAGGGGAATTTTCACGCTCAGTATTAGTTGGTTAGTTCTTTTTAGGGAACGAGCGTCGTTTCTGAGCTTTGACTATCACGTGTCTGAGGATTATATTCTAAGAATAAATGTAAGGGAGAGTGTGATGTTATGGATCGTTTAGTGTGATTTATAGGATAATTGATGTGAATTTATTATTTACAGGACTACAGCAGCATTTATAAAAATTGATAATTTAAAGGATTTTCCTACGTAGCGTAGGACGAAAGACAGAGGGGAGGGGAATTTTCTCACTCTGTATTAGGGACAGTTATTTTTTCGGATTGTTACTTTTTTAATATAATAATAATAATGATGATGATAATAATAATTAATTATTATAATAGATAATATTATTATTATTACTATTACTACTACTACTTCTAAGGATCAGGGGAAAAACAATTCTATTCGAACCAACGGAACTGTTCGATGTCAGAGGCGCAATTATCTTGACTTTATTGTAACGAAGCACTGTATAGTCGAGATAAATTTGAAGAGTAAAGCTCATGATTTATGTAAAAAGGTACAACCATTGTTTATGAATTTCAAACTGAGAACTACAGCTTAAAGATTGACCTAGAACTCAGGCTATGATGTTTGGGCATTCATAGCTACTACGTAGGCGAAGACGAGGGGGGGAATTTTCTCACTCTGTATTAGGGACAGTTATTTTTTCGGATTGTTATTTTTTAAATATAATAATGATAATGATGATGATAATAATAATTAATTATTATATATATATATTATTATTACTATTATATTACCTAAGGATAGTAAGAAAACAATACTTCGACACTCAAAGGAACCTGTTTGAAGATCAAGACCTAATTCTTATTGTACGAAACACGCTAAGCGGGAAATTTTTCGAAGAAAAGCGTAAACTTATTGTTATGTAAGAAACCCATTGTTAATGAAATTTCAAACTTGCGAACTAACTAAACAATGCCCTTAAAAAGATTGACCCTAGCAAATCTCCAGGGCCTGATGGATTGTTTGGGCATTTCATGCTAAACCTCGGTAGTTTGGGAAAGGTTGCTGTCTATTTTCAACACTTCCTTTAACTCAGGAAAGCTGCCAAGGGATTGGAAGACTGCCACAATTGTCCCTATTCTTAAACCTGGAAAAGACATCCAAGAACCCAAAAGTTATAGGCCAATAGCCCTCACTTGTATTGCTTGTAAAATCATGGAGAGAATCCTCTTAAATAGGCTCTAGTTTCATCTGAAATTAAACAACTTACATATGGAAGAACAATGTGGTTTCAAACAGGGCCATAGTACTATGGACCAGGTCCTCTATTTTACCCAGCGTGTAAAGGACCAACAAAATGCAAAGCCCACAAGAAGTACTTTGGCTGTTTTCCTTGATCTCTGTCAGGCTTTCGATAGAGTGTGGCATAACAAGTTGTTATTTAAACTGTATGACACTTTTTAAATAGATGGCAAGGTTCTGCTGTGGATCAAAGATTTCCTGAAACAGAGAACTATCAGAGTAAACTATAAGGAATCCTTTTCAAGAACTCGTATGATTAGACAGGGTGTTCCTCAGGGCTCGGTCCTGAGTCCAACACTCTTTGACACTTTTCTACAAGGAATTTCCTCTTGCCTTACAGGAAACTCTGAGATTTCGCTCTTTGCAGACGACAATTATCGTCTGGTGTAGCCAGAGAGATCTAGTACAGGCTGAGAAATGCTTAAAAGAGACTTTGGAAAACATTGACTCCTTCTTCAAGATTGTAAGATTTTATTAAATCCCTTAAAATCTGAGGTTACTACATTTACGACTAATAGAAGGCTTTTTAAATACGTGCCCAACATCAAAATTGGAGGAAAAGGGATTCGATTTAATCAGTTTCCCAAGTATCTGGGCATAACCCTTGATCCCGAAATTAATTGCAGTAGGCACATTACTTCTATCGCAGAAAAAGCAAGAAAAAGATTGAACATGTTAAAGTTTATTTCTGGGAGGAGTTGGGGAGCAGATGCTGCAACACTCAAAGTTTCATATGAGACTCTTGTTAGACCTATCATTGAGTATGGGTTTCAAATACTTAACGCGGCTTCCATCTCTTCTCTTGAACAACTAAACAAAGTACAAACGAGTGCTGCAAGAATTATTTCAGGATTGCGAAACTCCTGCCCAAATGAATTGCGCAATTTAAGCTGGACTGATTCCATTAGAATGCAGGAGAAAATGCCTTATGAACAATTACTTAAACAGGCTTCGCAGTTACAATTGTAATCATAGAACTGCAAATTACATTAAAAGCTGGAAAAGCAATCAAAGGTTAAAGAAAGAATCTCCACTCAGTAGGGCGCTTAGATGTGACATGTTTCAATTTGATGTTGAGTCTACATCCCCTTTCTTTGCCATTAACCCCCTTATTGATCTTTCAAATGTGCATTTTAATGAAGACCTTGCCTATAAGATCAGCAAAAGTAATGACAACCCAATTCTTATGAGGATGCTAGGGCTCGAGATGCTGTCTAGTATTCCCCCTGAAGCCACACGTATTTTTACAGATGGAAGCAAACTGGAAAACGGTTGCTGCGGTAGCGGATCCGTGATTTTCCGACAAAATAAGGAACCCATTAATATCAGCAGAAGGACACCGAACCACAGTTCAAGCTATAGAGCTGAACTATTCGCTATTCTTGATTCCCTCAGAGTTATAGAAAACGATGAAAGGGAGGTGTGGTTAATGACCGATAGCCTTAGTGCCTTACAGTATTTGAAGAATTTCTATGAGGTCAGAGGTACCACAGCTGTGGCGATCATCGAGGAGCTCGATAGACTTTCGCGTTTTTTCCCAGTGCATTTAGTTTAGATACCATCTCATGTCGGTTTAGCTGGGAATGAACTGGCTGACGGACTTGCAAGGGCAGGCTGTGACCAGATCTTAGAGGGGGACAACCTGTTGACTTATTCTGAAATTGACTCCATTTACAAAAAGACAGCAATAGACTGGAGTCCCCCTCAGCACTCTTGGTATGGCGCTAGGAAACCAGGCGAAATTTCTAAATTGCAACTATGCAGGCAAGACCAAACTGCTCTCTCCAGATTCAGGACGGGACACACAAAGAGTTTGAAGTTTGAGGCCGGAACCAAGCTGTTCCCAGACTGCCCCAACTGTCGTGGAGGTGCTCAAGCCAGTCCCGAACACATACTCCATTGCCTCGGTCTGACGTGGAAGGACATCTACGACGACCCACTTTTATTTTTGGACTTTCTCAGGGTCGCAAACATCATGGAACTGGTCTAATTTTGACCCAGGGATATGTAAAAAAAAAAAAAAAACTACTACTTCTACTACTAATATTACTATTATTATTTTATTATTACTATTACTATCACTTTTTCGTTCTGAGACTAAACATAGAATACGTTTAAATAATATATTAAAAATAATAAAAAAAAGAAACACTAAAACAAATATAATTAATAATTATGCGTCGGTAGCTTACATTTAAAATTAAAATTTATTAACTTATATTATTAAAAATAGAGTTCAATCTGTATACAGTTAAAAATATTTTTACTCGTGATGTTGTTGTTGTTGTTGTTATACAAAAGGCTACACTATCAGATTGGCAGTTGTCAAGCCGTAATGTCCATGCAAATTAACCCTGTTGACAGTAATGCTGAATTAACGCTGAATTAACGCCTAAAAATTTCCAACCCCGGTCAAGTGATGAGGTCGGCAATTAAGCTGGCACCCAACGTAAATTATTTACTGATGTTTTGATGTAAACTCAATCCAATTTGTGTTAAAGAATGTTATACATTACAACAAAAAAAATTCATAGAATAAAAAAATATATACACTACAAAAATACAGGAACAAATTTTCTTGTAATACTCATTTCCCAAGACTTTAATATATTACTGGCATATTAGCATCTGGCTTACTGGCCGTGCTTACTGGCATAATACCATCCTTAACGGTTAAAAAGATAAAAAAAAGATTAAAAATGATGATGTATATCGGATATTTTTGAAACTTAACCACATTGTAACATAACCACACATCAAATGATACAAATTTGTAATTTTCATAAAAAGAAGTTGTGGGGATTTAAAACATAAAACCCTTGAGGATTATCATGTATATATGTGTTCACATATTCATAAAATAAATTCGTATATAAATAAAGCAAAATCCAAAAATATGTATTTTAATGGGTTTGAATTATTTGCAAATTTATTCTGCTTTTTAAATCGGGCTTATTGTTTTTTGTTTGTAAGTTTATATGAAAAATTTTTCGTTACATTTGTTTTCGTTACATTGTTAACTGTAAAATAATACTTTTTTCTTGGAATACTAGAGGGTCAAATGGTAGGTAATGGTTAAATAAACACAATATCATTCTTCAAACATATTTTAACTGGTAGAATTTTGTAATAAGTACAAAAAAAAAATGCTTCTTTGTTTTTATTTTTTTCTGAAAATTAAGAAAAAGATAAAGTAACATATAACAGAATAAAATCCATTTTGACAAGACTTAGCTAAAATCCTTCATCATTTTTAAAAACATGTTGATGTGCTTCGGTAGAAAATATATTGTTTTTAATATATGAATTGAAGGTTATTGAATAACATCTCAATTTTCCCAATTTTAATGCGCTTAAATATGTATGTAGACAATTCAATATTTTGTTAATTATATGATAAATGGAAAATTTATATAATTACTTCACGAATCTCTATAAAAATATTATTAAAATAGTTATTGATAGCAAAGTTATCAAAATACAAAGTGAATACAAGCTTTTATTAAATAAATCATTTGGAACAGTTTAAGTTTAGTAATTAATTTAGAAGAATTTAGGGGCGATTTAAAGACCGTTGTAGGTCCCGCCATTAGAAGAGCTAACAAGCGTTACTCGTTCAAAAAGAGTAGAAAGTCAAGTGTTCCTTTTGACCGAAGCGCAGTTCGGTGTTTGGAAGAGCGGTGGGATACACAGTTATACACAGGGGACAATTCACAGTTACACTAGAGGAGACAGGCAAGTTATTGGTGATATCTATCAAACCCCCGCTCAACGATGAGTTGCCTGTTTGTTTACGTTATTCCAATTAAATCACAACAGTGTTTATGTTTTGGAGCACTTAGAGATTTTGTCAAAACATCTGCTGGCATATCATTTGTATTTAAGTAAACGACATTAATTTCACCTTTTTCAAAAATTTCTCTAACGAAATGGTGTCGCACATCTATATGCTTTGTGCGTGCATGAAACACTGGGTTACGTACAAGCTTTTGAGCAGATTGGTTATCACTGTAAACAATAGTATGTTTGTTCACTAACGCATGATGATGAAAGTTCACTAAAAAACCCTTCTGAGATAAACCACTTCTTTTGATGTTTCTGACAGTGCCATGTATTCTGCCTCGGTTGTTGATAAGGCCACTGTTCGCTGCTTTCTTGCTTCCCATGTAATGGCACCACCAGCGTGCTTGCAGATAAATCCGGTGAAACTTCTTCTGTCTGACGTGCAGGAAGCAAAATTTGCGTCAGCAAATGCAGTGAGGGGTTCACCTGTCTTCTTGAATTCGATGCTTTGATCCCTGGTGAGTTTTAGGTATCTGAGGATTCTCTTCGCTGCTTGCCAATGGAGCTTTCCAGGATTGTTGTTGAATTGGCTGAGGAAATTCACTCTGTGTGTGATGTCTGGTCTGGTAGCTACCGAGAGGTACATCAGTGAGCCGATCAGGGACTGGTAAGGGATGTCTTCCATCTCAGATCTTTCAGCTTCATTCTTGGGGCACATCTCTGTTGTAAATTTTTGACTTGGGTCCATGGGTGTTGTCACAGTTTTTGAATCTTCCATGTTGAACTTTCTCAGCAGGTCGTCGATGTATTTGGCTTGTGACATCTTCAATTTTCCTTCGACTTGTGAAAATTCTATGCCTAGGCAGTAATGTAAACTACCTAAATCTTTCATTCTGAATGACGAGGCTAACTTGTCTCGAATGAATTTGTAGCTATCTTCTGAATCAGCAAAAAACAGTAAATCGTCAACAAAAACACAAATTATTACTTCTTTGGAAGGTGTATTTAGTTTATAAATACAAGGATCTGATTGAAGGGCTTGGAATCCTAGCGAGTTGAGTTTTTCGTGAAGTTTTTTATACCACTGGCGACCCGATTGCTTTAGACCATATAGGGATTTCTTTAATAAACAAACTTTGTTTGCTTCCTCGAAACCATCAGGTGGTTCCATGTAAACAGTTTCCTCAATTTCACCGTTGATGTACGCTGTTATAAAATCAAGTTGATAAGCTTTCAGATCATTTTCAACAGCGTATGATGTCACTGCACGAATCGAAGACAGCCTAGAGACTGGTGAGTAACTATCTTCATAATCACCCGGCTTTTGGAAACAGCCTTTGGCGACTAGTCGGGCCTTCAATTTATCTATTGAGCCATCCTGCTTGAATTTGGTCTTGAGAACCCATTTTGATGGTATTATTTTTGTATTTGTTGGGTGATCTTCTAGTTCCCATGCATTTTGTTGCACGAGCTAGTTGTATTCTTCTTCCAGAGCTGTAATCCAAGCGTCTCTTTGTGACTTTTGACGGCTTCGCTGTAGCTTGGAGATGTCAACACGGCTACGCTCCCGCATGTAAACACGAAATTTTAAAGAAATAAAAATAAATTTTAGAAAAATCATAATTTAAACATTAATGTACATTAAACCATAATATATAAAAGTTGAAAGTTATATCAGTGGTTTGTAAAAATAAAGTTTAATTAATTAAATTAAACCTCATCTTCTATCGTTAACTAAATCAAAACTGTATCCAGAGTTGCACAGTCCTTCCACAACTGTTTTCGTAAACTATTAAGCATGGATGTCTGTATCGACGGCAGTGTGGGATTTAGGGAATGGCATATTAAAGCTTTTTGCAAATAATTATATACAAATGCACTCGAAAGAGGTGGTATGTTGCTGCATTTTGTGTTGGGGGTAACCGAGCTATATCAAACCCTTTCTTAGTTGAAACGCAGCGTATTTAGTGTGCTTGAGTTGGTGTTAAGTCATAAAGTACCACAATTAATTTACAACTAATTTATACCAAATATTCTTTACCAATATCGTCGGATGACTCAAATTTGCAAGCCTATCGGTAAGGTTTTTGATCTTATTATACTTTGAAAGCCGAAAATTTACTTTTTTCAAATAGCGAATAATCGTCGATGAATAATTGTCGCAATAGAGCTAGACAAGGGCTACTAAAGTTTTAAAAGCTTCCTCTCGTATTAGAAATTTGAAAAACTTGAATATCTCGAACTTAATAATATTTTATGGCAGATTACATGTGAAAAGTATTCTTAGTAGAATGGGTGAAAGGTGGCATTAAAATATCCGCATCACCAGCTACTACAGTTACTTGCCTTTCTTGTGCTTTTTAATTCTTCCTAGACGATTACTGTATTTGTATCACATTCTACATGAACAACGGAATGACCACTATCTTTCAAATAGCTTTCTCTAATATATTGCAAAAGCGTCGTTTAGCAATTGGAAAATAAATATGTATTTCTTCACATTTATAGGTGATTTTTCATCAATTACAACGTATGTCTTTTAATGCGTAATTTGAGGAGGAGGCTGCACAATACACATTTTTTTGGTTTTTCATACCCATCAAAAACTATTACAACTTTTTAAGAAATTATGTTGACATTATACTAAATACTAGTATTGACTTGTGATATCCCCAAATATGTAGAAGTGGTCCAGGTGAATTAATGCACCATTATCAAGAACGTAGGAAGTACTTTGCTGGGCACAAGGAGACTGTCGAATTTTATTGTTATCAATGGAATCTAATAAGTTTTAGAAATATGTGTCCGATTTCCTTATTTGCCGAGTGTTATGGTAAATAATGAGTTTGTAATACATAGATAACTCGTAATGAAAAACTTTTTTTTCTTGTACTATATTATCCAATGAGATGCAGCAGGCATCCTCTTTGCTAATTTATACGATGAGTTTCACCGCAAATCATTTTTCTATAGTTTCATTGTAACTGCTTAGTCGGTTTTCAATAAAGTTCCATCTCTAAAAGGTGTGTTAGTTTATTTTGAATATATCTTCCAATCATGCACGTTGGCCTTGTCTGCACTATCTGTTATTTATTTAAATATATTCACAAAACACATAAGAGTTAGTAAGTGGACTGTGATCTAAACAATTGACACAATCTTTCGCCATCCACAATCTTCGCATCAGTTATATCAACGGAAAACACTGGTCAGCACACTCGTTGCATAAGTTAGTTCACTGCATTCGAATGTTTTAAAATCCAGGTTCCATGTTGACTTTCAGTCATTCTTTGTCCATTCTTTTAGTAAATTTCATGAAAGTTTGTTCAATATTGCTTATTATTAGGAAATCCATTCATTGAATCATGGCTTTGAGTCGCAAAGTAGCAAACTTTTGTTGGACATCTCAATAATAACAAGGGATGGTTCCGTCGCTTAAAGTGGTATTTTTCGGACGTTTTCTCGTCGTTTACTTCCAAAATCATGCTTGTAAATATTTTTAGTTATACCAATATCATATTCTTTGTCAGCATAAAATTTCCTTTAATTTGATACCAAACTCGACTTATTATGGTTTATTGTGATTTTTTAAAAAAAATTTTGACGTTTTTTCAAGATGGCGGCCAAAAAACATATTTGTCGCGACAGTACGGGTTGCGATTTTTAGTATGTTCATTAGAAGCATGTTACCTACCATTTGCAACAAGAATAGTTTATGTTCCAATTTTTTCTACTTCTAACTCTATTTCGACTGTACTAAAAGGTGTAGAAGGTAGCATTTGCCTTTATTGGGATATTTTCTTCGTAACTGCTTAGTCAGTCTTTAATAAAGTTCCATCTCTAAAAGGTATGTTAGTTTATTTTGAATATCTCTCCCGAACATGTCACGTTAGCCTTGTCTGCACTATCTGTTATTATCAATTAACAGAATTCCACAAAGCACTTGAAATATCAGTAAATGGGACTGTGGTCTATAAAAGAATTGCATTACCTTGTTTAGACCTACAAAATCTTTCGTCATTCTTGCATGAGTTAGGCCAACCGGAAAACACTGGTCAGCAAACTCATTGCATAAGTTATTTCACTGCATTTCGAATGATCCAGGTCCATGTTGACTTTCAGTCATTCCTTTTCTCCATTCTTTAGTACATTTCATGAGGGTTTGTTCAATATTGCTTATTATTGGGGGACTCCATGTTTGTTATTCAATTGAAGCATGGCTTTGAGTCAAAAAGCAGCAAACTTTTGTTGGACATCTCAATAATTACAAGGAGTGGTTCCGTCGCGTGAAGAAAAAATTTCGGCCGTTTTTTCATCTTTTCCTTCCAAAATCATCTTTGTAAATATATAAGTTTTAAAAAACCAATAGTATATTCTTTGTCAACATAAACATTTCCTTTAATTGGATATCAAACCGATTTATTATTTTTTTTTGTTATTTTTTAAAAATTTGACGTTTTTCAAGATGGCGGCCAATAAACGAATTTTGCGGGACATTTCGGGTTGCAAATTTTAGTATGTTAATTAGAAGCATGTTTCCTACCAATTGTAACAAAAATAGTTCTGGCTTAATTAATTTACCCTTAACTCTATTCGATTACACTATTTTTCTAGCTGCAAGTGAAAATTTGGACTTTCCACATTCGGGCGGAATTTGCCTGATTTTCAGCGTGCTGTAGCAACTAAACTATTAGTCTGACATAAATAAAGTAATTGACTTTTATTTAGCTTGTTTAGAGTACTTTAACTTTTGTTTTGTATTGACGTTTTTGTTGAGAAATCAATACACTTCCTGCAAGAAGAAAAAAACCAAAAATAGGGGTAAAATTTTGGGATTTTTTCGATTTTTTTTAATGTTCCCATGCCTGAATTTGTTCACAAAGTTGATATTCGGATTCAGCACCCTCGAAAACATATAAAACCGTTGAGAAAACAATTAATGTATTTTTTTCCTGACACGCCCCTTTTTCACGACCTGGTTACTGGACTACGTGACGTTTTCTCCTTTCGAGGTCGGCCGGCATCCCTTCGGAGTGGAGCATCAGCTTCTCCTTCTGAATCGTCCTCTTCTTCTGTGGTGACGTCATCGCGGAGGATGGGTTGCTGCTCATCTCTCATTGGCTGATGGTCTGTTGGAGAAGTCTCGGTCTCTGGGTTGGTCTCCCCGTGCGTGTCGGTCGCTGGATCAGCAGGATATTCGATAGGGAAATCGTACCATTGTTGATCTTGTTGGTCATCTTCAAAACTTGTGTTTATTTCGTCAATAAACTTTGCATCTCGGCTTACGATAATTTTTCGGGTGTTGGGATCGAAGAAACGAAAAGCTTTCACTTGGTCCGAGTATCCAATAAAGATGACTTCATGTAATCTTGGTTCGAATTTGGATCTTTTGGGCTTATTTAACACAAATGCTTTCTGTAAGAAAATTTTGAAGTAGCATGCAGTTGGTTTTCGGTCGAAGAATATTTCATACGGGGTCTTGTTTTCCGCTACGCCTTTGGTTAGGCATCGATTTCTGATTTGTGCGCTGGTTCGAACTGCTTCGGCCCAAAAACTTGGATCTAGGTTTGCTTGAGATAGTAAACATCTTGCGGTGGAACAATAAATCCTGTTTTTGCATTCGGCCACGCCGTTTTGTTGTGGACAGTATGGAACAGTTTTTTCTCGGCGTATTCCTTCTTCGGTCAAGAATTGGTCAAAAGCTTTACCCACGTATTCAAGGCCGTTGACGATTCGCAATACCTTGATCTTCTTACCCGTACGGTTTTCAATGCAGGCTTTATATTTCAGGAATGCATCTTTTGCTTCATCTTTGTTTTTGAGGAAGAAAATTCCGGTGTACCTTGATATGTCACAACATATCGCGATCCTCCGAGTGATCGAATCTTCATCGGTCCGCAAAGATCGGAATGCACTAGGTCGAGGATTTCTTTACTGACACATTTAGACTTCTTTGGGTAAGGTGTGGCATTCTGCTTACTTTGAATGCAGATTTTGCAATCCTTAATAGAGTCGTTGTTTCTAAAATTGAGTCCTCGAACCATATTTTGAGATTCCAATTTCTTCAGATCATTCATGTTCAAGTGTCCGAATATTTGATGCCAGATTTCAAGTTCTGTGATGACTGCTGCGCTTTCTTCGATTGGTTCGACAAAATAAAGGATTTCCTTTCTTTCTGCAGGAATAATGTAGAACCATCTTCTAAAATTACTTTGGCTTCGCGTGCGTCAAACACGACTACGCGGTTGTTTCGTGTACACTTCGAAGTTGAAAGCAAGTTGTTTTCAGTTCCGGAACACATAGGACATTTTCTAGTTTCAATGTCTTTGTACCGTATTCTTCATCAGGAATAGTTATTCTAACACATCCTTTTCCAGTAATTTTGGCTGGTTTGTCATCTGCAGTGTTATATAGGAGTCCGTCTGTGTTGTAAATTCGAAGAACAGGTCGGGGTTGAAGCACATGTGCGATGTCGCTCCGCTGTCTATAAATAAACTTGTTATTCCTTTGCCCGTTTTATACAACGGTGGCTGCAATGGTTTCTCTCCTTCTGGCGGGGAATTCTTTTTTCTTCTGTTCATTCGTTGCCATAACGACAGCTGTTGTGGCACTTTCTTTTTTATTGGGAGAATTCTTTTGTTTATTTCACGCTGACGTTTGTAGCAGACGTCGCATTTATGACCCTTTTTAGAGCAATAGGAGCATACGATGTTTTTATATTGCTGTTTTTTGTCGTTTTGTTGAATCCAAGTAGGTTTCGAATGAGAGTTAAATCTTTTTGAAGATAAATAGGCGTTCGGGATATCTTGTTGACTCTCTCCGCCTCGTCGGGATTCCGATTCTTCTAAGATTTTTATCTTGAGTGCGTCGGGTGTAGGAAGGGTATCTCTGGACTCGATGGCGCACCGGAAGTTTTCGAAACGTCTGGAATGCTGTACAGAAAAAGTAAGAAAGTAGGTCGTCGACGATGAATATTTCCATCTCTCGTAGCTTGTCAACCGTCACGAAGAAACCGTTGATGTGGTCGGACTTATTTCTGACGTTGACATATTCTTGAATAAAGTTGTTTCACGAGCGTCGCTTTTTTGCAGGACCTTTCGATGAGTAAACATCTTTAAGTTTTCCCAGACTTCTTTAGAGCTGGAGCACTGTTTTATGTGACACAATTCGCTCGGGAACATTGGCAGGATAATGTCTGTTCTGGCCTTTTGGTCGTCGGAAATCCATTTGGCGATCTTCTCGTCATCGTTTTCCGGTTTGGGTTCCGCTCCGGTAACAAAGTTCCAATGATCATTCTTAACCAGGATTGCTTCGATTTGCAGTTTCCAAGTGTCGTAATTGTCTTTTCCAAGCTTTTGGATGTTTGACTGGTTCGACGACATCTTCTATTTGTTGAAGACAGGAAACGTGGAAAAAGTTCGATTGGCGTCCTTTCGTTTTGCCGTAGTGGCGAAGCCTCGTGTTAGGCTTCGTACCTCAGTGCGCAGTCGTTAGGCTTGCTGGGGCCCATAACCTTTGATAGCAAAGTTATCAAAATACGAAGTGAATGCAAGCTTTTATTAAATAAATCATTTGGAACAGTTTAAGTTAAGTAATTAATTTAAAAGAATTTAGGGGTGATTTAATGGACCGTTGTAGGTCCCGCCATTAGAAGAGCTAACGAGCCTTGCTCGTTCAAAAAGAGTAGAAAGTCAAGTGTTCCGTTTGACCGAAGCGCAGTTCGGTGTTTGGAAGAGCGGAGGGATACACAGTTATACACAGGGGACAGTTCACAGTTACACTAGAGGAGACAGGCAAGTTATTGGTGATATCTATCAGTTATTTATGCACAACAAGTGTGAAAAGTAATACTTTTTAAAACGAGTGAAATAATGACGTGTTTTAAAAAGTTTACTTTTCCCAAGATATGCATACACTATATGTTATAATGTGACGTGAAAAAAAAAATATCATAAGTTCAAAAATGATTCACTTGCATAATATTTTTAAATAAAGCAGATCGACGAATCTCTGGATATTATGAATATTATGAAATAGAAATTTTACTTGTTGGCATCTTATGAAAAAATGAAAAAAAAAGTACTTTTTTCTCTGCATTTGAGTGAGAAAAGTACTTTTTTCACTGTTTCAAAAACTCTAACTTTTACTTTTTGAACGAGTCTGATATTGAAATTATAATGTAAAAAACGGATTTTTTTCACGCGATTATAAAAATATAATTTTTATTGACATTATTTATAATGTAATTCTAATGACATGGTATTTTGTTAATTTATTAGGAATTAAATGACTAGGAAATAACAAACTATATAAAATAATTTTTTCAATTAAGAATGTAGTAATTACCTAAGATTGTTTTTAAAGATTCAATACCAAAAACTAACGTAAAAAAACGTACTGGAAAGACTTAAAAGCTTATAAAGCGAAAAATATATGTATCCACAGCATATTGTTACATTTTGTACTAACAATAAAGAAATTATTTTTTTAATGAGCAGATTGTTTTTAACAAATATTGACATAACAAATGAATTCAATTGAATACTCTTTTGTTCTAAAACAAATTCTGATTTTTTTCTGCATCTAATCGGTGTTTTTGTTTATGAGTATATTTATATATTATAGGGTTTTTTTAAATTAATTTCCTGTTAGCATTTCTTGTTTAAATTATTATATTAATGTAATGGTTTTCAAAAAACTTTTTAAGGAGTATTTTATTATTTTATAGGACAAATATTACATCCATCGATTATTTCTTTAGAAAATTGTTTTGCATTAATGTTTGTTCAAAAAGCCTTAAAATATTTATTTACACTTTAAGCTTTACCATACAATACATCATACTCAATTTCTAAGAAGCAAATTTGTAATTTTATATTAAAATAAACTGAAATGACAAATAAAATAGTGAATCTATTTTAATTTAGAATAAATAAATTTGGACAGACAATTCTGCTTATTTACGGCGGCTTGTTAATCCAGTTGATTTTTAAGGTTATCTATTGTCTTCAAAATTTGATAAGCCTTGCCTTTTTTTTAAATTTTAGGCATTATATTGCACTAAACTCGCTTGTAATAAAGATATAGCATGCAATGCAAAAGCAAACCAAAATATTTTAGCAATAAAACTAATATAAGAATTTTTTTACTGAAACTTTTGTTGGGCTTTTTGTTTAATCTTT
>CM033272.1:38119164-38261664 GCA_019343175.1 Oedothorax gibbosus
CAGAATGAAAAGGAGGATTTCAGACAAAATAAAAAACAAATTTTCTTCTAAAAACTATTAGATTTGTCCAAATCGGAATAAAAAGGGGGAATTAAATGGTTGAAGGTTTTAAAATTGAAAACAAGACTTTTTTACAAAAAAACATTTTTAAAAAATTCATATTATTTTCCCAACAAAACAATTTTGAAATTGTTTCAGCACTTTTTGACGTTTCCCACACAAAAAGCATCGTAGAAAGGGGAGAAAATTCCCAGGGAATTTCGGCGGCCCCCTTTTTTGGGCAGAATCACCTGAAAAAAAAATTTAGCTCCTACCAGAAGAATATATCTCCCCCATCTCAGCCCCAAACCCTCGCTAATGAATGGATAAATTTATGGAAAAATTTAAAACTTCTCAAAAAAGAAGTAAAAAATAAAAGGGAGGACCCTTGTTGTTCTATTCGTAATAAAATTTTTTTTTAAAAAGGGTTAAAACCAAAATATTCCCTTTTAAAAATGAAACGACCTTAATAAATGAGACAAAAAATTGAAAAAACTCCAAAATTAAATTTTTTAAAACATATTTTTTTCGTATTTTTAATAAAAATTTTCAAATAAAATTCGCTTGATTTTTTAAAATTTAAATTTTAAAATTTTTAGCAAAAAAATTTTAAAAATTTATTCCCCCTGAATTTGGTCTGAAATTTATGATCGAATAAAATTAGGGCCTTTTGTAGGGATGAAAAAAAAACCCTCTGATTAAATCAGTAAGGGGGCAATGTTAAGCTTTTTGGGGGCAGGGGCAAAAAAAATTGCAAAATTTTTAAAACAATTTTAAAAGACTTTACCTTTCCTATAGTTTAAAAAAAACTAAAAATTGGTTTTTTTTTCTATTAAATGGAAAAATAAAATTTTAGCAACACTGCCCTTACATCACCCGGGGCCGAAAGGGTTCGGCGAAAATTTAATGTTTAAAAAATAAAAATTAAAAAAAGAATGAATAAAATACCTAAGTAGTTTTTTTCAAGCTGCTTCCCCCAAAATTTCCCGTATCTCCGGGAAATTGAATTTAAGGGAAAAATGGAGGCAGCTTCATTTTTAAAATTTTTTTCCCTTTTTTTCCCTTTTTTCCCAGAAAAAAATTTTATTAGTTGATTTTACACACTGACTAGGGGCTTTTTCTTTAAAAAAAATTTTTGAAAAAAAAATTACAAATTTGACAAAAAAAATGCATTAAAAACCTAAATTTAAAAAAAAGGTTTTTTTTCCTTAGTCCCCCGGGGTGTTGTCCCGTAGCTTTTTTATTATATTAAAAGCCGAAGGGGATAATATGAAAATTACAAAAGATCAGACTGCTTTAAATTGTATTTTGACTCAATCATTTTCAGTCTTTAACAATTTCTGAATAAATACTAAATATATATTACTAAAAATTATTCTAGCCCGTATTAACTTGCTTTTTTAATTTAAAAAAAGATTAATTTCACGTAGTAAGAGTAGGGGATTTTTAGACAAGAATATAAAAAAAATTTTATCTAAAAAAAAATTGGTTTTCCCGAATCGGAATTAATGGGGAAAACTTGTTGAAGGATTAAAAAAATTGATAAACAGACGTTTACAAAAAATAAAAAAAATTTGAAAAATTTATATTACCACAAAAACAATTGAAATTTTTTTTCAGACTCTTTGGGGGGTATTGCACCAAAGGGATCGAGCAGGGGGAGAAAAATTTTAAAAGGGAAACGGGGCACTTCCCTTTCAGAATCACCTGAAAAAAAAAATTAGCTCCCCACCAGAAAATTATTTTCTGCCCCATCTCATGCGCAAACCTCGCTAATGAAGGATAAATTTTTGGTAAACGTATATCTTCTCAATAAAAAAAAGTAAAACAATGAAAAATGGAGTTGATTTGTTTTTTTTTTTTTTTTTTTTTGTTTTTTCCCTTTATTCGGTATATTTGGCATTTTTAATCGTATAAAATTTAAAACAATTTCATAAAAAAAATTTGCTTTATATTTACAAAATTTAAATTTAATTTTTAGCGAATAAATTTAAAAAAATTTTTTTACCCCCGAATTTGTACTGTAAATTTAAAACAAAAGAAAAAAATGGTTTTTTTGGATAGGAAAAAAAATCTCTGATTCATCGTAAAGGGAAAATTTAAGCGTTTCGGCAGTGCAAAAAAAAAATTTCAGAATTTACAAAAAAATTTAAAAAAGACTTTACCTTTCATACTAGATTAAAAAAAAACCAAAAAAAATTTGGTTTTTTGCTTCTATTAAAAAGGAAAAAAAATACAATTAGTTACCCCCCTGTCCTTTCGATCATTTAGTGCCCAAGTTCGGGCGCTTAATGCTGAAAAAACAAAATTAAAAAAAAAAAAAGAAAAAATAAAATAAAAGTTTTCTTCATAGTGCTTTTCCCCAAAATACGGATTTTTTTCCTGCAATGAATTAAGGAAAATGGAGGCAGCTTCATTTTTAAAAATGTTTTTTTTCTTTTCCTATTTAACGAAAAATATTCATAGTTTTATTTTACACACTGACATAGAAAACTTTTGCTTTTAAAAAAAATTTAGAAAAAAAATTACAAAAAAAATTTTACAAAATGTCAATAAAAAAAATAAAAAATTTAAAAAAAAAAAGGTTTATTTTCCTTTTAAAGGGTGTTTTTCAGGCTTTTTTATTTATATAAAACGAATGGGGAGACTAAAAGAAAATTACACAATAACAACTGCTTTTAAATTTATATTTTGACTCAAAACAGTTCGTCTGTAAAAAAAAAATTTTTGTAATAACTACTAAAATACAGTATTTTCTAAAAATTTTTTCTAGCCCCGTATTAACTTCTTATTTATATTTGAAAAAGATTTTTAACCCTAATACAGGAAGGGGGATTTTTGACAAGAATATAAACAAAGTTTCTATCTAAAAACTATTAATCTGTCCTGAATCAGGAATATAATAGGATTAAACTGTGTTGAAGGTATGAAAATATTGATAAACGAGACGTTTACAAAATAACATATTTGAAAATCATATTATATTACCACAAAACAATCTGAAATTGTTTCAGCACTCTTTGGACGTATTGCACACAAAAAGCATCGCAGCAGGGGGAGAAGAGTTCAATGCAATCGGCGGCACTTCTTTGCAGAATCACCTGAAAATACAATTAGCTCCTACCAGAAGAATATATACTGCCCCATCTCATGCGCCAAACCTCGCTAATGAATGGATAAATTTATGGTAAACGTATATCTTCTCAATAAAGAAGTAAAACAATGAAATGAGTGATCGTTGTTGCTTCTATTCGTATATCAAAGTTTTTTTTATACAGTTTGAACCAAATATTGCTTTTCAATGTAACGATCTTAATAAATGAGACTAAAATTGAAAAAAGCTCCATAATTGAATTTATAACATATTTTATATCGTATATTAATATCAATTTCGATAAAATTCGCTTGATATTTACATTTAAATTATATTTTTTTAAGCGAATAAATTTAAAATTTATTACCCTGAATTTGGTACTGTATTTATGATCGAATGAAATTATGGCTTTTGTAGGATAGAAAAAAATCTCTGATTCAATCAGTAAGAGGCAATTTTAAGCGTTGCGGCGTGGCAAAAAAGATTGCAGAATTTTTCAACAATTTAAATAGACCTTTACCTTTCACTACTAGATTAAAAATCTCAAAATTGGTTTTTGCTTCTATTAAATGAAAAATACAATTAGCTTAACACTGTCCTTACGATCATTCAGTGCCGTAAGTTCGGCGAACATTAATGCTGAAAATCAAAGTTAAAAAAGAATGAATAAAATACCTAAGTAGTTGCTTCATAGCTGCATCCCCCCCAAAACAGTATTCTCCGTGCAATGAATTAAGGAAATATGGAGGCAGCTTCATTTTTTAAAATTTTTCTTCTTTTCCTATTTAACAGAAAATATTTCATTAGTTGATTTTACAACCCCTGACATAGAAGCTTTTGCTTTTAAAATATTTAGAAAAATATTACAAAATTTTTTACAAACTGTCATATAAAAACCTAAATTTAAAAAAGGTTTATTTCCTTAGTCCACAGGATGTTGTCAGTAGCTTTTTTAATCAATATAATGCCGAAAGGTAGACTAATAATGAAAATTACACAATAATCAGACTGCTTTTAAAATTTAGCTATTTTGCTCGAATCATTTCAGTCTGTAACAATTTCTGTAATAAAATACTAAACTACTAGTATTTACAAAATTATTCTAGCCTCGTATTTAACTTGCTTATTTATATTTGAAAAAAGATTAATTACACGTAGATACAGAGATAGAGGTTTAGAAAATATAACAAAGTTTCACTAAAAATATTAATCTTCCCTGAATCAGGAATATAATAGGATTAAACTGTGCTTGAGGTATGAAAATATTGTAAAAAGAGACGTTTACAAAAAAACATATTTGAAAATCATATTATTTACCCAAAACAATCTGAAATTGTTTCAGCACTCTTTGGGCGTATTGCACACAAAAAGCATCGCAGCAGGGGGAAGAGTTCAATGCAATCGGCGGACTTCTTTGCAGAATCAACCCGAAAAAACAATTAGCTCCTACCAGAAGAATATATACTGCCCCATCTCATGCGCCAAACCTCGCTAATGAATGGATAAATTTATGGTAAAAAGTATATCTTCTCAAAAAGAAGTAAAACAATGAAATGATGATCGTTGTTGCTTCTATTCGTATTCAAGTTTTTTTATAAAAGTTTGAAACCAAATATTGCTTTTCAATGTAACGATCTTAATAAATGAGACTAAAAAATTTAAAAAAAGCTCCATAATTGAATTTATAACATATTTTATATCGTATATTAAAAATCAATTTCGATAAAAATTTGCTGATATTTACAATTTAAATTATATTTTTTAGCGAATAAATTTAAAATTTATTACCCCTGAATTTGGGACTGTATTTATGATCGAATGAAATTATGGCTTTTGGGATAGAAAAAAATCTTATTCAACAGTAAGAGGCAATGTTTTAAACGTTGCGGCGTGGCAAAAAAAAAGATTTTCAGAATTTACAACAAAAATTTTTTAAAGACTTTACCTTTCACTACTAGATTAAAAATCTCAAAATTGGTTTTTGCTTCTATTAAATGGAAAAATACAATTAGCTTAACACTGTCCTTACGATCATTTCAGTGCCGTAAGTTCGGCGAACATTTAAAGCTGAAAATCAAAGTTAAAAAAGATGAATAAAATACCTAAGTAGTTGCTTCATAGCTGCATCCCCAAATACAGTATTCTCCTGCAATGAAAATTAAAGGGAAAAATTGGGGGGCAGCTTCATTTTTTAAAATTTTTTCTTCTTTTCCTATTTAACAGAAAAATTTCATTAGTTGATTTTAACACTGCATAGAAGCTTTTTTCTTTAAAATAATTTAGAAAAATAGTTACAAAATTTGACAAACTGTCATATAAAAAACTAAATTTAAAAAGGTTTATTTCCTTAGTCCACAGGGTGTTGTCAGTAGCTTTTTTATTTAATTTTAAAGCCGAAAGGTAGACTAATAATGAAAAATTTCACAATAGAAACAGACGTGCTTTTAAATTTAGCTATTTTGCTCGAATCAGTTTCAGTCTGTAACAATTTCTGTAATAACTGACTAAACTACTAGTATTTAGCCTCGATTTAATGCTTATTTAATTTAATAAATTATATTAACGTAGATGAGATAGGGGATTTAGACAAGAATATAAAAATTTCTACTAAAATATAATTGTCTGAATCGGAAATAAAGGGATTAATGGTTAAGTATAAAAATTGATAAAGACGTTTCAAATACATATTTGAAATCAATTATATTCCACAAAACAACTAATTGTTTCGCACTCTTTACGTTTGCACAAAAAGCATGAGCGGGGAAATTAAGACGGCGATTTTGCAGATCACTGAAAACATACCTACCAAAAAATATACTGCCCATCCATGCGCCAAACCCGCTAATAAAAAATTTTGAAATATATTTCTCAAAAAAAGTAAAAAGAAAAGTGCTTGTTGCTCTATTATTCAAAGTTTTTTTTTAGTTTAACAAAATTCTTTTCAAAATTTAAAGACTTAAAATGAGACTAAATTGAAAAACTCATATTAATTTAAACATTTTTTTCGTATATTAATACAATTGAAAAATTCGCTTATATTTACAATTTAATTTTTTTAGCGAATAAATTAAATTTTTACCCTGAATTTGGACGTTTTATATCGAAGAATTGGCTTTGTAGTGAAAAAATCTCTGATTCATATAAGGCAAGTTAAGCGTTGCGGCGTGGCAAAAAAATTGCAAATTTACAACAATTTAAAACTTTACTTTATCTAATTAAAAATCTCAAATTGGTTTTTGCTTCTATTAAAGAAAAATTTCAAAAAAAAAAAAAAAAAAAAAAAAAAAAAAAAAAAAAAAAAAAAAAAAAAAATTATATAAAAAACTAAATTTAAAAAGGTTTATTTCCTTAGTCCACAGGATGTTGTCAGTAGCTTTTTTATTCAATATAATGCCGAATGGTAGACTAATAATGAAAATTACACAATAGATCAGACGTGCTTTTAATTTTGCTATTTTGACTCGAATCAGTTTCAGTCTGTAACAAATTTCTGTAATAAATGACTAAACTACTAGTATTTACATAAATTATTCTAGCCTCGTATTTAACTTGCATTATTTATATTTGAAATAAGATTATATTACACGTAGATACAGAGATAGGAGGGTTTCAGAAAAAGAATATAAACAAAGTTTCTATCTAAAAACTATTAGATCTGTCCTGAATCAGGAATATAATAGGGGTTAAAATGTTTCTTGAGGTATGAAATATTTTATAAACGAGACGTTTACAAAATAACATATTTGAAAATCATATTATATTACCAACAAAACAATCTGAAATTGTTTCAGCACTCTTTAGACGTATTGCACACAAAAAGCATCGCAGCAGGGCGAGAAGAGTTCAATGCAATCGGCGGCACTTCTTTGCAGAATCACCTAAAATACAATTAGCTCCTACCAGAAGAATATATACTGCCATCTCATGCGCCCAAAACCCCGCTAATGAATGGATAAATTTATGGTAAACGTATATATTCTCAATAAAGAAGTAAAACAATGAAAAGAAATGATCGTTGTTGCTTCTATTCGTATATCAAAGTTTTTTTTATACAGTTTGAACCAAATATTGCTTTCAATGTAACGATCTAAAAATGAGACTAAAATTGAAAAAGCTCTATAATTGAATTTATAACATATTTTATATCGTATATTAATATCAATTTCGATAAAATTCGCTTGATATTTACAATTTAAATTATATTTTTTAGCGAATAAATTTAAAATTTATTACCCCTGAATTTGGTACTGTATTTATGATCGAATGAAATTATGGCTTTGTAGGATAGAAAAAATCTCTGATTCAATCAGTAAGAGGCAATGTTAAGCGTTGCGGCAGTGGCAAAAAAAGATTGCAGAATTTACAACAATTTAAATAGACTTTACCTTTCACTACTAGATTAAAATCTCAAAATTGGTTTTGCTTCTATTAAATGGAAAAATACAATTAGCTTAACACTGTCCTTACGATCATTCAGTGCCGTAAGTTCGGCGAACATTAATGCTGAAATCAAAGTTAAAAAATAATGAATAAAAATACCTAAGTAGTTGCTTCATAGCTGCATCCCCCAAATACAGTATTCTCCGTGCAATGAATTAAGTAAATATGGAGGCAGCTTCATTTTTTTAAATTGTTTTCTTCTTTTCCTATTTAACAGAAAAATATTTCATTAGTTGATTTTACACACTGACATAGAAGCTTTTGCTTTCAAAATAATTTAGAAAAATATTACAAAATTTGGGCAAACTGTCATATTAAAAATAAATTTTAAAAAAAGGGTTTTTTTCCTTAGTCCACAGGATGTTGTCAGTAGCTTTTTTATTCACTATAATGCCGAATGGTAGACTAATATTGAAATTACACAATAGATCAGACGGCTTTTAAATTTAGCTATTTTTACTCGAATCAGTTTCAGTCTGTAACAATTTCTGTAATAACTGACTAAACTATAGTATTTACATAAATTATTCTAGCCTCGTATTTAACTTGCATTATTTATATTTGAAATAAGATTATATTACAGTAGATACAGAGATAGGAGGATTTCAGACAAGAATATAAACAAAGTTTCTATCTAAAAACTATTAGATCTGTCTGAATCAGGAATATAATAGGGATTAAACTGTGCTTGAAGGTATGAAAATATTGATAAACGAGACGTTTACAAAATAACATATTTGAAAATCATATTATATTACCACAAAACAATCTGAAATTGTTTCAGCACTCTTTGGGGCGTATTGCACACAAAAAACATCGCAGCAGGGGGAGAAGAGTTCAATGCAATCGGCGGCACTTCTTTGCAGAATCACCTGAAAATACAATTAGCTCCTACCAGAAGAATATTACTGCCCCATCTCATGCGCCAAACCTCGCTAATGAATGGATAAATTTATGGTAAACGTATATCTTCTCAATAAAGAAGTAAAACAATGAAATGAGTGATCGTTGTTGCTTCTATTCGTATATCAAAGTTTTTTTTATACAGTTTGAACCAAATATTGCTTTTCAATGTAACGATCTTAATAAATGAGACTAAAATTGAAAAAAGCTCCATAATTGAATTTATAACATATTTTATATCGTATATTAATATCAATTTCGATAAAATTCGCTTGATATTTACAATTTAAATTATATTTTTAGCGAATAAATTTAAAATTTATTACCCCTGAATTTGGTACTGTTTTTTATGATCGAATGAAATTATGGCTTTTGTAGGATAGAAAAAAATCTCTGATTCAATCAGTAAGAGGCAATGTTAAGCGTTGCGGCAGTGGCAAAAAAAGATTGCAGAATTTACAACAATTTAAATAGACTTTACCTTTCACTACTAGAATAAAAATCTCAAAATTGGTTTTTGCTTCTATTAAATGGAAAAACTAATAATGAAAATTACACAATAGATCAGACGTGCTTTTAAATTTAGCTATTTTGACTCGAATCAGTTTCAGTCTGTAACAATTTCTGTAATAACTGACTAAACTACTAGTATTTACATAAATTATTCTAGCCTCGTATTTAACTTGCATTATTATATTTGAAATAAGATTATATTACACGTAGATACAGAGATAGGAGGATTTCAGACAGAATATAAACAAAGTTTCTATCTAAAAACTATTAGATCTGTCCTGAATCAGGAATATAATAGGGATTAAACTGTGCTTGAAGGTATGAAAATATTGATAAACGAGACGTTTACAAAATAACATATTTGAAAATCATATTATATTACCACAAAACAATCTGAAATTGTTTCAGCACTCTTTGACGTATTGCACACAAAAAGCATCGCAGCAGGGGGAGAAGAGTTCAATGCAATCGGCGGCACTTCTTTGCAGAATCACCTGAAAATACAATTAGCTCCTACCAGAAGAATATATACTGCCCCATCTCATGCGCCAAACCTCGCTAATGAATGGATAAATTTATGGTAAACGTATATCTTCTCAATAAAGAAGTAAAACAATGAAATGAGTGATCCTTGTTGCTTCTATTCGTATATCAAAGTTTTTTTTTATAAGTTTGAACCAAATATTGCTTTTCAATGTAACGATCTTAATAAATGAGACTAAAATTGAAAAAAGCTCCACATTTGTATTTATAGCATATTTTATATCGTATATTAATATCAATTTCGATAGAATTCGCTTGATATTTACAATTTAAATTATATTTTTTAGCGAATAAATTTAAAATTTATTACCCCTTAATTTGGTACTGTATTTATGATCGAATGAAATTATGGCTTTTGTAGGATAGAAAAAAAATCTCTGATTCAATCAGTAAGAGACAATGTTAAGCGTTGCGGCAGTGGCAAAAAAAGATTGCAGAATTTACAACAATTTAAATAGACTTTACCTTTCACTACTAGATTAAAAATCTCAAAATTGGTTTTTGCTTCTATTAAATGGAAAAATACAATTAGCTTAACACTGTCCTTACGATCATTCAGTGCCGTAAGTTCGGCGAACATTAATGCTGAAAATCAAAGTTAAAAAAGAATGAATAAAATACCTAAGTAGTTGCTTCATAGCTGCATCCCCCAATACAGTATTCTCCGTGCAATGAATTAAGGAACATGGAGGCAGCTTCATTTTTTAAAATTGTTTTCTTCTTTTCCTATTTAACAAAAAATATTTCATTAGTTGATTTACACACTGACATAGAAGCTTTTGCTTTCAAAATAATTTAGAAAAAATATTACAAAATTTGACAAACTGTCATATAAAAACCTAAATTTAAAAAAGGTTTATTTCCTTAGTCCACAGGATGTTGTCAGTAGCTTTTTTAATTCATATAATGCCGAATGGTAGACTAATATGAAAATTACACAATAGATCAGACTGCTTTTAAATTTAGCTATTTTGACTCGAATCAGTTTCAGTCTGTAACAATTTCTGTAATAACTGACTAAACTACTAGTATTACTAAATTATTCTAGCCTCGTATTTAACTTGCATTATTTATATTTGAAATAAGATTATATTACAAGTAGATACAGAGATAGGAGGATTTCAGACAAGAATATAAACAAAGTTTCTATCTAAAAACTATTAATCTGTCCTGAATCAGGAATATAATAGGGATAAACTGGGTTGAAGGTATGAAATATTGATAAACGAGACGTTTACAAAATAACATATTTGAAAATCATATTATATTACCACAAAACAATCTGAAATTGTTTCAGCACTCTTTGGACGTATTGCACACAAAAAGCATCGAGCAGGGGGAGAAGAGTTCAATGCAATCGGCGGCACTTCTTTGCAGAATCACCTGAAAATACAATTAGCTCCTACCAGAAGAATATATACTGCCCATCTCATGCGCCAAACCTCGCTAATGAATGGATAAATTTATGGTAAACGTATATCTTCTCAATAAAGAAGTAAAACAATGAAATGAGTGATCGTTGTTGCTTCTATTCGTATATCAAAGTTTTTTTTTATACAGTTTGAACCAAATTTGCTTTTCAATGTAACGATCTTAATAAATGAGACTAAAATTGAAAAAAGCTCCATAATTGAATTTATAACATATTTATATCGTATATTAATATCAATTTCGATAAATTCGCTTGATATTTACAATTTAAATTATATTTTTAGCGAATAAATTTAAAATTTATTACCCCTGAATTTGGTACTGTATTTATGATCGAATGAAATTATGGCTTTGTAGGATAGAAAAAAATCTCTGATTCAATCAGTAAGAGGCAATGTTAAGCGTTGCGGCAGTGGCAAAAAAGATTGCAGAATTTACAACAATTTAAATAGACTTTACCTTTCACTACTAGATTAAAAATCTCAAAATTGATTTTTGCTTCTATTAAATGGAAAAATACAATTAGCTTAACACTGTCCTTACGATCATTCAGTGCCGTAAGTTCGGCGAACATTAATGCTGAAAATCAAAGTTAAAAAATAATGAATAAAATACCTAAGTAGTTGCTTCATAGCTGTCATCCCCCAAATACAGTATTCTCCGTGCAATGAATTAAGGAAATATGGAGGCAGCTTCATTTTTTAAAATTGTTTTTCTTTTCCTATTTAACAGAAAAATATTTCATTAGTTGATTTTACACACTGACATAGAAGCTTTTGCTTTTAAAATAATTTAGAAAAATAATTACAAAAATTGACAAACTGTCATATAAAAACCTAAATTTAAAAAAGGTTTATTTCTTTAGTCCACAGGATGTTGTCAGTAGCTTTTTTTATTCACTATAATGCCGAATGGTACACTAATATTGAAAATTACACAATAGATCAGACATGCTTTTAAATTTAGCTATTTTGACTCTAATCAGTTTCAGTCTGTAAACAATTTCTGTAATAACTGACTAAACTACAAGTAGTTACGTAAATTATTCTAGCCTCGTATTTAACTTGCATTATTTATATTTGAAATAAGATTATAATACACCTAGATACAGAGATAGGAGGATTTCAGACAAGAATATAAACAAAGTTTCTATTTAAAAACTATTAAATCTGTCCTGAAGCAGGAATATAATAGGGAATAAACTATCGTTGAAGGTATGAATATATTGATAAACGAGACGTTTACAAAATAGCATATTTGAAAATCATATTATATTACCACAAAAAAAAAATCTGAAATTGTTTTAGCACTTTGGACATATTGCACACAAGTAGCATCGTATCAGGGGGAGAAAAGTTCAATGGAATCGGCAGCACTTCTTTGCAGAATCACCTGAAAATACAACCAAATATCATCAAAGGCGCACACATTGAGCACTTATGGGAAAAACTAGGTTAGTTTTCCTTCAATCTCATGTATGATTTGTTATACTTATTATAAAATAAACTCCTTATATTACCATTAAAACTCGGACATTTTTTACGGACAGCCTGTATTATCAAAGCCACTTATATTTCTTCCTTACCTGGAAAGTGTTTAAAATGTGCAATTAATAAAATAGGTTTCCCATAAAAACCTTTAGTAGTGTCATATTTTTTAATAAAATAACTTTTTTTTTTTTGTATTAAAAACTGTTGCAATTTTAAACCTTTAAATTCATATGTCAGTTGTTATTCTTTATTGTTTTAAAAAATAAAATAAAGCTTAAAAGAAAGTTAACTATAAGTTTTTAAAACAAACACTTGAAAATAAGATAATAAAATTGCATTATGTGCCTAAGTTTGTTAGCAAACAAATGCATATTCACTTATTTAGTATATATAAAAAACACATAAAAATTAATAATTAATTTGGTATTAAAAAACACATTATGTTCATTAACAAAAATATTTTCGATATTATATAAAAAACACATATACAAATTTAATTTAATAAATATATATAAAATACATTATAGTTTATTTAATAATATATTAAACTAACCTAGTTTTTTCCATAAGTGCTCAATGTGTGCGCCTTTGATGATATATAAATATATAAAAAACTAATAGATAATTATATAAAAAACACATAAAAATTAATAATTAATTTGGTATTAAAAAACACATAATTATTTTTTTTTCTCTAATGGGGCTGCAATATTGGCGGTAAAGCCTTTTGCAGACTCGGCATATTCCCCAGAACTGAGAGCCATTTCTTAGTGGCACCATATAGGCGACTCTCGCTACCAATTTTGACGCCCAGATTACAATGAATCTGAGCTCTCTGTGGATGTTAAAGTATGCCGAGATTTAATTTTGCCGAGAGAACCCAAGCCAAACACATTATGTTCATTAACAAAAATATTTTCGATGTAAAACTATCGCTGTAGTTTTCGTGAATTGCAGTAAAATAAAGTAAAAATCTTTAAAAGACGATGGTCCTTAATATATAAAAGTAGAAACTTAAACGTTTTGATCTGAGCTGCATTGCAGTAAATGTTCAATTTTTAAAAATATTATTTAAATGGGAATAAATAACATACCATGTCTTTGAAGCATCAGTTAAACAATATTTCTTCTGGCAGTTTCCAACTTTAAGGAAAAAATTTTAACTTTTAAAAATCTTTTCAAGAAGATCTTTTGCGAGCAACTTAGTACGTGAGAATTGCAGCTGGAATGACCGAAATTACAAAATTTTGATCATTTTCATTGTTCCACTCATTGTTGTAAAACGTAAGATAATTGAAAGGATATTGTTTCTTCACTTTATATTATTGCTTTTAAACTATACCATTGTTGGTTTCAGCATTTAACTGCAAAAGAACGTATACGTCTGAAATTGAAAAAAAAAATCGCCAAATAGGCGACATAGTTATTAGTTATATATTAGTATTAATATATGATTACATTAATGTAACCAACTCATTGCAATTAATTACGTTTTACTCACAGCTAATTCCATGTAACTGTAGTGTAAGTCCCGATTTAAGAGGAGATTAAAAGCTTTTTAAATTAAAAAAATAAATCAAATTAAATAAAGCACGTTACATTATTTAGTTCTAATAAGTGCAGATCAGCTATTACACTACTTTTTTTTGTTTTCATTTAATGTTAAAAGTTGCAGTGATAATCACTTTTCACTAACGTGACTTACACAACAGAAAGAATAATTTTGCATGGAATTCCCTTCAATTGTTTTTTTTAATTAATGCATTAACGTTAAAATGAGACTGTCAGAAAGTATAATGTATCGTTTTCCTTAAAAAAAAAATCGCGAATAAATTGCCATATAATACAGACAATTTTAGCGTAACGTTTCTTCCGTAACTTTCTGTCTTTTAAAGGTTTGTATCTTATTTTAATTTATTATAATTCAAGAAAACTGCAGTGAAGGTTTTATCATCGAAAATATTATGGTCAATTAACATTGGCAGTCTGGTTCTCGTAGCATGCGATTTCCGACAGCAGTCGATGTATATTTTTAATAAATAATCAAATTGTATATGAATATTTATTTAAAATCACAAATCTGGTGCTCTACAAGGCCTTATTTGGAAAAAAACATTTCGTAAGCATGTCAAAGATATTAAATGTCTTACAATGGTGACTAAATGAATAGAAACAACAAAATTTATGAGACGATGCAAAAAAGACTATTAGTCTATAATTACAAAATAATGTAGTGACATTTCATACTAGGTAGGAAGAGATAGAGGTCCAGTATATGCGCAGTAGCGCCAATGAGCGCTAAACGGTGCATCTTGAACTCGTGCCAGTTGTTACGCAGTGCAAAAACCTGACAGCTGCTCAACCATTATATCGACCTCTACTTCCTTCTAACTCTATGGTTATACTGATTGAATAATATATGGAGGGAACAAGAAAAAGCACAGTTGGTTCGCACGGTTAAAAATACGATTCACGCGATTGTCAACTTTTCATTAAAGAAGCAGTTTAGACTGATTTATATCAAAGTGAAGAGTTTTTGCCTTTTTTAAAGTTAAAATAGTCTAGGTGAGGTAGACCGTTTGAATATCTGAATCGGACTGACAAAACACGTATCTACCCTAACAGCCAGGTTTGTCACATTACGACGTAATTTTTTGTCACTCTAGGTCACAGTCGCAATGTGACAAGTATGTGACATCACAGTGATATCGCGTAAGTCGCCGTCACAATGTGACTGGTATGCGATATCAAAGGGATGTCACTATGCGATCTTGCAGTGACATCATATTGTGACTTGTAAGTGGTATCGCAGTGATGTCAACCCAAAATGCGATATTGCTGCCATATCATCGATATCCATGTTACGTAGAAGATACATAACAAAAGCGGACATTCAACTTCTATGTGACAAAAAAGTGACTTTGAATTGACATCACAGCGATCTTCAGTGACTTGTTTGTGATATCGCTTTTTGTCACATACTCGTCACATGGCTGTTAGGGTAGGCTTACACGTATTGCTTCTTTTGTTCAAAGTTTGCAATATTCAAAATAAAAACTGAATAGCTTTGTGGAAGAACGTGCTGAGTGACACTTTTGAAAAAATTTAGATTTTGGTGTCAGTAAGCATATTACTTACTTCTTTAACGATAACAAGTTTCCCCCTTTCACTAAAATTTAAGTTTAGTAAATTTTTTACTATTTGCAAGTACTGTTTTCAACAGATCTAAATGCAAACGAAAAACTTTAAAGCTCATTTTCTTGTTTTCACCTTTTTATCACTTAGTAAGTTCTTCCTCTAAGCTCTTCAATTGTTTGCAAAGAGTTCTATATTAGGGTAGAGGAACGACTCGTACTGAGCTGCCATCGACAGCCATGGCTCACTACGGAGCCCGAATAGCAGTGAGGTCACCAAGCAAAGTGTCGCAATAAGTGTATTATTTATAAATTTTGATACTGAGAAAGATAAATACAACCCTAGGCCAAAGGCGTGAAATGATCAATACTTGTTACAGCGCGCGGAACTGCTACGTTATGTGCCTCGATCCAAACCACTCGTCACCGGGTCAGCCCCACATGTCCACCTCTATTGTATCCGTGTTGGATCCAATGATTCTGCTTGCCAGGTTCATGTACTTACCCTACTATAGAACTCTTTATTGTTTGCTTTACAAAATCGTAGAAATATTTCGAATACTTTATTCCTGACGTGGTTTCAAACTGAAGTTAATGGTGCCCAAAACCTGTCAACGCTACACGGGCTACAGCCCACTTTCGGTATAAAACAATTCATCTGCACTTTGAGACCAGCAACCTAAAAAGGGCCAGCAAAATATTACCAATTCCAATCAATTTAAAATGCTTAATTAAAAACCACACGAAAAAAAATTTCGATGTATTTTAGAGCTACATATAATTACTTTTATTTTGTGTTAAAAAGTACCAGAGAGCGGGAAAAATATTAATTACCGAGGTGTGTCGTAACAATTATATGCAAAATGAACTTCGGATTAGCACGTTTCGGATAAGCAATCGTGAACTGTACACAACCTTAATGCACAACAGTTATTTTATTTAAACGCTAAAGCTACACATTAAACAGATGAATCTTTAATACATCAATTTTTTAAGATTAAAATTGTAATTCATAACATATTCGTGTAATTTTATTTGTGTGTTCAAAATGCCTAGCAAAGAATGAGAAGAACTTAAACTTTGGAACATTTAGTAAAAAATTCTTAATTCACACAGATCATATAGCTAATGTAACTAATTTCTTTAGTTTCATTAATCGCCATTCGCTTAGGAATGGTTTTTAGATGTATGAAGAACTAAAATTAATAATACTTAAGGGTAAATGTTTTTTTAAATTATTATTCATTTTTATAAAAAAATAACTGGTATTAGATTCCATCCAACGTTATAAAGTGAAAAGTTGAAACTTTTTAAAACGCTATGTCCGTCATCCTCTTTAATAGCTCAAACTACAAACACTACAGAAAGTGGGATGCGTCCAAAAATAATTAGAAGACATAACTCTCAGAAAAAATGTATGTGGAAAGAAAGATGTTGAGTTGTAACTTTTTTTTTGTATAAAAACATCTTCCATAATTAGTGAAGTTGAAGGCATTAAAGTATTGGATTTATCTTTTAATCTTTAATTATCTATTAAAAAAATCAAAAAGGTAAAGTCTTAAAAAGTGATTTAAATGATTAAATTCTTCTTAAATTTCAGTAATGTTATATATTTTACAATAAGCCATATTTTTTTTTATTTATAAGAGATTGATTCATGATGCTTAAATAATTCAAGACTAGCTATCAAGTTTAATAACTAACCTATTTTTAAAAAATCAGTTTAGAAAAATAAGATAATGTATTTTACAACTCAACCTCATTTGAATTGATAAAATACAATTGAAATCTCTAGTTATCTTCCTTTATTTATTTTCTAAGCAACTCCCAAAATAGTTATGTTTTTCAAATTCTTTTACTTGAAAATAGTAATAAATTAGATTCCGTTTTTTTTTTATTTTCAGATTTATTTACAATACCATTAAATTTCAGTGTTAATATAGATATTTTTATTAAATAATTAGAATACATTGGTGCATTAAAATTCTCATGGAGTAAACATTGGAAATTGGCGTACTGTGAGGTATATTTGATAATAGTAAGTTTCGAAAGAACTGTGGACTAGAGTAAAAGAAAAATTGCATTAGGAACTTATAAAAATAGAAATGAACAAATTTTCAAGCGAAAAACATTATAAAGACAAAATTCCAAAGTTACAGTGAAAAACACATCAGTATATTTGAAGTTGCAGTCTCGACCGCCATAGTACTGTCCCTGACAATCAGTCAAGAGTAAGACGCTAAGGGGATAATGGCTCAGTGAATCGCCCCTGCCTTTTGAAACGGGTTGCAACGTTTGGAGCTCTGGAGACTGGGAATTAAAAACAGTAGGTTTCAGTCGGTCAACTCATACGTCCACCTCTTTATCTTTGATTCGCAAATTGAAGATTTGTTTATTTCTCTAAAGAAGCTTGAAGGGTCCTTCGTATTGTTGCTCCAGAGTATTTTCGAATATGATCCTGAAGAATAAAAGACTATTCAATGCCACTGAGATTAAAAGGCCGGTGAACTAAGATGCCTGGCGTCATTGGAATGAACCGATTCCTTGGTTTTGACCAATGATAGTTCGTAACTGACCCGTCTTTTCTTTACAGCCCATCGGAGGTTGAAAAAACAGTCCTCGTAGTTGATGTGGGACGTACACTGAGGACTTGCTCACGAAGTTGATGTGGAAACTCTAGAGAAGTGGGTAGGCTGTTCGAGATTGAACTCTACAAGAAGTCTTAATGTAGAATTATCTTAATGTCCTTAATCAAGCTCTGCTGTACTCTAACACCTAAGTCCTCTTTCAAAGCCGAGCATATATAAAGTAAGTTGGATGTTAGAGTCGCAGGCCAGTTTTCTGTTGCATTGGATATCACATTTTAGCTGAAGGTGACTGCGTTCAACCAATACATTTAATTTGGAATTGTGTGCGATGGTTCTGCTCTTCGGAAAACATGAAAATTTGGCCAGAGAACGAAACAGTTCACTTTTAAATTTCCTTCAGTGATCCGACAATATCAGCTCTGGTCCCCGAACAGCTTAATCCAACCTGAGTAGAAGGTAGATGAAACAGTCTCAGCCGATTGATCACACATCGGAAATGCTTCAGGTCAACGTGTGAATCTCGTGGTGCAGGTAAGGCAGTATCACATTCTTTTGGATTAAGACAACAAACCGATGATGCTGAAGTTATCTTACAAAAAACGACATGGTGGTAAAGCGTACGTTCCCAATTGTGACATCGAGTGCCGTTGAACTTTAAAACGTTGGCACACTGGATGCATGTTTTCGCCCAGGATGAAATATCTGCACCTGTTTTTCCATACAAAACGTTCTTTAATTTTCTGCGCAATCGCTTTTACTCCAGAGTGAGATAGGTCATGGAATTTAGAGAAAAACTTTTGTCTGATAGCCAATGGCACAAATGGTCATACCGACCCTGTATAGTGTGACACAGAAGTTGCAGTCCATCTTTTGTGAAACTAAAGGGATTTAAATCAAGTACTTCACTTGTTTCTAGGAAAAAAAAAGCAGTTCGGGATTGTCGATCTGTGCACGTGCCATTTCCGCATAGCTAATATCTCCTAACAATTCCATCTCCGAAATACGGGACAACGCATCTGCTACACTATTCTGATCACCCGAAATATAACGATAGTCATTAGTAAATTCTATTACGAATTCACAAGATGGTGTTCTTGCCTGGGAAAATAACTGGGGAACGCTATACTTTTTTTTCTTTAGGTGTTAGTTTGGCGAAAAAAAACCGCAAGTGGCTGTAAAACACATTCACGAGTCTGTTGTAACACGAAGCAGTATCGCTAGCGTCTACCATTAACAAAAGTTCAGCATCGGTTATAGGGTGAGCCAAAATGGCTGCTTTTGAAATTGATCCCTTATAAGCATTAAACGTTTTAACAGTTTCATCAGACCACTGAATCGGACTAATATCCTTTTTCCTTTTACCTTAATTATTAGGTGCTTGATGTTTCTGGTGACAATCTAGGCTTTAGAAAGTAAAGGTGAACCTTTGGTGATAATGCAGGGAGTAATATTATGCGTTTTTTTTTAGCAGCGTTAAGTGCAGCAGGATTAATAATTGCTGGGTAAAGGCAGACAAATTGTTGTTATGGACAATTACGACAATCTTAGCCAAGTTGTTCAACTTTTGAATGAAGGTCTTTATCTTAGTCTTAAAAGAGATCTTCTTACTAATTAACTTCACAACTAAAAAACTGCCATAAAATCATCAAATATTTCTCCTCATTCTAAACAAAAAGCTTTAATAATGATGGCCCAAATCATTGCAAACGGCGTTGACCTGTCACACATTCACACAAAAACACAATAAGCGACAATGCGTAACCAATGAAAAGCAGATAAAAAGCATACTGCAAATCCATCCACTTGACAACGGCACTGGATTCGTCGTTCCACTGCAGCCTTTCCACTGCAAGTTTTACTAACCATAATTCTTTACTGTAGGGTCGTTGGCGGAAAACGTCGAACAAACCCATCTCTATCCCATGCAGCATGGCTACATTCAGCTGCTCTTTGCAACAGAAATCTTTCCTTACACCAATAGCAAAAGGCTGAATTGCTAAGGCATCGTCCGAGGACACCTTGACTCGGATGGGTGGGAGGAGCGGAAACCATTCAAGGTGCAGTCGGTTTTCAATCCAAGCTTCTTTTGGGCCAATGGAAAAATTTTCAAATGAATTTTAAATCCATCCGTTTTTTGAGATCTCTTGCCCCAGAGTCATCAAGTGTTCCTGATTGCTGTGCAACATCATAGCATAGATGCCTTCTGAGGTTCGACAAATGAATCCCTTGTTCTTGACCGCCAATGAGAGTTCTTGGAAGTTCCTCACAGTCCGTTCCTTGATGGGTATCGTCATGTAGCTCAGGAAGAGAGCAGTGTAAAATGAGGACATCAAAAAGGCAAAACTTATCCAAGAACCAATAAATATCATTTTCTTAAACCCATCCGCTTTGATATCCATGGGTTGTTTTATCAAGCTTCCGAAAATCGATAAAAAAATCTGTGACAAAGAGGTTTTGCTGGTCAATTTAAGCATAAAAGCTGCTACAACTGATATGAAAAGAAAACTTATCCAAACATTGCTATTAAATGGAGCCGCGAACATTTCGAACTTAGGTCGTCTAGCTGCTTCTTCTATCACAAAACGTATGTCGTAAACGCCATACGCCACGGAGAAATCAGTATATTGGAATCTCCCCTCTCCTATCCCTGCCTTTTCCAGCCATATGTCAACTTTTCCTAAACGCAAATCGTTTAAAATTTGCAATTCCGTGAGATTCTGTACCACTATATTTTGGAATTTTAACTTTTGTTTAAGATAGTCAAGTATGTAGTTGTATTCTGTATCAATAATAGTTCCCTTTACATCCTTACGGTGAAGAGTTAGTCCTGATTTTAACGCGACTCTCAATAAATTTGGGAACTTAATCATAATATTGTAAGTTTTAGCACACTTATTCAACCTTGATAATATAGTCTCATAAGTTAAAACCATTCAAAATGTTGCGAATTCAAGATAGTAAAGAATGTAGTAGTATTCGGTTTCAAATATAGTTCTATTTCTAATCTCATGGTGAAGAGTAAGTCCTGATATTAACGTGCCTCTCAATGCGTTTGAGAACTTATCATAAAATTGTGAGTTTCAGCGCATCTATTCTACCTAGAGTATATAGACTCAGAAGTTAAAGTGATTCCAAATGTTACGACGTGGTACAACAAACATACTGCGACATTTCGAATTAAAGTATTACGATAATTTTATGGATTTAATTTTACATATTATTCCAATCATTAAGTGTCAACAGAAAATATTTTCGATTCAGCAATAACGATGTCGAACACAAACATGAACTAATAAAATATGAAATCTTAAACAAATTTACTTTCATCTCAGTTTCATTATGTTTTTTTTTAAATTACGTCCAGCAAAATACCCACCAATACTATAATAGTTTTTTGTTGTATAGAAAAAAGAATAAATATATTGTTTAAAGAACGTATTTACCTTCTAACGTTGGAAAATAATGTATTCTTTGTTACATTGAGCAATAACCATACTACTCAAAATTTTACTAGTAATGAATGTTTTATGTTTTTCTTTTATTTTATTGGGAAATGAGTTTAAGATCATAGCTTCATATATAAACATTATTCCTATTAAATATATATAAATATATTATATATTCGTATATAAACATTATTCTTATTAAACACAAATGTTATATACCATAGGTTTCATAACTCGAAAATGATAATATACAAGAATGGGAACACCATACCCTGTTTTCATTGTCCAATATCAAAGTTATCGCCAAGGCTTACTTACCTTTTACTGTACGATTTTTTGTGTGGGGGTCAAAAACTACGATTAAGTATCAGCACTTGAACAAAATAAAAGACTGTAAATCCAATGTTGATGATAGGAAAAACTGCCCATCTGAAAAGGCCATTCTGCCCTTTTTCCAGAAATCGATCTTAAGTTCTTAGCTTTTAAGATGGCGAAATCCTCTTCAAGGCAGTCTTTCCAACTCTTCTTTAGTCTTCCTCTTGATCTTACACAAAAAGGAGTTACATTGAAGTCCCTAATTGGCGTTCTTTTAACTTTTATTCTCAGAAGGTGGCCTGCCCATCTTATTCGATCTAATTTTACGTACTTGATAATGTCTTCATTTTTATAGAATTTGTAAAGCTCAAAGTTATACCTATTTTTAGGCGGGTGTTATTCTAAATAAGAGTACCACAAATAGTACCCAAGACTTTCCCCTCAAAGACGACTTCTTCCATCCCTGTGAAGGCCCAAGTATCTGAGACATAGGTTAAAACAGATCGAGGTTTTTTATACAATGATTATTGTTTATTTAATGTTTATTGTAAGTGTTTTGATACATATAATTCCTTTCGTAGTTTTTTAGCACGATATTTTAATTTGGTTATTCAAAATACTTGGTGGTTTTTGGCTTTGTAGCAAATTAGGTGTAATATGCGCAATAACAAGAAATTTACAAAGCAAACTTCATACATTGACATAATACATGGGTATAATACAATGTTAGGCTTATATACTTGTTAATTATCATCTATTTAAATAGACAGCCTTATATTTCCATTATACTCGTGAAATTTTTGTTTGCTTATAATAAATTATTAACTTTGATTAGAAGTAAAGGGTTTAAGTGTTCTTTAATATTTGTTAAAGTTGATAGTTTAAAATCATTATAGTGAAATTATTTGATGTCTAATTAATTATTTTATTTTTAACATCCAATATAATTGTTAATTAATAATAATTAATTAGCCCTTGATTTTTAATAAATCATAACTAATTTATATTTGGCTAAGCTAAGTCGGCAACTTCGAACTTTTGTAACCCCCTTCTACCACATTTTATCTTATTCCTCCAAAGTTCTTCAGATTAAGTCTTTCGCTTCGAAAAAGAAATTGCTGAGTGATACTTTTGAGGAAATTTTTATCCATAGCCTTTTTGATTTCTGTTCTAGCCATCCAATTTTTGTTCGAAAGTTATAAATTCAGATAACTAGGCTTTAAAAGATTTTTCCTTATAAATCGTTTGATTTTAACATCTATTACTTTTTTGATTTTTTAAATATTTTATTTCCTTATGTTTAAATTACTATAAAAAACTATAAAAAATTAGTTAAAACTAAATAATTAATAACTAAAATAAATACTATATAATTAATAACTAAAATATACTATATAATTAATAACTAAAATAAAAATTAGTTATTACTATTAAAAAACTATAAGGCAAAATTAGTTTATTTCTTATTTTTACCACAAGCGTTAAATCAGCCTTAATAACCTTAGCTTTAAATCAGATTTAACTACTGTTATACTATTAAAATTAATCAATAACATTGGCAATTTCAATTAATATTTTGTTGAGCAATTCAGAAAAAAACTGCATATTGTGTTGATATAACTAGATTTAAAAACATATAATATATTTCAACCAAAAAAACACATACTGAATACTGAAAAACATAAATTAATTTGTATTTAGCTTTTAAGTAGGTTTTTATTGAGTAAAATGATTGAAAAAACCCATATCTATTAATAACACATTCGATGAAAGTCGTTGCAGTCAATAATTTTATGGTAAGTGTCACAATAATTAATACGTATTAAAATAATCAGTAAATAACTTTATAGTAAGCAGTGCGTTACTTTCTGTAAAAATACCCACAATCCTCTTGCAATGGATTATGACATCAAAATTACCCGTTTATAGGTTGGCAGTTATTTTAGCGATGCCCGGTCCTGAAGCTGGGACCTTCCGCATGCAAGGCAATAACCGTTTAGAAAAACCTACTAAAATTGTGTTGAATCTACAAAATCATTTGGTTAAACCAACAGAATCATTTCAACAAAATAATTTGGTACTAACAAAAAAAATTCTTTCAACAAAAGATTTTTTGTGCGGGGAACTGCGTTCTCAAGCAAACCGAGCCACAGCCTACTCAACTGACAAGGCCATAGAAGCTTTTCCAAACACATGCGTGAAAGGAAAGTTCCAAGAGGTTCCAAAGTGGCCGATCTTCCCTCATCCTAGGAGTGCCAAAAAGTATAAAAATTCGTCTTACAAATGGCATTTTAGACGAAATATGTATTCATTTCTATTTATTTGTTCGCTAATTTTTTGATTTCCTAATTTAAAGAGTACACAAAATTAAAAATATTCTCAATAATTAATTTAAAAATTTATGCCGTAGAAAACTTTATTTTGCGAAAAAAAGCACGAAATAAAGACTGAATAGGATAAACGCGGCAATCGAAAAAAGTACCAAAAGCCAATATGACTGTTATTATAAAAACCTCGCTGTCAACCCGACCAAAACATATTTGTGGATATTTTTTCTCTTCGTTACGCTTATTAAATGCAAAGAATCAGCATCGAATATCCATATATCAACACAATTCATAACAATAATAATATCCCTCCCGAAACTTTGTGTACTAATTAAAATTTCATTCAATTGATTATTGCAAATAATTAAATAACCTGGCTTCTGTCAACAGAAAATCTTTTCAATTGAGTAATGGCGATGTCGGACACGAATATTTAATTCCGTGAAACAACAGTGGCAGCTCAAAATTTCTAATAAATATTTTCGATAATAATTTCAAAATTTTTTACATATTCAACCAAAGTCATCAAGTTTTTTCAAGTGATTAAGTCTTGAACTATGCATTGCATAGGGGCCCGTAAAAAGTTAAAGGGCCCGCGCTAGCGCGCCCTATTTTTCCTAAAAATTTAATCACAAAAATTTTTAAAGAAAAATATAAATATTTTGGTGATTTGCAAATTAAAAAAATTAGATCGAACTTTACTTTGGGCCTGTAATGTCCAGGATTAGGGCCCCTAGTCGAAAGAGACCGAAAATTCTGTTCCATTATTAAAAAGATGCAAAAATATTTCATTAATTTTGTAAAATTCGATAGATTTATGGCAATATCCATGCTTTTCAAACATTTTTTTTAATAATTTTTAAAGACAACTTGATATGTATAAAGACAACTTGATATGTATAATTTTTAAAGACAACTTGATATAAATATTTAACAAGAAGGAGGGTCCCTATGTCACTTTAGGGTATAGTTACCAACTGGCACATTTAATGACGGGGCCTAAGGACCCCAATCATCTGGAAACTCAAAATTTACTTAATTAGGGAAAAAATGCAGAAATGGGAAATGTTATAGTTTGTTTTAATTTTTACTGCAATTCTTTTTAGCATTATTTAAAAAAAAAATATTACGACTTTTTTTTCATAATTCAAACTGCGAAATTATTCCTCCTTTAGAAATATAAATTGTACAAGAAGGGCCCGCCTCAGGGGGGGGGGGGGGGGGGTAACTTTTTTTTAACCACCTTTTTGGATTTTTTAAAGCAATTTTAACATTTATTATTAGGGAAAGACCACTTCACATTTACTAAATGTGTAAAACAAATATTTCTAATTAAAAATAATACTTGATAGGGCACTTGCAGTTTTAATGCCAAGTCAGTTGATATCAACATTTTAGTTCTGATTTTAAAGGAATAATTCGAATGAAATAAAAATAAAAGTGAAATATTATAAATTAGATTTTCCCAAATATAATATTTTTGATTTATGAAATATGGTAGTATACATCAATGATCATACAATTTGTACACCAAAAACAGTAAAAATTGAAATGATTTCTAATGCAATATATTTTTATAAAAACACACACTTTTCAGTTGACTCGAAATAATAACTGGCCGTGTTTTGTCCTGTGGGCAGACAAGAACTTTTTTAGAGCATAGTAGACGGAGAAGAAGTATTTTATTTCCTTCATTTCCTGTTTGTCTGGAGGGGTAAACCCCTCGGGGGTTCCAATCGTGGTTCCCCCTCGTGGAGTTCCCCGAAATGCTGGTGTCGAAGTACCCGTTCAGAATTAAAGATCCAAGTTTTTTTTGCCACTATATAAATATCTGGGGATGTGGAATTTCTGACCTAAGATAAGGAAAACCCTGTAGGTAGGAGGTCTGCTTAAGCAAGGGGGACTTTGTTTTCGATTAAAAAATTCCAAAGTGGAAAGTTTGGGATAAAACACTTTGCATTTATAAATCCGTGTAAAACAATAGTTGTACTCTTCTAATGTGGAGTATTATAAAAAAAGCGCAGTTCTGATAAAAGGTATCTGGACGATATTTTTCATTGTTTACATTTTTTTTATGTGCTTAAATATTTGTGTGTACCGTGTTCTTGCAAATCTGTAAAGGTCATGATATTACGCAATGTAAAAGAGAATAAATAACAAATAAAAATATATCCTCACCCCCCCCACTGACACGTGCTATCTAAGGAAGAAAATATTCTTTCATTGTTTTATTTTTTAAAACAAAAAGTAAAACAAGTGTACTACAACTCAGGAGTTTTTTTGTGCCATCTCTTAAGATATTAGTTTTAATCAAACCTTCATTTCATAGTGATTAACAATATTTTGTTGTATAATTTTCAGTTTAAAAATATATTTAGAATAGTTCTTGTCAAAAATGCATTCTTAATATCTATTTTTCATCGTTTAGAAAACACTAAAAGTATCTGAAGATATGAGTATGTTTGTCAGGAACTTGGGTGCTATTTTTTTGCCTATCCTAATTACTGTTTTTATCTGAATTCTTAATATATATCTAGGAGTGGCTGTTTAGTTCTGTTTTCATTAAATTTTAATAGCTGTTTAGTATTTAAAATATGTTTTATAAAAATTAGTTGCTATTTTTATATAAAGACATAAATGAAAACAATTTTTTAAATTATTTCTCATTGGCCTTTCGCCTGTACGATGTCGTAAATTTAATTAAAAATAGGAATTAGATTAAGTGATGTTTGAAATGTTAAATCATTTAATTGTTTTAATATGTCTAGCCTGACCACCTATGTTACAATGATTAACGTTTTGACTAAGAATTCCTGATTAAAATTCAATGAATCATACTTTATTTTCGTGGTGTTTGTCTGAAGAAACTAGAATGAAATAAAACGGAGACTATTTGCACAATTTTCATAGCTAGATCGACGAATAGCAAACTAAACTGTACTGCAAAATGCAGTACGTCTGGTCACCCCAAATATGTCGTATTGAATTTTTAATTATGTCGTATTTAATTTATTTGTTAACCTCTATAGATAACTCTGAGATTTTTCAAGATATATAGTCATTGTTAGCCTTGTTTACACATGTTAGTTATTTTGCACCTTCGAAAATTTGCGATCAACTTTTTTTTTACTTTCATCAAATATTTTGTTAATGCTTGTTTCAATGGCTATTGTATACACTAATTTCTTACAAATTATTTTTTGTACAATTAGTTTTTCATTTAGTATATTTTTATTATTTAAATGTTTACAACTTTAATAAATGTTAAATTTATCTTTACACTAATATCTTGTTATAACTAAATTTAATATTAAAAGCGTATCGTTTAGTTTCTGTAAAAAAAATCAGGTTATTTAAATGAGGTTGTTTCACTTTGTGGATGGCAACAGCTCCAACGGTTTGTTTTCATTTTTGTATGGAATTACTTTTATTTTGGTTTTCTAAAATTAGTTTTCTAAGAATCTCTTACATATTGAATTTTTTTAATGCTAATTTCTTGCTGTGCTGTTGGTTATTCGAAACATTTGTCAAAGAAAGCTTGCATAGAAAGAAAAGTTTATTTTCATATATATCGGTCATTGTGAGAGAAATAACCGAAGCAACCAATGAAATCGTAGTACGTAGAAAAATGAAAGCAAGAGCGTTACATCATCGGAAACATTCCTATTATCTAAGTAGTTAAATTTCTAACAAAAATTTATAATAATTAATTGATTTTTCTTATCTATTGAACTTATTTTTTATTTAAAAATAAATTATTAATTAAAAAATACAAAATTTTTATTAGGTTAAATAAAAACTTATAATGTTCATAAATAATAATTAGTAATCATAAATTATATAATAATAAAAAACAATTTATCATGGAAAATTATATTTAAAAAATAATTTAAATTAAAATAATTTAAATTAAAAAATAATTTAAATTAAAAATTAATTTTAATTAAAAAAATAATTTTAATTAAAAAATAATTTTAATTAAAAAATTTATTAAAAATAATTGTAATTGCAGATAGCTTTAATTACATATAACTTTACTTAGTAGTTGATGAATTTTATTGTGAATTTTTTTATTTCACTACTTCCTCTAGTAAAATTTTTGACCCCCCTGTTAAATTTTTCTGGATCCGACCCTGATAAGAATCTATGGCTAGTAACGTTTTGAATTGTTTTAGACGTTGATGGTACTTGTATGTTTACCTAACCATTATAGTTTTTTTGGATAGTTCTATTTCTATTCAGCGAAAAAAAAATTGTTAAACTCAATCTTCAAATTCTATCATTGTTTAAATGTTTTTGAAAAATAAATTATTAAGTATATAAAAATTCGTATTTCACCTTCATACTAAATGATTAATTAAATAATAATTAAAAATAATTTTTAAAAATTAATATTAAAAACAGTGAAATTGAGCTTTTTAAATGCATAATACATATAAAAATTCAATGTTACTGCAATTTAATTATGTTTTATTATTTCAACTACTAATACCCAATTATGAGCCACTTATAAGTGTTTATTGCAAAAAATTTAGTTTGACATAAAAAAAAAATTCGATGAAGAGAAATTGGATTACCCAAAAAAGGAGTTATGAATTACAAAAGTATAATCAAAGTCTTTAAAAAAAATCTAAAAGCTACTAGAAAAAGAAAAAGCTACTACTTATTTAAATTAAATAACCACAATTACTTAATTTTGCAAAGGAAAATTCCGTACTTTTAATTACGAAAGTCTTCAAGGCGTAAAATGTAAGTGATGATTTGTTATATTTTATATTGGTAGTAATGTTCTCCATTTCTTTATAATTTTCATTTTTTAATGTTATTTGTAGGGTATAATACAATGTTAGGCTTATATACTTGTTAATTATCATCTATTTAAATATGCAGCCTTAGATTTCCCCTATACTCGTGAAATTTTTGTTTGCTTATAATAAATTATTAACTTTGATTAGAAGTAAGGGATTTAAGTGTTCTTTAATATTTGTTAAAGTTGATAGTCTAAAATCATTATAGTGAAATTATTTGATGTCTAATTAATTGTTTTATTTTTAACATCCAATATAATTGTTAATTAATAATAATTAATTAGCCCTTGATTTTTAATAAATCATAACTAATTTAGATTTGGCTAAGCTAAGTCGGCAACATCGAACTTTCGTTATCCCCCCCCCCCCCCCCATGGGTACTAATGAGTTAGGGAAGGGCCCGAAACTAAGTTGCATAGGGGCCCATAGATCCTGACGGCGGCCTGCTTGGGCGGTACGGTTTAAGGTTTAACTGGTCCATTAGGCGTTGTAACGTTGCTCTAGGGATTGTCAGCTCCCGAGACGCTAGTCGTGTGAACTTCTTTTTATGTTTATGAATGTAAGGGCTGAATTCATCTCATTTTCCTGTGCTATCTGCTGACAACAGTAGCTTTGAGTACCATCTATTGAGAAAATGCTAAAATATTTTTAAATACTAAAATTTAAAGGTGGGCCAAGTCTCCCTTATGGCCAAGGCTCCCCAGTCTCCCTTAAACATGATATTTAAATGTTTTCAGAGTATTCATTTGTAATATATATATAGATTTCCCATTTAATGCTTACAATTTTTTTTTGAAATTTTTATTATTGTGCACTTTAAAATTATGAATTTTTGTATATGTTTTAAAAAACAATAAACTTGTAAAAGAAAAATGGCATTATTTATATTACACTATTATGTCCTTGTTGCCAATAATATTTCCTCTAATATGTGTTAACGTATGAATTTTTTAGTGCAAAAGTAAAATTTTTAAAAATAAAATTCTTAAAACATGGCCAAGGTTCCCCAGGTTTCCTTAAATATAGTTATGGGCGAAGGAGCCCGAATGACCGCGGGTCTCCAAACTAAAGTGCATTTGTGTCAATCCAGTGTAAAAAAAAGTTTTTTCTCCGTCTGCATTTAAAATTTTTTCAAAAGGTTTTTTTATACGATAAATATAGCTGACTCTCCTCCCTAATTCCACTTTTTAACATTGGTTCGAATATATTTTTTTTAATTTTCAAAAAATAATTTCACACAAAATATTCGAACCAAAATATTCAAAGCAATCGGAGAAATGTGGAAATTAATTTTTCCATTCAATTAACACAGAGGTACTTTTTTCTGGAGACCCGCAGTGATTCGGGCTCATTTTCCCTTAAACAAAACGTTTAAAGATTCATGTTCTTTCATTTTTTCAAGTATAAAAAATACCCAAAACGTAACAAGTCTCAATAGCATGAGCCGAACGCATATAAAATAAACAAGGGCAATAAATCTTCCTTGCATGATGATAAGGGTATATTACCTGTCAAAGTATGCATTTCTTTGATCTCTGCTCAAGTATATCTTTTTGCTATACATTCTGCTCCGTGATTTTGGATGGATGCTAGTCCTCTTCAACGAAATTCACCTGTTTATATTTTATTTAAATAAAATCGCAGGCAGTATATCACGTCTCTCGAGCTTCGGAATATTTTATGGAAAATGCCGCTTTAACTTTTTTAGTGTTATAATTCAGTTTTTCTTTTCCTTTAACTGGAATTGTCTTCCCGTGAATAAAAGATTTTAAACTTTTAAAAATAATTGAAATGAAATATTTTTTTTTGTACATAGGAGCAGTTGAGTTAAAATCAGAGATGTTTCCTTTTACGAGGTTGAGTAAAACTATTAACTTTATTTATGGGTTGTAAATGCGTTATGGATCCCCGGAAGTATAGTGTGCTAAGTCTCTCTCTCTATGTTATGTTATTCATCTATGTTATGTCATCATTCTATGTTATGTCATACTTCAAGTTATGTTATTCATTTCCATCCATGTTTACCATTTGAATTCCAAGGGTTTTTATGGAGGACCAGACCCCACAAAATTTTCAAAAATGACATTTCAATGTTTTTAGTGTTTCTTAAACTATGCAATCTTAGCTTTACAACGATATCTTAAAATAAAAGTTTCAAGTAGTAAAAGTATATTTAATATATATTTTTAAAAAAAATGTTGTTTAGGTAAAATTCCCTGATGTTTCATTGGTAAGAAATCACTATTGGTTACTTTAAACGCTTATATCTCAAAACTTACTTTTTCAATGTTCGTGTACCTTTTTATTAGAATCTACTATAAGTATCAACCTGATTTTTTTTAAAATACGTATTTAAGAAGTTGGTTTCAAAAATTCGCTGGAGGGATTTGAGTATAACTATCTTACCTTTTTTGCTTTTTAATATTATTGATGTTTTTTTAGGTCAAAAATTTGTAGTTTCACTTAAAAATTTATAATTTAAAAACTAAACAAAATTTTGAAAAATGCCTCCAGTAAAGTATAGTTGAACTTCCATTTAATAACTAGTAAACATTTCATTAAAATGTATCAAATAGATTCTGAGAAAAAGGTACATAAAAAAGGCCATTTTAACATGGGCTTCAATGGAGGGTTCCGGTCCCCCTTAACAAAAATATTTTAACTGTCTCTAAATGCTATAAAAAACTGCTATAAAACTGCGGAAGACGCGAGTGGAACCCGTGTGAAAAAAATATTGTAAAAGTTGCTGATTATTATGAACTATTCGAACGAGGCAGAGCGTGGTTGTTTGTGGGATAGAAGCCAATGTTTGAGGTTGCTGTGACGCGGCCATAGACGTGTACGTTCTTGTTCAGACGAGTTAGCTGCCGGGTGGTCTGTTTGTGGGGTTCAATACAAACAGTATACGTAACAATGACGTCACTGTAGGCGTGGCCGTTCCAGTTGTCCATTAAATAAAATCCATATATCAATTAATATCTACCAAAAGTATAGATGTTTGACATGTCCGCATAACTACAGAAAGTTATAAAAAAAAATGTTTGAAAGTATTTTTTTTTCTTAACTATAAAACTTCTTAACAGAAAGTGAAACGATAATTTTTCACTTCGTTGGCGAAAGCAATAAGTAATCAGCAAAAATTACAACGCTCCAAATGGAATATTTCGATATAATCTACTTTAAATGTGTTACTTGGTCTAATGTCTGCCTTAATATAGTATAACTAAACACTGGTCCTTTCTCTGAACTGCTTATGTATACTGTGGTATTGACTGTGTATACTGTTGTCCTTTAACTGTGTTTACTGTAATACTTTCATTATGTATACTATGACCCTTTAACTGCGTATACTGTGGTCCTTTACCTTTGTATACTGTTGTCCTATAACTGTGTTTACTGTGGTCCTTTCATTCTGTATACCGTGGCCCTTTAACTGCGTATACTGTGGTCCTTTAACTGTGTATACTGTTGTCCTTTAACTGGTTTACTGTGTTTTTTGTATAGTAGACTTAATCGTATACTGTTCTTTAATTTTTACTGTCGTTTTCATATGTTACTAGTCCTAACGTATAATTGGGCTTTAACTAATTGACCTTTACTATGTCCAGCTATGTGTCCTTAACTGTATATGCTGGTTTGTCACCAGAAAATTCCGTTGCCAATATCGCTTGTCGAATTACGTCCACATGCTTTAGAATACTTTCCCTCAAAAAGGATTATAAAAACCCACGAACTTAATTTTTAAAAAATATAAATGACAACAAAGATCCTAAAATGTTTAACTAAAGTACTTTCTTAAATGGTCTATTTCTAAGTTATATTGATTTTCGAAGTAGTTCAAATCCATTTTATTATATTTAAACAGTTACAAAATTTATAATGATTTCTGCAAACAATAAAGGAATAAACTTTCAAGCAAAATATATGACTACTTTTAATTAACGCCAATTAGTTTCATTTACGATTAATAAAATTCCGAATGTATTCTGATGTAGGAATTTTATTTCACTTTCTTCTAATATCCCATAAAACAAAAGTTTCAACAATCAAGGATTTTACAGGCAATGAAGCAGTTTTAAGACACACACCTAATTTTATTGCTTATTTATATCCAACAAGACTATTTTATATAATTTCTGAATATCGAATTCACATAAAGAGTCAATGGAAATCGGACCTAATGCCAATTAATTTGAATCACTCGCATTAAGTTTATTGTTATGCAGCTATAGTTTTAGCTCTAAGTATTAATGGCCTTTCATATAAAATGGTTTCAATCGTTTTCATGCGTATCACTGTTAGTATTATAAAACAGTTTTAATTTAAAAAAAAAACTTTATAATAATATGCTTATTCGGAAAGAACCAAGAGTCTATAATATACACTGGGCGTCTTTCTCAATATTAAGAAAATGCCACCTCTGCCTGATTCCTGAAATGAAAAACTTGACTTCTTAACCAACTTTGGCGAGCGTTTTTTGTTAATTTAGACGATTCATTAACGCTCACTACCATTATCATTTAGCGCTGAAGTTTCAAACTGTTGTGCGGCCAAATGGAAGTATTTAATTTTTGTGCTTGGTTTCACCATGATATTGGTTCCTAGTAGCTGCACCGGCTGTGTGGTGAAATGTTTCACCTTTTTTTCGGTGTTTGGTTGAACCATTTTTCGGATTTGGAAACAAAAACCTGAGAAATGGTTCAACCGAATACCAAAAATATGGTTTAACGTTTCACCACACAGCCGTTGCAGCTACTAGGAACCATATTTTGGTGAACAAAGTGCCCAATTTTTAACAGTGTACTTCGAAAGCTTATGCGATTTCGTTTTCATATTTTCTTAACAGACATTTAGTTTGGCTGTGGGTGAAAATTCGTGGCCCTAGATCTAAGCCGTTTCTAGAGCCTCAGTTACGTGGCAACACCCAACAATTGTGTGAGCTGGCACCCAAAGAACTCATAACGACATCAATCGAAGCATCATGCCATGATAGATATTGCTATAACCAGTGTCATACGTGGCCTTTTTCATTCATTATTGGCCTTTTTTTAGCCCGGCAAGATCCGTTTATAAATGATAGAACCAGAGAGGACAAAATTTCAGTTGCATGACGTCTCGTTTTACCGAGCCGGGAATGTTTTTGATTAAACATATTTTGCTTAGTATTAAAATGAAAAACAAATTTAATCTCCTTTCAAATATTATTTCAACTAATGGAGAATTTTGAAAACAAATTGAACTTTCTAAATTAAGAAATTTTTACCATATCTTCAAAAACAGAATTAATTTTGAATTTTTTTTTTATTCTTTTACTTTCTTTGGTTTTGAAAAAAAAAAATCATAGTCTATTTTAGAAAGAAAATGAACGGTCATTGTCGAGTGTAAAAGTTTGAATACTCACAAAGATTTTTATAACTTTTTTTGGAAAATATCTGTACATTGTGACAAAGTGGTTATTAGGGAAAGTTATTGTTGCAAAACTAGTTGATTATTAACTAGTTTAATATAATTTACAATGGGCAAAACGGACGTATAGAATTTTATGTATTTGCTGTAATCTATACTCTTGGAAACTCAAACGTGACCTTTCTTTCTTCTTTTGTACATTCATTTATTTTAGCTTCCACACTACGATTATAATGTAACATGTGGAAGGTATTATAATCGTATTCAAATATATTTCGCAAAGAGATTCTTTGAGTGTATGTTAATATTAAATGTTTTGTTTTGATTTAAAAGCGTGGAATATTACATATTTATTTTTTGAAATATAAATTGATTTAACAAACAATAATTATTGATTTTTATAGAATAACTATTGAACTTTCGAAAGAAAAATAAATTAAACTAACTAAATTTAGCGTGGAAATGTTTAATATAGAATTAATACTGTGTTTGGTGCCTTTTTTCCTGTTGAACACAAATGTTGTGTTAATGCGGGCTAAGTAACAGATTATGTTACAAACCTACTTGTTTTGGGTAAAAGAATAGTGGGATCACTTATTTTGCCGCCGATTCCCCACGCGGAAGGAGACAATCGATTAAAAGCTGCTGACCTACTTTCTTCTTGCGCATGCATACGAATCAGCGGGGAGCTGCAAATCGTCCTCTTCATTATCACATTATCTTCTTCCAATTAAGAAATCAGCTTTTTATGCGGAGAAGAAAGTACTTTTGAAGAGATAAAAAAGCGAAAAACTTTCGACTATTAGCACCCCCCAAAAAAAGTCACGGAGGGTTTATAATTCTAAATCGTGCAAAGTGGTTAGTTCGGAAACTTTGTTAATTCTTTTTATCTGAAAATGTATTTCTAGCACGATATGGTGTTAAAATGGTAGACGCAAACCATCAGTAAAATATAAAGTTACTTAAGTTAGTACTATGAAGTAATAACAGCAAAACAATATTTTTATGTATGCCTTTAATAAGAGTTAAAAAAAAAAGATTTAACTCATTCTTAAAATTTATTCTACAACTCATATAACTACAGCTTTATTTTTTATATTCAGCACTCCACAGTTATTGTTTTCCTTGGTTTTATTAGTGAGTAATTTAAAAATTGAATTAGTTTTTATAAAATAAATTGTTCAGATAATTGAAAGTTTAATAGTAGGAAACATCTTTATTTCTTTACATAATAATGGATAAATTATATCAAGTTAAGCACGAATAAAACAGGTATATTTACCTTCCTAATGCCAAGAAAATCAGCAATTATTTTTATTTGGAAAATTTAGAACATTTATATAATTAACATGTAATTAGAGACGAAAAACCCTAAATATTTATTATTTCAACATTCATAATTTTTTTTAAAGAAAACATCTTTTAAAAAAAGAAAATTTAGAAAGTAATTAGAAACTGATCAAACATCAATTATTAAGATAAGTAATAAATGTAATCTTTTAAAAATGGTGATTTCTCCAACAACCTCAAGTAATTAAATTTTTAAGAAATGTTTTTACACTGTTAAAAATTAGGCACTTTGTTTCACCAAAAATATGGTTCCTAGTAGCTGCAACGGCGTGTGGTGAAACGTTAAAACCCAATTTTTGGTATTCGGTTGAAGCATTTCTAGATTTTTGTTTCCAAATCCAGAAAAATGGTTCAACCAAACACGAAAAAAAGGTGAAACATTTCACCACACAGCCGTTGCAGCTACTAGGAACCAATATCACGGTGAAACCAAGCACAAAATTTTTAACAGTGTAATAGCAATACAAACCGAAATACTTACTGTAGCAACTCACTTTTGTGAAAAATTTGTGTGAAGTAAATTTCTTATGTACCACTCACTTTAATCTAATGATATTGTTGTGACATTATTGATTGCAGATAGATATGTATTTTTTGGCGTAGTTTATTGAACATTTATATATGAGTATAAACTATGAAAAATTTGTATAAATAAAAATTTGTACGAAGTCAATTTCTTCAGTATCACTCACTTTAATCTAATGATATTGTTGTGACATTATTGATTGCAGATAGTTATGTATTTTTTGGCGTAGTTTATTGAACATTTATATATGAGTATAAACTATGAAAAATTTGTATAAATAAAAATTTGTATGAAGTCAATTTCTTCAGTATCACTCACTTTAATCTAATGATATTGTTGCGACATTATTGATTGCAGATAGATATGTATTTTTTGGCGTAGTTTATTGAACATTTTATATGAGTATAAACTATGAAAAATTTGTATAAATAAAAATTTGAATGAAGTCCATTTCTTCAGTATCACTCACTTTAATCTAATGATATTGTTGTGACATTATTGATAGCAGATAGATATGTATTTTTTGGCGTAGTTATTGAACATTTATATATGAGTATAAACTATGAAAATTTGTATAAATAAAAATTTGTATGAAGTCAATTTCTTCAGTATCACTCACTTTAATCTAATGATATTGTTGTGACATTATTGATTGCAGATAGTTATGTATTTTTTGGCGTAGTTTATTGAACATTTATATATGAGTATAAACTATGAAAAATTTGTATAAATAAAAATTTGAATGAAGTCCATTTCTTCAGTATCACTCACTTTAATCTAATGATATTGTTGTGGCATTATTGATAGCAGATAGATATGTATTTTTTGGCGTAGTTTATTGAACATTTATATATGAGTATAAACTATGAAAAATTTGTATAAATAAAAATTTGTATGAAGTCAATTTCTTCAGTATCACTCACTTTAATCTAATGATATTGTTGTGACATTATTGATTGCAGATAGTTATGTATTTTTTGGCGTAGTTTATTGAACATTTATATAAGAGTTAAACTATGAAAAATTTGTATAAATTTGTATGAAGTCAATTTCTTCAGTATCACTCACTTTAATCTAATGATATTGTTGTGACATTATTGATAGCAGATAGATATGTATTTTTTGGCGTAGTTTATTGAACATTTATATATGAGTATAAACTATGAAAAATTTGTATAAATAAAAATTTGTATGAAGTCAATTTCTTCAGTATCACTCACTTTAATCTAATGATATTGTTGTGACATTATTGATTGCAGATAGTTATGTATTTTTTGGCGTAGTTTATTGAACATTTATATATGAGTTAAACTATGAAAAATTTGTATAAAATAAAATTTGTATGAAGTCAATTTCTTCAGTATCACTCACTTTAATCTAATGATATTGTTGTGACATTATTGATAGCAGATAGATATGTATTTTTTGGCGTAGTTTATTGAACATTTATATATGAGTATAAACTATGAAAAATTTGTATAAATAAAAATTTGAATGAAGTCCATTTCTTCAGTATCACTCACTTTAATCTAATGATATTGTTGTGACATTATTGATTGCAGATAGATATGTATTTTTTGGCGTAGTTTATTGAACATTTATATATGAGTATAAACTATGAAAAATTTGTAAAAATAAAAATTTGTATGAAGTCAATTTCTTCAGTATCACTCACTTTAATCTAATGATATTGTTGTGACATTATTGATTGCAGATAGATATGTATTTTTTTGGCGTAGTTTATTGAACATTTATATATGAGTATAAACTATGAAAAATTTGTATAAATAAAAATTTGAATGAAGTCCATTTCTTCAGTATCACTCACTTTAATCTAATGATATTGTTGTGACATTATTGATAGCAGATAGATATGTATTTTTTGGCGTAGTTTATTGAACATTTATATATGAGTATAAACTATGAAAAATTTGTATAAATAAAAATTTGTATGAAGTCAATTTCTTCAGTATCACTCACTTTAATCTAATGATATTATTGTGACATTATTGATTGCAGATAGTTATGTATTTTTTGGCGTAGTTTATTGAACATTTATATATGAGTATAAACTATGAAAAATTTGTATAAATAAAAATTTGTATGAAGTCAATTTCTTCAGTATCACTCACTTTAATCTAATGATATTGTTGTGACATTATTGATAGCAGATAGATATGTATTTTTTGGCGTAGTTTATTGAACATTTATATATGAGTATAAACTATGAAAAATTTGTATAAATAAAAATTTGTATGAAGTCAATTTCTTCAGTATCACTCACTTTAATCTAATGATATTGTTGTGACATTATTGATAGCAGATAGTTATGTATTTTTTGGCGTAGTTTATTGAACATTTATATATGAGTTAAACTATGAAAAATTTGTATAAATAAAAATTTGTATGAAGTCATTTTCTTCAGTATCACTCACTTTAATCTAATGATATTGTTGTGACATTATTGATAGCATATAGATATGTATTTTTTGGCGTATTTTATTGAACATTTATATATGAGTATAAACTATGAAAAATTTGTATAAATAAAAATTTGTATGAAGTCAATTTCTTCAGTATCACTCACTTTAATCTAATGATATTGTTGTGACATTATTGATAGCAGATAGATATGTATTTTTTGGCGTAGTTTATTGAACATTTATATATGAGTATAAACTATGAAAAATTTGTATAAATAAAAATTTGTATGAAGTCAATTTCTTCAGTATCACTCACTTTAATCTAATGATATTGTTGCGACATTATTGATTGCAGATAAATATGTATTTTTTGGCGTTGTTTATTGGACATTTATATATGAGTATAAACTAATGAGTTCTTAAATGCTTTAAAATATATTTCACTGAATTGTCAACAGCTTCTATGTGTAGTTTATCGAGAGTTTATAAACGACTCTTTAGAAAGTAGTTCACTCTTTTATATCAAATTCTAAAGATTTCATTATGAATAATGTAATCTCTGTTTCTCCTTACTCAAAAAGAAAACGTTTAAAGAGGGCTATCAATGGTTTTATTTATATAAACACAAAATTAAAACTTATATTAATATCAACATTTGTAGATGACAACAAAAGTTTACAAAACGAATCGCAAACTTTTCAATAAATTAATTCTAGGAAAAATATAATAATATGTTACAAAGGCAAAATCTAGTGGTTATATGTAGTCAATGTGAAGCTGGATTTTTGAAAGACGAAAGCGTATAAGTAATCGTGTTGTCTACTGTTTTCGTTTGCTTTAAAATACACTTTATCGATTGGTAATGAACAACATTTACGAGCCATTTATTGAAAGTATAAAAATGACTGTGAAATAAAAATGGTGTAAACTTTTTATATCAAATTATAAAGCTTCCATTAACAACTCTTCAAGAATAAACCTTTTTTAAAGTGGTTTGTCAATGATATAATTTATATCAACAAGAAATTAAAACTCATATATTTCAAAATTTATAAATTATAACAAAAGTTTCGAAAACGAATCGAAAACTTTTTAATAAATTAATTCTAGGAAAAATAGACTAATATCTTACAAAGGCGAAATCTATAGTCCTAGTTGTGAATGGGAAGCTAGATTGTTTGAACAGTGAGAACGTATAAGTTATAGTGTTGTCTATTGTTTTCGTTTTATCACTGTCAGTATAATTTATCTTAAGAATTTTTTGATTTTTTTTTGTAGAAGTATAGTTAAAAAATATTGTACTAAAACTGTGAGGGAAGTTTAAACTCTTGAAGACTGAGAACGTATAAGTTATAGTGTTGTCTATTGTTTTCGTTTTATCACTGTTAGTATAATTTATCTTAAGAATTTTATGAATTTTTTTTGTAGAAGTATAGTTAAAAAATATTATACTAAAACTGTGAGTGAAGTTTAAACTCTTGAAACTTATTCAGTGAAAACAAGTTTGAATTTATTCTATTTTGTTTATTATTCAATTTGATAAATAACGTAAAACATATGTAAAAACAATCCCTCTCATTTACCGTTCCTGTGATGTTAAAAGTGCTGCTATCACTCTGTGCTGTGAGTTTACATATGATGTGAAGTTTATCGTATGGTACTGGCGAAAACGTTTGCTTCACCGGCAGTGATTGGCTGCACCAATCTTCTCTGTTTAAACGCTGTTGGAGTAAGTTTTTCATGTGACTTTGTTCTTCGTGAAAACACTAATTTGGTGTAAAACAAACATGACCACGCTGTGATGTAAAAAGATAACAGCAAAAGGTTCTGTAATTTTACAAAAATATACTATGTAATTTTTCAATTAAAAATATAGTTATAGCAAACAGCCTCTTGAATATAAAACAACTTTTTTTTAAAAGACGAGGCATAAGGGAGACAAACCTTCCAGAAAAATTTTGGACTTGTAACATCAATATTACATGCTGTTATGGCTGCGAACGTTTTAAAAGCCTATACTTTAACATAGAGAGAGAGACTAATTTTTATTTTTAATTAAAAAACTAATTGGAAATTTGAAAAAAAAGCCATCGAGGCATAAGGGAGACACACCTTCCAGAAAAATTTTGGACTTGTAACATCAATATTTCATCCTGTTATGGCTGCTAACATTTTAAAAGAGCTTACTTTTTTTTAATATAGAAGAAACTATTTTAATAGCTTGACGAAATAAGGGCTGTTTGCTATTATTAATTCAACTGCACATTGTTTTATTACCGTTACATGTTTTAAAATGAAATACCCTTACAACTTTGTATTTGTTATGTTTAATATAGGCCTAATATTCCCGATTCATATATTCCATCATACTAAACGGATATCAAAGAAATTCGGATGCATAATGTTGTATTTCAACTCTGGTATTTCGTTATTTTTTGTGGCAATTGTGTCGCTCACTTACTTTAGGTTCTCCAAACAAAACAATGGAAAGGAATACTTTGTGATGATTTTTGAGTGGTTTTTCTTTGGTGTATTGACAGCCATGTTCCGGATGTTCCTCTATTTAAGATCTAATGGTTTGAGGCAGATAGCGAGCATTTTCAACGAAAGGAAAATGAGAAAAAGTCTAAAAGTAAGTACTTGGATCAAAGTGTGGATAGGATTGAACATTTTAGCACAAATCCTCAACCTTGTATTTTACACGCGCATGGTAGGATTCCAGTTCCGTGAGGGTTTCGAATTTATGGTTAGGTTTAAAGAACCTTACCCATCTATATTTGCAGTGGTTGCGTCTGCTGTCCATTACCTCTTTTTTATAATGCCGTTCAACACCTTTGCTTTGTTTTACGTCATTGTGTGCCATCATGCGAAACAAATAATTGATATATTAGGTAATTCTATGCCTGTGATCAAAGAGCGTAATGTAAATCTCGATGCATTACTCGCAACCCACAATCGAATGGTAAAAATTGTCGAACGCATCGACTCTGAACTATCGGCTCATGTGTTCTTCTGCACCGTGTTCAACTCTGTAGCAGTGTACGGGTTTATTTCTTCTTTCATACACGAAAATTACCATGGCACCTCCCGCTATCGCCATCTAATGATTTGCTTCTGTGCCACTTCTTTGTCGTCCTTTTTCGCCATGACTGTGGCTGCTGCGTTGGTGAACGAAGCATTGGCTCAAATTGCCACACAAGCAAGATCCATGCAGGCTGAGAATATCCACTCCAAAATGTCTCTGCAGATATTGCAGTTCTGCACCTCTCACCCGGCGAACCTAACTGTCTGGAATATAGTGACTATCAAACGAGGCGTTTTCATCAATACCCTCGGAGTTATATTTACGTACGTTCTTTTAATCGACAGTTTGGATCACAGTAAGTGAAAATCGTTTTTTTTTATTTATTAGAAATACACATCTCGTTCTAAAACAGTGCTGGCAGTAGGAAGTACTAACTAACGCCGTAAAAAATTGCGAAATACCCCCCAAATACAAATACAAAAACTGTCGACCAACAACAGGCCAGAGGCCCAGCAAGGTTGGTCCAAAATAAATCTAATACATTACCATTTTCCAATGACCGTCAAGTTTCTTCTTAAAATCTTCTACTCTCTTCGAATGCACAACGTAATCTGGTAAAGCATTCCACTCATTGACAACTCTATTGTAAAAATAATGTTTTCTTACCTCCCTTCTAATGCTCGATTTATTCAATTTCTGATCATGACCTCTGGTCCGGCTATTTAAGGTAAAACCTAAGCCTAATATTAACATGAGTTTTGGGTGTAACCTTACATTTGCAGTTCATTAAATCTTTTTCGTAATGCCATTCAATAGTTTTCACAGTAGAGGCATAATGGCGCAGTGGTAGTGCTTTGCATTGCCGTGACACAGGTCCGGGGTTCGAATCCCGTATTGGGCGAGGCTGACTCATCCTTTCATCCCTTAAGTGGGTCGATGAAATGAGAACCAAGCATGGTTTTGAACTAAACACTGGGGGTCCCGCGTAAGGCTGACCACCTAACCGGGACATATGCCTAGCACCCCAGAGCCCTTGGTCACAAAAGATGAAATGGGCACGGCACACCTCGGTCCACTAACGGGCTGTTGCGCCGAGGAGTTTAGTATAGTTTAGTTTAGTTCAATAGTTTTTCTTTATCTTATTTAATCAAAGTTAATTTGCTTAGTTCTTTTAATCGACAATTTGAATCACAGTGAGTAAAAATCGTTTTTTGTTTATTAATTTACTGGAAATATACATCTACTTATACGTTCGCTTGACAATGAACGCAGTAAAAACTGTTAACATAAACTGTTACCACGACTGCTACCACGACTGCTACCACCTGAACTGTTACCATGAGTTTTAGATGTAACATTACAAGAAATCTACATATTAAACTGACTGAACTTCAATTATGTGAGGGGAACCTTCTTTAAAATACTGGGTAATCTTCCGCACACTGCAAGCGCAGCGCAATAACAAATGTTGTGAAACAGAAAGCACTATGAAAAATGTGTAGATTTTACTAGCCGGAGCTGCGTTGAGTAGTGGGTACAGCAACGGTGTTGTAATCAAAGAATGGTAAAATCGAGTACTGCCCTTGAACAAACTTTGACGACTTTAAAAAAAATCAAACAGCAACTACACAAAATATCTTGTGATGTATTGTGAGGTATTGTGTGATGCTATGTTCTGGTAATAACAGTTAAATTCCATCTTAAATTTGGAACTCATACAACACCTTTTTACAACAATTTGTGAGTAGGCTTATACTAATAAACTAACTAATTTTTTGTAATTTAAGATTATTTTTACTTGTGTTGAAAGCATTCTCTAATTTGTGAAATACGATTATTCCTTTTTGGTGTTAAACTTACTGCAGTTTGTGGTGTAACTCCTTTTTGGGCTAAAATTACCCCATTTTATGGTGATACTTAATAAAACTTGTTCCAGTACTATGCAACTACGTTCTACAACACAATTTGTAGGGAATCCACAACTAGGAGGATAGAATTAACAGGAGTAGTCATGTGGCCTCAGCATGAAGCGAAAAAGCTTTCCCCTCTCCCTTTCAGACGCGCATGCGCAGTTCGTGGCAGCCATATTGATTAACGCAAAACATTGCGATTTCTGGCTTGTCAACTCTATGGGCTTGTATTATTTTGAGGTAAGCGAATTTATTTAAGTAGTTTTTTGTTATTCTCACATTACTTAAAATTAAAAATAGTATTTGTTTTTGTAAATATGAAGTTGAAATATGAAATATGAGTTGTTAATAACTCTAATAATAATTAAAACAAACTAATTTTAAGATTTCCAGAGGAACCAATTTTAATATCGCCAAATTTTAAGTGTTTATTTGTTATTGTATTTTAAATAATGCATATATATCAGTGTTAGGCATTCAATTAATCCAATTGTCAATTGTAAAAGTAATTGCAATAAAATTAATTGCACCTTGCAATTAAACCAAGACCGACAACCCGACCAAGACCGACAACCCGACCAAGACCAACAACCCGACCAATACCGACAACCCGACCAAGATCGACAACCCGACCAGACCGACCACCCGACCAAGACCGACTACTCGACCAAGACCGACCACCCGACCAAGACCGACAACCCGACCAAGACCGACAACCCAACCCGACTAAGACCGACAACCCGACCAAAACCGACAACCCGACCAAGACCGACAACCCGACCGACCAAGAAAGACAACCAGACCAATCGACCCTGACCGACAACTCGACCGACCGGTCTTGATCGGTCGGTCGGGTAGTCGGTATTGGTCGGTCGGTCTGTCATGTCGTCGGTATTGGTCGGTCGGTCAGTCAGTCTCGTAAATGGTCTTCGTCGGTCGGTCTGTCGGGTCGTCGGTATTGGTCGGTCGGTCAGTCAGTCTCGTAAACGGTCTTCGTCGGTCGGTCGGGTAGTCGTTGTTGGTCGGTCGGATAGTCGGAGTTAACATTAATTAATTGTTAATTGTTACTACTGCAATTAACAATAATTTCCACAATTACAATTGATTAATTGTTAATTGCAGTTTTCCACAATTACAATTGAATAATTGTTAATTGCAGTAGTAACAATTAACAATTAATTAGTTGTTAATCATTAATTGTTTGTGCAATTAAAATTTGCCCAACACTGATATATATCTACTGAGCATATTAGAAATATACATATGTGTATTCGTTTTCCGTAATGTGATCAAATTTTTTTATTAAAAAGAAAAATCGTAAATTCTCCCATAGAAGACTATATGAACAATAGGTAGACAAAGATGGCTGCCTTCCCCACCTCCCCTCCACCTCTCGCTTCACTCGGTTCCCGTACGTTTGAATCCACGCGACGACTCCTGTTCATTCTATCCTCCTAGATCCACAATAAACGTTGTAAAAACTGTTACCATAAACTGTTGCCATGTGATCTGTAACCATGACTGTTCACATGTGAACAGTTAAACCGACTGTTTACAAGAGTTCTATATTAAATTGACTGAACTTCAATTATGTGAGGAACCTTCAACAAAACACTGTGTAACCTTCCACATACTGCAAGCGCAGCGCAATAACAAATGTTGTGAAAAGAAACGCACCATGAAAAATGTGTCGATTTTCATCTACCCAGAGCGCCTTTGAATAGTTGATACAGCAACGGTCTTGAAATCAAAGGATGACAAGATCGAGTTTTGCCCTTGAACAAACTTTGACTTCGATAATCCACAAAATATCACAACAGAATTTCACACGGATATTGGGTGAAACACGGACTCTGGCAAAAACAGTTAAATTCCATCGTAAATTTAGAACTCCTACAACACCTTTTTACAACAAAATATGAGTAGGCTTATACTAATAAGCTACCTTTTTTTGTAATGTAAGCTTATTTTTACTCGTAGTGAGAGCATTCTCTAATTTGTGAAAAACGACCTTTGTGGTAATAAACTTACTCCATTTTGGGGTAAATTTACTTCATTTTGGGGTAAATTTACTTCATTTTGGGGTAAATTTACTTCATTTTGGAGTAAATTTAATCCATTTTGTGGTGTTACTTAATAAACCTTGCGCCCGCACATGCTTCCACCAATTTTATAACTATTGATACAAATATTCCTTCCTGTAGTGTTTTGCTCTGGAAATATGTACACATTTTCTGCGGATTTCAAACACGGTATTGATAAAATTACAAAATAATAACACTTAAAAAAATATCTACAAAAAAGGCATTTTCTGCATTGAAACTATTATAGATATTCTTACACATGACTTAGTTTTGGACTTTTGTTTTGTGGTTTAAACAATGAAAAATAAATATTAAAAAAAAAAACATTTGACATAAACTCCTTAGCATGCAACTATCCTAAATATATTTTTAATTTTTTTAATTTTTATATAACTCAAGCTCTTAATTTATATAACTTATATAACTTTTGTTCAATTTGTATTTATATAACTTTAGCTTAATTTTTATATAGCTCAACACACAAAATATTGCTAATCATTATGAAATGAAGGTTTTATAGAAAAGTATTGCTAGCTAAATATACGAGTCACAATTAATACATTACTCAAGTGTAGTAGTCAAGAAATGTCAGATGTCCCGCGCATCTACGTCATCAACCCACCGGTTCCCATGTAAACGCCTTATTTTACGAAGGGGGGTTGATTGCGGAGTTTGGGTTAGAAATTCTGCTCGACCACTTTTTCCCCTAATGGAGGATTTGGCATTCCATGGATGCGATGGCTCATGTAAACGCGCCTATTGATGGTATTTTGTCTTTATGTTGTGACGAAAAGCGATATCACAAACAAGTCACTGAAGATCGCTGTGATGTCACATTCAAAGTCACTTTTTGTCACATAGAAGTTGAATGTCCGCTTTTGTTACGTATCTTCTACGTAACTTTGGATATCGATGATATCGCAGCAATGTCGCATTTTGACTGGGATTTAGATGACATCACTGCGATATCACATACAAGTCACAATAGGATGTCACTGCAAGATCGCATAGTGACATCCTTTGATATCGCATACCAGTCACATTGTGACGGCGACTTACGCGATATCACTGTGATGTCACATACTTGTCACATTGCGACTGTGACCTAGAGTGACAAAAAATTACGTTGCAGCGACGTAACTGTGACAAACCTGACTGTTAGGGTATTCTTGCACATAATGTAGTACTCGAAAATAGTAATGTCAGCAACTCGTCGGTTGTTTTTGTCTTTATGTTGTGGTGTTTGTGATGTAAATAAAGAAAGCAAGATATATGTAGAGATATAGATTATTAGACAGTAAAAGGTTTTATTAAGCAATTAGATATTTTGGGCACACAAAATTTAAAGTTCCCTCTTTTAATGTAAGTCTTAAATTTATTGATTCGAAACGTTGATACAGTTACCAATACCGATGAACATAATAATTTAAGCTGAAAAGCATATGAAAAAAGCACTTTACACCTTAAATATTAATTCCGTTATTAGTAAATTGCATCAAATTTGATCTAAAGTAGCTTCATTACTTATTGTATTTCGTAACGTTTAAAAAAAAACGGAATTGTTAAAAAATATGGAATACTAGTTTATGGAAACAAATTTTACAATCTATTTACAAATTTAGCAATTTTTTTTAATGAAATCTCTTATTACCACAACTTAACCAAATATGAGTGATAAAGTAATAAGTCCAATATTTTCCCCGTCGCATGCTGGAGCATAAAAATTAACATTGTCATTGGGGATCTACAGCGTTGTATGACAAAAATTACCTTAACCGTTATGTGTGAAATGGGTATACGAGGTTAATTTACCAACAGGCCAATGTAAGGAAAATCGGTTATTTTACAAGCAAAAAATTAAAAAAAAACATAAATTAACAAAAAAATAAAATTGTATGCAAGATAATTAGGTAGAATATTTATTATTTATAATTTGTCTGTTAAAATGCGGCTTTTGCGTTTAAGTTGTAAATTTTTCTAATAAAATAAACATTTTCTCTGTGAATAATACGGCATTTTTCTGGCACACCAGCTGAAAAGGTTGGTTGGTTGGTAGACATATATTTTCAGGCTTGTGTGCTTGGTCACAAACACCCGCTTATAAACCTTCGTCAAGAAGGACGGACACGACATACACACACATACAAGACAGATGCTGCCATCTATCGCCACTTCTACAATTTAGACATGTCCCTGAAGGGAAGGGAAATAGTCTCCAGGGACCTGTACCCGTGGTAAACTGCGCAATGACCGACCACAGGACTTGCGGACCCAACTTAAAGAGCACGTACCCAGATTTAAAGAGCACGTACTCCGCATATACTCGGTGGGTCTTCAGAGGTGTCGAGACTCGATCGCAAGACCTTCCGATCCCGGGATCTTAACCACTAGGCTCCCCACGGCCCCTTCTATGTGAATAATACGGCATTTTTCTGCCTGGTTGGTTGGTTGGTAGACATATATATTCAGGTTTGTGTGCTTGGTCAGCGACCCGCTTATAAACCTTCGTCAAGTAAGACAGACACAACAGACAACACACACAAGTGGATCCATCTAATTTTTAGAGACAGAGGACAACTAGAGGATCCCCAGAATTGGCTTGTCACCCCCAGATGTATTGATTTGGTATGGGAACTTAGAGGACTTTCGGACCCAACAGATTTAACAAGCACGTACTCCGCATATACTCGGTAGGTCTTCAGTGGTACCGGGACTCGATCGCAGGACCTTCCGATTCCGAGACCGAGACGCTGACCACTAGGCTCCCATTTTTCTGGCACACCAGCTGACAGTTTTTGCTGTAAAATCAACAGACTTTTCTACAGTGTAACTCTCGGTATTTCCATAATGAAGGGTACCAAAACCCTATGTCGGTGCGTTCCGTTTTCCTTGCATGCGAAAGATCCCAGTTTCGGGCCCGAACATTGCCAAAATAACTGCCGACCTATAAACGATATGTGCAGTCAAATTCGTGTATAGGGAGTGCACATTAAAATGCTCCAAAAGAAGCAGCGTACAATGCTGCTCCTAAAATATACGTTGGATGCTTACTCAGCTGTTGGCTCGTCATTTGACTGTGATCAAAGTTACGACGCCCAGGGGTCCGGATGGCCGAGTGGTTTGGACCATTACGCTAGCAGTCTGCGCGCTGTAACGGGTGCGGGTTCGATTCCCACCTTCGCCCTAGGTGTATATTCCTTTCTCTGTGACAGTAAAAATTCTTTCTGTGTCTGTCTTACTTGACGAAAGCTTCATAAGCGGATCTCTGATCAAGCACACAAGCCGGAATGTATATGTAATAGTAGTAGTAGTACGACGCTCATCGTCGATAGCCCTCGGGTAGTTCTAGTGCGACGATAATTTTACCTAGCCTTAATCTTTAACCGCTGTGTGAAACTGGCATATAAGTTGAATTTACTAGAGATGTTAACAATACTTCTTTGTGGGCCCGTCCGTGACCGAGTGGTTAGGGCATCAGCCTAGAGATTCAACCTTCTCAGGAGTGCGGGGGTTCGAATCCCACCTACTGCCAGTCTATATACATAAAAGGCAACTTCCGTTTGTTTGTATAAGACACGAGATCTAAAGAACCACGCAACAGATCGTTACGAAATTTGGCACAAAAATTCATCTCATCTCCGGAACAAACATAGGCTAAGAATTTTTCGAATCAGAACATTCCTTTTATCGTTTTTGAACGTTTTTATTCGAATTTTTTGAAAAAACTACACCACTTTGGCTCAAATCCGATCTTTTTTTACTTTCCTGATGCCATCGGCTGAAAAATTAAATAAAACTTTTAACGAAAACATTTAAAATTGAAAATGTTTATTTTATTCTTTTGCCATTACTTTCAGAAACTAAATTCATCATTTGAAAAATAATTGACATGTTTCAAGTGACGTAATTCCGCCAGTCTTCATTCCCGGATTTCATTGTGGGTTTATTTGATGTTTTTTTCATTGATTTTTCTGTTGACTGCATGTATGCATATTTAAGCAATAAATGTATAGTTAAGCTATCACTGAACTATGATGGTTAATAAAGGCCATCGCACTAGAGCTGCATATTAGTGTTTTATGTATTTCTTTTTTCGCCAAATACGTTGCCAAACTCGCCAAATTATTAACTAAAACTCGCCAAATGGGCAATTTCTTTTATAAATAATTTATAATCTGGTCGGTTGTTCGAAGGTCATTGTGTTAGAGCTGTATAATGGGTGTGTTTGTAGCTATATATGTTTTCTTGCCAAATTATTTCCCAAAACGCGCCAAATGAGCTAAAAGGTTTTATGTATTTATGACTGAATTGTGATGGCATTTATGAGTGCATTTTATAGCGTATTTTTCATTTTGGAATTTTAAGGCAATGAAACGTGATTTTATACTTTATAACGAGCGGGAACAATAACATAAGTTTATGATCCTATAACAGGTTATATGGTACACATATTTGGAACGATTTGATAATTTTTAATCCGTGCGAAGAACGGGTATAAATTTGCTAGCGTTATTATTGTATTTATTTTCATTCAATTATTATTGTATTTATTTTCATTCAATTATTATTGTATTTATTTTCATTCAATTATTATTGTATTTATTTTCATTCAATTATTATTGTATTTATTTTCATTCAATTATTATTGTATTTATTTTCATTCAATTATTGTACATATCTGCATTGATTTAGTACTGTATACATATGCATTGAATTCTTAATTTTTCAGCATTTGTATTGAATTATGGTAGAAATTTGTACTGCTTATATTGTATTTATATCTACAAAGTGTCCAAAAAAAGTTACTTAATTTATTATAGAACTCCCTTGAATTGCGTTAAAATAAATGTTTGAGACCCTTTTAAGATTTAGCTGTTTTTCCATTTTTAATTCTTACTGATTATTTTTTACTTAAATATGTATTCTTTTTAATTTGAGCTTCTTATCATAGGTATTTTTTAAATTAATATTAATCAGTACTATATCCAAGTTGGGTTATTAAATGGAAAATTACTGGGTAATCTTCATATCTTATGTAACTAAAATGAAAGAAAAAAAATAGTTAAATTGACTGTTAAATTATTTTTCCACCTCTACCCGTGCAACGTCGGGTATAACAGCTAGTCATCCTATAAATCGGATCCGTGCTGGAAATAATAGAAAAAGTCCTCATCACGGATGGGCCCGAGTACACAGGGACAGACGTGCTCGTAAAATCTGTGGAGTCCAAGTTAGCGTACGATGTCGCTCGAGGTTCCGTTTGGTGCCCGCTCAGGTGTCGACCTCGTCACTTGACCAGGGTTCTAAAATACGAGGCGTTATTGGCTGTGTTAAAGCTCCTGATAGAGGCTAGAAATAGGCTGCCGGAAACGATTACCTTACCTTACTTCTCTGTATTCAGGGGCTGTAGGGAGCCTAGTGGTCAGCGTCTCGGTCTCGAGATCGGAAGGTCCCGCGATCGAGTCCCGGTACCACTGAAGACCTACCGAGTATATGCGGAGTACGTGCTCGTTAAATCTGTTGGGTTCGAAAGTCCTGTGGTCATTGCGCAGTTTACCACGGGTACAGGTCCCTAGAGACTACTTCCCTCCCCTTCAGGGACATGTCTAAATTGTGGAGGTGGCGATAGATGGCAGCATCCGTCTTGTGTGTGTATGTCGTGTCCGTCTTTCTTGACGAAGGTTTATAAGCGGGTCTTTGTGCCCAAGCACACAAGCCTGAAAATATATGTCAACCAACCAACCAGGTGCCCAGTCAGTAAGGCGATTGCCTTGCATGCGAAAGGTCCCAGTTTCGGGCCCGGGCATTGCCAAAATAACTGCCGACCTATAAACGATAAGTGCAGTCAAAAAGTCTAAATCCGTGTATAGGAAGTGCACATTAAAATGCTCCAAAAGCAGCAGCGTACAATGTTGCTCCTAAAAGTTACGTTGGGTGCTTATTCAGGTGTTGGCTCGTCATTTGACTGTGATCAAAGTTACGACGCCCATCGCCGATAGCCCTCGTGTAGTTCTAGTGCGACGATAATTTTACCTAGCCTCAACCTTTAACCGCTGCGTGAAACTGGCATATAAGTTGAATTTACTAGAGATTTTAACAATACTTCTCTGTATTAAGGTTGCGAGTTCGAGTCCCGCTGCCTTCCAAAGACCCCCGTATACGCTAATGGTTAATGGTACACATAAATCCGTCGTGGTCACAATGTCCTCCAAGTTCCCATACCAAATCAATACCTCTGGGGGCGACAAGCCAATTCTGGGGATCCTCTAATTGGCCTCTGTCTCTAAAAATTAGATGGATTCACTTATGCGTGTGTTATGTCTGTCTTACTTGACGAAGGTTTAGAAGCGGGTCTCTGACCAAACCAAGCACATAATCCTGAATATATATGTCTACCAACCAACCAACTTCTCTGTATTCCCATGGTAGACGATACGAAATTTACATGTGAACTCATAATAAAAAAATAGGCGTTTTCCTTATCATTTCTACAAACACTAAACCAGTACAGCTAATAAAACAAGTCCACTGGACACCTAGTATTCCTCAAACACGATATCCTTTTTGCAACTTGAGATGCCATGAAACCGTATACCCGAGAAAATGTCCCCTTAAATCGACTTCCGATTCTTCCGGACCGTCCTATTCACAGGGCTGATAGACTTGGCTAATTTTAGCCATGTTGGCTAATGTTAGATCCGTCTTGCTGTCAAGTTATTTAATTAAGAGGGATTCTCAGTCCCATAGAGCTAATGCATTAGTTTTCGAATTATAACTTCCGCAGAAGTATTGTTTTGCCATATTAGTCTTTTCCCCCAGGTATGGGAATCAACATAACATCGAAATGAAACAAATTTGAAACAAAAATGTTATATAGTTATTTAAGTATATATTTTTGAAGTTTTGAACTGCCCCAAATGCCCAGTAGATGGCGACACTATTTTAAAACTTTATCAATTAATAATTAAATAACCGGATGTTATTTTCTTTCCAATTTTGATTTAAATTGATGTTATAATGATTCCCGTACCTGGTGAAAATGGGATAACACGGCATACCAATTCTTTTGCAAAAGTTGTGATTTCAAAACTAATGCATTAGCTCTATGGTACTGACAGTCCCTCTTAATTGCTAAAGGGTTTTGACTGCTTTGGCTAATATATAATAAGATAAATTATTTAAATCATAAATTTTTTTTCAAACTTGAATTTTTTTCAGTTGTTTTTAAAATTTTAAATTCTAGTATTGTCAAATTGCACTAGATTTTTCGCCATTCGTTCAATCTTCTATACTTCTTACATCATGTTTATTTTTTTTTTTTGCTTTTTAATTTAATGTGTGGTTACCTTATATTAAAAAATTTTGGCTGAAAATTTTAATTTTCTTAAGCTCTTTTCAGAATTTTGACTCCCAGTGATTATATCAGATGACACCAGATATCTCCCGCCATTCTTTCAATCTTCAATTCTTAGAAAGTATTTTTCTTTTTGTATTTTGCTTATTGATAATTGTTTAATTGAATGGTTTAAAACAAAATTCACGCTTATTTAGTAAAACAATCCGGAATAGATGTACCGTACGTATAACTCCACCGAAAGTGACGTAATAAAAGTTCCACTTGGCTAATAGGGTACTTGACAGTATCGCTAAAATACCTTCCAATATTAATTAAATTATAGTTTGAACCCAAATATAACAAACGTATATATTTTTTTTGCAAAATAAATCTTTAAATAATTCATAAAAATCATTTTCAAATGGATTTTTTTTCATCGATACGTCACGTGATCACAAACACGTCGATTTGGCTGACGTCACTATGTATAAACAAACCAGTGTGATGTTTTTTTGTTTGTAATTAAACTGGTTTTAATCTAACTTACTATTAAAATAAGAATTATATAGATAATGGGTGGCGGTTTTACAGAAGCGGATAGTTCAAATTTGCTTAAAGTAGATTCCAAAATGGTGTTTCAAAGTTTGTTTATAGTTACTAGTGACATCATAGATACCATGTGACAGCCACAAAGCGTTTTCGGGAGTGATTTTTCGTCCTAATTTTAAAATTCATTTCCCCCCTTTTTATGGGGTATTTGAAAAAAAAGAAAAAATACGGGTTTAATATTTTTGGCATAGGAATATTTTAAAACAATCAAAAAAACTTTAGTCAAGTACACTATTCCAGCAATTTTGGCGTATCAACTTGGCTATATTTTCTAAGTTCCCTTCTGCAACCCTAGTCCCGGCTTTGCTGCTATGTCAACCGAGTTAAGGGCCCGGTGTTGATTTTGTGGGCTCTTAATCGCACAGGGGCTTAGAGGATTTTATTGCAGCCCATAAGAGGCAATCCCCCTTGTCCATACGTAGGACAAATATATCCTCTTGCGGGATTTTTGTAGGACATGGTTTTCGTCTTGTGGGGACTGAATAAGAATGTATGAATCTTTTTGTTGTGATTGTTGGTTATGGGTGGGTATTTAATGAATAATGGTTCTGTTTTAATAGTAGAAAGCATCTGTGAGCGTTTTAACAAAGCATTACATATGTTTTGTTGTTAAATTCGATTATTCGTAATATTTTTTAAGGTAATACATAACAAATAATATTTTTGTAACAATTGATATATTTTTGGTTATTTATTTATCGGTTATAATATTTTTTTTGCAACAATCGATAATATTTCGTAAAATAAATTATTGTAAAAAATATATATTTCATTTTTGTTTTATTTAAGTTCCAGTGTTGTCAAAATGGCACCATACTTTAGGTATGAGCCGCGGTAGATTAGTCGGATGGAGCGTCGTGCTCGCATCGGATGGGTTGTGGGTTCTGTCCTCGGCGGTGCCCGCAATTCTGACGGTTGCGGGGTCGGCGCTTGTATTCGGCTAAAGACCGCCGTGTTGCTAATGGTGGCTGAGGCACGTTAAATATGTCGTGGTCACAAAGTCCTCCATGTTCCAAAGTCCTCCAATACCTCTGGGGGTACCAGATTAGGGGGTTATCGACCTTTGATCTGGATCAAAATTCCGATATGTGAGTGAGAATGGATGTGTGAAAGGTAACTTCCTGTAAAACGGATATGTCATGCTGAGCAAAAGTCGGACTTCCTCCCTTGTGGCGCTCAATAAATACGGAAGCCGCCCCACTTCGCCTTAAATCGGGTAGTTCTCTACTCCAGGCTCGGTTACCGAGTGGCCTTAGAAACAACAAACAACGGCTTACTTTAGGCCTTTCGTTCGAAATTTAATACTTCTTAGTTTACTTTATTGTTTTCTTGATTTAAAGTGTTTGTGCATTTTTAATAAAAAAAAAATCCCGTTGCCGAAAAGTAAAGTTGCACCAAAAGTCACACTTGGCTAATTCCAGCTATTTTTGATCATCAACTTGGCTATTTCTCCGAAATTCCTTTTTGCAACCCTACACTCTTAAAACAAACGAGCGGTTTTAACTCAGTCTGAGTTAATTTCCACTCCTTTCCGTGCCGAAAATGCACTTCTCCTATAGGAGTGAATTTCACTCTTTTTCGGAGTGGGTAAAAGAAATAAAAGAAAACAATCTGCGTCCTACACTCTTAAAACGAGCGGTTTTAACTCAGTCTGAGTTAATTTCCACTCCTTTCCGGTGCCGAAAATGCACTTCTCCTATAGGAGTGAATTTCACTCTTTTGTTTTAAGAGTGTAGTCCCGGCTTTGCTGCTATGTCAACCGAGTTAAGGGCCCGGTGTTGATTTTGTGGGCTCTTAATCTCACAGGGGCTTGGGAGATCGTATTGCAGGCCATAAGAGGCAATCCCCCTTGTCCATACGTAGGACAAATATATCCTCTTGTGGTTTTTTTTGTAAGACATGGTTTTCTTCTGGTGGCGACTGAATAAGAATGTATGGATCTTTTAGTTGTGATTGTTGGTTATGGGTGGGTATTTAATGAATTATGGTTCTGTTTTAATTGTTGAAAAGTGTATTTGTGTGTTTTACAGAAGCATTAGAAAAAAATTAGGCTCATTTGGGATTTTTGTAAGACATGAATTTCTTCTGGTGGTTGGTGGAATAACAAAATATAAGAAACTGTTAGCTGTAATTGTTGGTTATGGGTGGAGATTTGATGGATTTACATTCTGTTTTAATTGTTGAAAAGTGTATTTGTGTGTTTTACAGAAGCATTAGAACAAAAATCGGCTCATTTGGGATTTTTGTAAGACATGATTTCTTCTGGTGGTTGGCGGAATAACAAATATAAGAAACTGTTAGCTGTATTGTTGTTATGGTGGAGATTTGATGGATTTATGTTCTGTTTAATGTTGAAAAGTGTATTTGTGCGTTAACAGAGGGGGGGGGGGGGGGCATTAGAAAAAAATTTGTCTCATTTGGGATTTTTGTAAGACATGATTTTCTTCTGGTGGTTGGCGGAATAACAAAATATAAGAAACTGTTAGCTGTAATTGTTGGTTATGGGTGGAGATTTGATGGATTTATGTTCTGTTTTAATTGTTGAAAAGTGTATTTGTGCGTTTAACAGAAGCATTAGAAAAAAATTAGGCTCATTTGGGATTTTTGTAAGACATGATTTATAACAAAATATAAGAAACTGTTAGCTGTAATTGTTAATTATGGGTGGAGATTTGATGGATTTACATTCTGTTTTAATTGTTGAAAAGTGTATTTGTGTGTTTTACAGAAGCATTAGAAAAAAAATCGGCTCATTTGGGATTTTTGTAAGACATGATTTTCTTCTGGTGGTTGGCGGAATAACAAAATATAAGAAACTGTTAGCTGTAATTGTTGGTTATGGGTGGAGATTTGATGGATTATGTTCTGTTTTAATTGTTGAAAAGTGTATTTGTGCGTTTTAACAGAAGCATTAGAAAAAATTAGGCTCATTTGATTTTGTAAGACATATTTATAAAAAATATAAGAAACGTTAGCTGTAATGTTAATTATGGGTGGAGATTGATGGATTTACATCTGTTTAATTGTTGAAAGTGTATTTGTGTGTTTTACAGAAGCATTAGAAAAAAAATCGGCTCATTTGGGATTTTTGTAAGACAATGATTTTCTTCTGGTGGGGCGGAATAACAAAATAAAGAAACTGTTAGCTGTAATTGTTGGTTATGGGTGGAGATTTGATGTATGTATGTTTTGTTTTAATTGTTGAAAACTGTATTTGTGTGTTTTACAAAAGCATTAGAAAAAAAATTTGGCTCATTTTCAATTAAAAAAAAATAATGTTTAAGGTAATATATAACAAATAGATAAAGCTAAGAAGAGTAAGAAAGTAAAGAAGCTCCATCTTGAACTGATTATGTATTTCGTTGGGTAAACGAAAAATCCCACCTAACCCTTTAAGACCGGCTATCAGATGGCGCTGATTTAAGATTATGAGACTAAATTTTACAGTTTTATCGAAAAGGTGCCTTAAACAGCAACAATGCCAGCAACTTCTTCAAAACAAAGTCATTTTTTATACAAATTACGACTGGTACAAGTCAACTGCTTCGGTATCAATATTTTTGAAGAGCTTGAACATTCTCTTTTGTACCCGCACGACCGTGATAGCTCGGTCGGAAAGGGCTAATACGATTTTCATTGATCCACGTTCTCTGTGTTCTAAAATACAAGTGAAGAGAACTCGAATCGAAGTTAGAAGACCATAAGTTGGAGAAGTATAAAATAAAATTTTATGTTTATTTTACCTGTTATTTACATAAAGTGTTGAAAAGTGTATTTGTGTGTTTTACAGAAGGGCATTAGAAAAAAAATTTGGCTCATTGTTAATTTTTAAAAAATAATGTTTAAGGTAATAAATATCAAATAGAGAAAATTAGAATATTTTTTTGTAAAAATCTAAAATGTTATTGTTGTTTACTTATTCCTCTTAGTCCAGCCGCAGGCTAGACCAAGTCCATGAGCTCGAAAGTCTTCAAGAAATCAAAGACTTGAAGGGGGCTAGAGTAAAAATCAATTTTTTTTCAGACCAAGACAGGGTAAAATATGTACGTGAGAAGCTTGTGCTGAGTTATACTTTGTGCATGTTTAATCACGGCCTACTTAACTACTATGGCCGAAGAAGCTTTCCCGTACAAGCTCGGGGACGGAAATTTTGACGTCATAGTTCTGAGTGACGTTGTTCCGAAGATGAAGACAACCTGTCTCGAAACCTGTTCGGAACAACTCGTTCACGACGGACCACAATTTTAGGGTTCCGAATGCGTCCGAACTAGTTTCTCGATATTCGGCTCAGGGAACAGTGACGTCAAAATTTCCGTCCACGCTCAAGTTTGGGAGAGCTTTTCTGGCCTTGTTATTGAAGTTGGCCGTGGTTTAATAGGTTTTCTGCCCACGTTCAAAAGATAGACACCTGTTATGGTAAGTGCACCACCAGGAACCCGTCTATTATACCAAGAGTGAGGACGGAAAGATATCCCATAGTTGTTGATTGGTGGTTCTGATCTTGGAGCAAATCTCAGGAAAGGTAAAAAAATCGAAAATATTTGACAAAAGAAATTGTTGTAAGAAGGATTTTTGAGTGCTTTAAAAAAGCATTAAAAAGTTTACTTTTATAGTTAAATTTGATATTTGGTAATAGTAATTTGGAATGTAACAACCGATTTCTTAAAAGAAATTGTTGTATCAAGTATTTTTGAGTGCTTTAAAAAAGCATTAAAAAGTTTACTTTTATAGTTAAATTTGATATTTGGTAATAGTAATTTGGAATGTAACAACCAATTTCTTAAAAGAAATTGTTGTAACAAGTATTTTTGAGTGCTTTAAAAAAGCATTAAAAAGTTTACTTTTATAGTTAAATTTGACATTTGGTAACAGTAACTTGGAATGTAACAACCAATTTCTTAAAAGAAATTGTTGTAACAAGTATTTTTGAGTGCTTTAAAAAAGCACTCAAAATGTTTACTATTACTGCTGAATTTGATGTTTTGTAGTTTGTAATGTGACAAATAAAAAATAGGGAGAAGTTATAGTTTCTTTATGACAATCGAAAATAGAGGAAGATCTACAGATTTCAACTGGGAGGTGTTCGGGTAGCTGATAACCGCACTCAACTGTTCTTTTGTCCCATAGAGCTAATGCATTCACAACTTTTGCAAAAGAATTGCTTTGCCATGTTATCCCATTTTCACCAGGTATGGGAATCCTCATAACATTAATTTAAAACAACATTGAAAAGAAAACAACATCTGATTAATTTAATTATTAATTGAAAAAGTTTTAAAATCGTGGCGCCATCTGCTGTAGATTTTTGTCATTTTAAAACTTCAAAAATATATAATTAAATAACAAGATAAAATTTTCGTTTCAAATTTTGATTTATTTCGATGTTATGTTGCTTCCCGTACCTGGGGAAAAAGGGCTAACATGGCAAAGCAATTCTTCTGCGTAAGTTGTGATTCAAAAACTAATGCATTAGCTCTATGGGACTGACAATCCCTCTTCATCCACCTGAGAAATACAAATATATATAGAAATAGGTTGATAGATTATTTTTCTCCAGCAACACACATAATCTTAAAAATTTGCAAATTAATTTAATTTAAAGTATAAGAAAAACTTAATTTCATTGAAATACAGCAGAAAAAAGTTTACATTTTAGTAATTACTTTTTACAAACTGCTTTTTCTTAAGAGAGTGGCCCAGTATGAACCTAAACATCTCATTCTAAATCAACCCTTTTTTCTTTCCAACACCAACTAAGATTTAAAGCTGCTTACTTTTCCCAATAGTTTTTCAAAACTTAATCTCAGTACTACACCAAGTACATAATGATTATAAATGACCCAAGCAACTATTTACTCAACAAACGAATTCCTTCCTAATTTGAGGATTCTCCGGCTCTAAGCTTGGCACCATGCTAAGCTTCTTCATTAATTATCAAGTGAAACCTTCTGCGATATTGGACATTGAATAAATGAATTCTCATCTACGATTACGCTTTCGAAGCCAATACTTGAGACAAACTGCATTGTATTGATCCTAACCGCGATTTTGTAAAATGATCAAGATTTAATGATATCATATTACAATTCAAAATCATGTTATATTATTGGACATTGGACATTGAATAAATGATATTGGACATTGAATAAATGATATTGGACATTGAATAAATGATATTGGACATTGAATAAATGAATTCTCATCTACGATAACGCTTTCGAAGCCAATACTTGAGACAAACTGCATTGTATTGATCCTGACCGCGATTTTGTGAAATGATCAAGATTTAATGATATCATATTACAATTCAAAATCATGTTATGTTATTGGACATTGAATAAATGATATTGGACATTGAATAAATGATATTGGACATTGAATAAATGATATTGGACATTGAATAAATGAAATCCCATCTACGTTAACGCTTTCGAAGCCAATACTTGAGGCAAACGGCATTGTATCGATCCTGACCGCGATTTTGTGAAATGATGCAGATTTAATGATATCATATTACAATTCGAAATCATGTAATGTTAAGGTAGTAAATGCAAAAACCACTTAAAGAAGTTACGAGACCATCAGCTTCGTACCCAGAATTACCTAATTTTATTTTTTACAATCGTTATTATTAAATTGAGTATTTGGTATATATCAGCAAGCGAGAAAAAAATTTTCCTGTCGAATTTCTGTAAATTGCTCAACAGTATTTTGATATGGAAATACTGTTTTTTTTACATTAATATATAATCTCTCTTCCATTTTTTAGTTAGCAGCAGGCAATATATGAAAGAACCTTTTCGCACTTCAACTTTCCACGGTCATTACAATAGAATTGGGCCGTGGATAGCCTAGTTGTAAAGTCCTCGTTCTCGGAATAGGAAGGTCCCGCGATCAAGTCCCGATACCACTGATGACCCACCGAGTATATGCGGAGTACGTGATCGTTGGGCCGTAGTGAGCCTAGTGGTCAGCGTCTCGGTCTCGGGATCGGAAGGTCCTGCGATCGAGTCCCGGTACCACTGAAGACCTACCGAGTATATGCGGAGTACGTGCTCGTTAAATCTGTTGGGTCCGAAAGTCCTCTAAGTTCCCATACCAAATCAATACCTCTGGGGGTGACAAGCCAATTCTGGGGATCCTCTAGTTGGCCTCTGTCTCTAAAAATTAGATGGATCCACTTATGTGTGTGTGTTGTCTGTTGTGTCTGTCTTACTTGACGAAGGTTTATAAGCGGGTCGCTGACCAAGCACACAAACCTGAATATATATGTCTACCAACCAACAAACCAACCAACCAACGTGATCGTTAAATCTGTGGGTCCGAATGTCCTGAGGGCGGTCATGGCGCAGTTTCCCACGGGTACAGGTCCCTGGAGACTATTTCCCTCCCCCTCAGGGACATGTCTAAATTGCGGAGGTGGCGATAGATGGCAGCATCTGTCAGCATGGTGCCAAGTCAGATTCCTGGCGTGTAGTCTCTACGCGGGCATCTCTCCTCAGGAACCGCACCCATTTGCCTTAATCCTTGCCCGCTCCGTGGGGAGAGCTTGGGTTTCCCAAGTTTCATTAGTAACAACAATAGGAATTCTCGTAGTAATGCAATCTTTATGCAATTTACTAAAAAACAAAACTTTGTGCTACTTAATTCCCTAACGACGACTTTGTAGATGATATTAACACTTCCATTTCCGAACAAATACGCTAACTTTAATTGCTTGTATTTTGCTTTTTATGTATTTTAATTTATCCTACATAAAGTTTTCAGGGCTGTGATCCTTATTTATCTATTATATTTTATTTAGATAAACTGAAGCAAATTTGGAACTGAAAACTTTTCGAGTGGCAAATTTTCTTGCTAATTGAAGTTAATGGGTTAATTATATGTAATTAAGTGCATATAGAAATAAACTAAATTGGGAGTTGAAATACTTTTAAAACAAGACAATACATCATGATGTGATAGATAGCCTTAACCCTTTCAGTCCCAATGACAATTTGGCATCATCATTTTAGAAATTTTTTTCTGATCGTCTTTAGCCATTTATGATATAAAAAAGAACATCATTCGATAAGAAAGATTCTATAAGAAAATATTTTTTATTAATCACAATAGATGTCAGCCCTATTATTTTTTTAAATTATGACCAGAAACATGATGATGCCAAGTGGCATCACTGGGACTGAAAGGGTTAAATAGCCGGACCAGAGGACATGATCAGAAATTGAATAAATCATGCTTTAGAAGGGAGGTAAGAAAACATTATTTTTACAATAGAGTTGTCAATGAATGGAATGCTTTACCAGATTATGTTGTGTATTCGAAGAGAGTAGAAGATTTTAAGAAGAATCTTGATAGTCATTGGAAACTGGTAAAGTATTAGATTTATTTTGGATAAACCTTGCTGGGCCTCTGGCCTGTTGTTGGTCGACAATTTTGGTATTTGTATGTGAGAGTACGGATTGAAACACATACACCTTCATATTATTGTGTTTATGCCATTGACATCCGTCGCCGTAAGTAGTTACATTAGTAAATTGTAACTGATTTATCTAAAAAACAACAAGTATAGTGTGTATAGATTGCAATGAATTTCAAGACAAAAATAATTATTTTGTTCATTATTTAAACCTTGATAATAATTGCATTTATTTTGGTAATATAATACAATTTCGTATAAATATTTTATTAAAAGTGTTCTTATTTTTTCATGCTAGTAATTTATAAGGTAGGTAGTATTCAATGGATAAACCTTAAAAGACGTATTATGCAGAAAACAAACCTTTATATTATGTTAATTTTAAACAGAAACATTAAAAAACTTAAGTTTAAACAAAACTTAGTGTAACAAGGGTAAATACAAGGTTTCAGAGACAATACTTTGTTAATAGCAAATATAATGTTTAAGTTTTCTCAATATCCATGTAATTAACCTTATATAATTTAAGAGTGCACTCTTAGTTTGAAATCTAGTATTTGAAGCAAATAAAACTATACGAAATTTAATTATTCAAAATCCTGAATTAGTTATTAGTAGATGTATAATATACGAAAAACACTTAAAAATTAATTCTAATTAGTCACTGTTTACTTAAGTATTAGTCATTTGTTTACTTAATATCTATTTAATATATTTATTCAAATCTATAAGCAGTTGTGCAAGCAAATGTTAAGAAATGAGAGAAAAGAGGATTTTCTCAATTAAAGTTACTTGTTTTTTTTATTCCTATTGCAAAGATCACAATCTTGAATTTCCTTATCTAAATAAATCGAATATTGTTATCCACGAAGTACACCACTCAAAACAATTAGGGGAACGCATGGTTTACTTTAAACTCTTTCACCCCCTATGATTTCATTTGGTATCACCAGCTTATGATTTTTTTTTTACTAAGTTGAGCTCGTACTTATTTATCGTTAGATGGAACAATCATGTCATTTGAAGAATTAAATAATGTTTGTGTAAAAAAATGAAAATATGAAAAACACGGTTAATATAAAAGTTACTAACAATTTTTTTGAAAAATAAATTGACCCTAAATTCGAAGCTTGCATTCTTAGATGTTTAAACATTGATTTCACCTTTTTTTAAAAATAAAGTTTTGAAAAAATTATTGTTATAATTTATTCAAAAGTTATTATTCCAATTCCCCCCCCCCCCTTATATTTTAGTTAAAAAATTTAGATTTTTTCCCCTGTCTTTTTACCCTTTCATTCTGAATTCATAATGAATCTATTTAACAAATTTGAGATTTTTATAATAAAAAATAAGAAGTTGGAACTGAAAGGGTAAACAAAAGTACGCAAAGTGCTCCCCTAATTGTTTTGAGCAGTGTAGTTTCTTCCTATTAAAAGAAAAATAGCTTTCATATTCTCGTTAAAGCAATGGAAATGATGCAGGTGATTTGTATGTAATAAAGCTATTAAAAAGGTCGCAATGATGTATTTGTATGCAATTTAGGAATAGCATTACGGTTTCATATCAAATAAAGCTATCTGTAGCTTCTGTTCTTACAGTCCCTGGACAAATTATTAGACGCACTGCAAGATTTCATGTAAAATATTAATTATCGGGTGATAGTGTACCGTTTTATTATTTTAAATTGATTTTTTTTTTATTTTTATATTATCCAATCAATTACTGATTTATTTGACATAAATAAAACAGCATTCTTTTATAAAAGCATAAGTTTATTAAGTTTTAAAGTAAGGTGAAATTAATGTTAGTAAAAGTCAATATTTAGTCGAGCCACCTTTAGCCGCTATCAAAGCTTTAATTCAGCGCGGCATGCTATCAATGCAAGACTGTACTGTCTCATGCATTTGAGGGTATGATTCCACACAAAAATAATCTTATAATAAATAATTAATATAAATAATTCTTAATCATAATTATCTTAAAATAAATACAAATATGTAGTCTACAACAATTCTTTTAAATAAAAATCAATAATATTGCGGTTTAAATATACCATTATTGCAAAGAAACATAAAATTACTAAAAAAATACAGTGCGTCTAATAATTTGTCCAGGGGCTGTAGTTATTATAATTGATTAGGAAGATACTTATAGGAGATACAAGGCTGACTTGTTCCCATTTCAAGTTTGAGTTACTATTTTGTATAATAACATATTTGTGGTCATTATTTACGGTCGCACTATGTTGTCAGTTGTAGTATATTTTTAGTTTTAATAATAATTTTAATAATTAAAAACACGCTGTTTTCCAAAGCTGTAAAAACGATTAAATCTCAAAATTTAAAGGAAGAACTGACCTTTGAAACGGATGCTTTACATTTTGTTGTTGTTACTAATGCCACTTGGGAAACCCAAGCTCTTCCCGCAGAGCAGTCAAGGATTAAGGCAAATGGGTGCGGTTCCTGAGGAGAGATGCCCGCGTAGAGACTACATGGCAGGAATCCGTCTTGGCATCGTGCTGACAGATGCTGCCATCTATCGCCACCTCCGCAATTTAGACATGTCCCTGAAGGGGAGGGAAATAATCTCCAGGGACCTTTACCCGTGGGAAACTGCGCAATGACCGCCTACAGGACTTTCGGACCCACATATTTAATGAGCACGTACTCCGCATATACTCGGTGGGTCTTCAGTGGTATCAGGGCTCGATCGCAGGACCTTCCGATTCCGAGAACGAGGCCTTAACCACTAGGCTATCCAATCCACGGCCCGGATGCTTTACATTTTAAATAACTTAAATTATGCATAAAAAATCAGTGATATGTTTGTTCGTCAAATTTAGTTATTATTTAAAGAAGAACTGTAATTTAGTATGCAGTTTTTTCTATTAAAAATTTAGCTTTTATTATTTACATCAACGTAATAAGAGAAAAAAGAGACTCCACGATTGAAGGGAGACTTGATCCAAAAACAGATCCCTTAACCTGACCGAAAATCTCAATATGTAGTGGATATTCATTGCACAAATTGATTACACTAATTATTTCAAACCTGCCCTAACAGCCAGGTTTGTCACAGTTACGTCGCTGCAACGTAATTTTTTGTCACTGTAGGTTACAGTCGCAATGTGACAAGTATGTGACATCACAGTGATATCGCGTAAGTCGCCGTCACAATGTGACTGGTATGCGATATCAAAAGGGATGTCCCTATGCGATCTTGCAGTGACATCATACTGTGACTTGTATGTGATATCGCAGTGATGGCATCTAAATCCCAGTCAAAATGCGACATTGCTGCGATATCATCGATATCCATGTTACGTAGAAGATACGTAACAAAAGCGGACATTCAACTTCTATGTGACAAAAAGTGACTTTGAATGTGACATCACAGCGATCTTCAGTGACTTGTATGTGACATCACATCGATCTTCAGTGACTTGTATGTGATATCGCTTTTCGTCACATACTCGTCACATGGCTGTTAGGGTGAGGATAATTGTTCTCCAGGATCGAGTCTTCCTATCCGATTGTGATATGTGTCCCTAATTTTCAAGTGTTGGTTAAAGAACTGCTAAAAAAAAGAAAACAATTTGATTTTATTTGAATAATATAATTAGCAGTAAAAAGTGTTCTTTAGTACATGAAGAGCTGATTTCTAAAAGGCGTTTAGTCAAAATTTTCAAAAAATGACTTTTTTAATGGAAAAGTGTATAAGCTCATGCTAGCTGGCTATTGTCAATTAGTAGAAGTTCCAAGCGGGGTTTGGTCGCATTAAATACAGACGGGGAAATTCGTGTTTGTATCCAAAAAGAATTAAGTCATAAGTGAATTTTGTGCAAAAAGTCTTTATCCTCCTCCAACACCAAGAAAATAACACATATGCCAGTTCTTAAAACTTTGAGCGCCATAGATAACAATGAAAAATTATCTTTTCCTTGAAAAATGAATAATAAGTCTTCTATAACAAAATTACAATTTATGAAAACTAAAATTTTTTTTGTTGACTAAACGCCTTTTAGAAATCAGCTCAGCTTTCATATTATGCTAGAAAATATAACTGATTTATTTGTTCAAATAAATTTTATTATACAGGGTGCCCGTAATAGAATGGACGAGTTTTAAATTGTGACCTGACATCACGCCTTGTGATTTCTTCCTTTGGGGCTTAGTAAAAGTTCGGGTCTACGTTCCACCCCTACCCCACGATTTACCAACCTTAAAGGTAGAATTGCACAGGCTGTTGCTTCCATTACTCCGGACTTGCTGCAGACAGTATGGGAAGAATTGCATTTTCGTTTGGATGTGTGCCGTATCACTAAACGCGCCCACATTGAGCACTTATAGGAAAAACTAGGTTAGTTTTCCTTCAATGTCATGTATGATTTGTTATATTTAGTATAAAATTAACTCATGTAATATACCATTAAAACTCGGACATTCTTTTACGGACACCCTGTACTATTTACTCCAAAACAAGTTTAGACAGATATAGATTCTTGCATTACTTCATTTTTTTCGTAAGCATGCTTCGATGTTATGATCTTCCAATCAACAAACATGTTTTTTGTAACTTACTAATTCTAAAAAAAACCGAAAAGTTTTTAATTTCTTTTTCTGACATTCATGAAAAATCCGATACATTTCAAATACTCAATCTTGGTGCTTTTAAAAATATATATACATTTACTCCTTACTATATAAAAGAAATAAGAATAAGACATACAAAATAAAAAAAAAAAAAACTAGAAAAAAGAGAATTTTTTTATCGAACATATCCGAAAAAATACATGGAAAAAACCCTTTAATAATTCGATATTTTGCTTTTGTACATTTGAATCGTATCTGGAAATCCATGATTGATGTCGAAAATGATGTCCCTTGAGCTTCGGAGATAAGCTGATGGTTATTCATGTGAAATATGATGATAAAATTGAACTCTTTGTGTTGACATCAAAGCTCGGAAAGAAAAGCACTTTAAGGGCGAATGAGCCCGATCGATTGCGGGTCTCCAAATTAAAGTGCCTCTGTGTTAATCCAAATGAAAAAAATAGAAGCCAAATTACTATGGCCGTTTTGAATATTTTATTAAACAGATTTTCTAGCTAAGATAAATTTAGCTGGCTGACAGAGACATTTGCACTTTTTTAAATTAAGTGGTTCAAATATTTTGTTATGGGAAATTTAAAAAAAAAAATATTCAAACCAATTTCAAAAAGTAGTATTATAGGGCCCTGTAAACCAGCTTCATTTATCGTATGTAAGCCATATACAATTATCAAGCCACATTTCTCTGGCTGTATTGAATATTTTTACAAACGGTTGATATGATAAATGCAGCTGACTTACAGGCTTCTATAATTCCACTTTTTGAAATTGGTTCTCATATATATTTTTTAATTTTTAATAAATAATTTCACACAATATATTTGAACCAATTTTAAAAAGGGGGATTAAAGAGACTTGTAAGTCAGCTACATTTTTTTAAATATAAAAACAACCGTTTGTAAAAATATTCAATACAGCCGGAATAATTTGGCTTCGAAAATTGTTTATCTATTGGATTAACACATATATAAGACATTGTTTTAGAGACTCGGCTACCGCTCCCATTCCTTAAGACATTAAAAGTGTCTGAAAGGAAACCCATTTTCAGACACAACAAGCGCCTGAAACGTAGCTGTTTAACACATCACCAGATGTCTGAAACGTTTTGACTCGAATTAGGGTCTGAATATAGTGTCATATGTTTTCCACCCTTTTTTGTTAAAATTTAAGACATTTCGATTTGTTGTGTATAACTTAGAATCAAGAGAGATTTTCAGGTTAAAAATTTTAATTTAATTCCTTTGGAAATCTCAATGTATAGGACAGTAATAACAATTTAATAATACAAAATATAAGCTAAATTACCTTATGAATTATCAGACTTATTCAAGATTCACTATTTTTCATTGGATTAAAAAAGAGGCACTTTGGTTTGGAGACCCTCTTTCATTCATTTGCCCTTAACGAATTCATAAAAACCTTTTTTTTTTGGTGTCAAACAATCAATATGACGATTCTATAACAATCGGACAGAATCGTGCGATTTTATTGAATATTTTCAAAATCGGTTGATATGACAAATGTAGCTGTCTCACGGGTCTCTGTAATCCCACTTTTTTTTAAAATGGGATTGAATATTTTGTGTAAAAATATTTATTGAAAATTAAAAGAATACTTGAAACCATTTCAAAAAGTAGGATTAGAAAGACCTGTAAGTCAGTTACATTTATTATATAAAACACAGTTTGTAAAAATATTGAATACAGCCAGAGAATTTGGATTAAAAAAATACTAGCTTTATAGACCCGGCGTTGCACGGGTGTACCCTTAATAACCCTAATTAGTAGATTTGTATGTAAACTTTTATTTTACACCAATTGATCCCTCCACTGGGCCACTCCATCAGGATATTATAATCCTCTTCCATTCTGATATGAGGGGTTGATTTTATCCAGGCCCTTCTAGGAGTTTGAGGGCTTTCCTACAGGCCCCTGTTCAAATTGCCAGAACAGCTATATGATATAATAACCTGTTTCTATTTCACGATTAGCGCAACGAAACAGCCCAAATGTAGTAAACATTCCACTTCATATTTCATACAACTCGATGACCTGTAAGTCAGTTACATTTATTATATAAAACACAGTTTGTAAAAATATTGAATACACCCTTAGAATGTGGATTAAATCCCCCCCCCCCTTGGATTATCAAAGAGGGGAATTGGTTTGGAGACCCGCGTTCATTCTGGCTCATTCGCCCTTAATGAATTTACGAAACATTCTTTTTTGGTGTCAAACAATCAATATGGTGACTCTATCACAATCGGTTGGTGGTTCACCCCTATGTTGAACTGATTATGTATTTCTCTGTGCAAACGGAAAATCCCACGTAATGCGATTTTCATTGATCCACTCTCCGTGTTCTAAAATGCAAGTGAAGCGAACTCGAATCGAAGTTAGAAGACTATGAGTTGGAGAAAAGTTTAAAAAGGAAAACTTTATGTTTCTTTTACCCGTTACTTACAATCAGGTTACGTTTGAACTTTGTGGAAATATGTATTTTTTTAAGTATTTAAATAGTTATAAAACATTCTATTTGTTGCTTCTACTTTTTCATAGAAAGTATACTAACCCATTAAAGACGACGTTGTGAATAACATTAAAACCTTCATTTCAAAATAAATATTTTAACATTGTTATTTAAATTCTTTTTTCGTATAACTTAATGTTTTCTACATATATTGATCAGGAATATGAACTGCATCCCTGTCGCATATTATGTATATTTAATAGTTATTTAAGCAACTAGTGCCGAAAATAATACTTTATTAAGCGAGTGGCTTTTATTTCACGAGACCGTAGGTCGAGTGAAATAATGACAAGAGCTTAATAAAGTATTATTTGGCACGAGCTTGCTTACAATATTTTTTTATAATAACGTGCAAAAAAGTATTTCTACTAATGAATGATTTTCAGGACATCATTTAGTTTCCATGGCGATATTCGGAGGTTTATACTATTTATGGTGTTTAGCGTGAAATTTGTGTTCTTACTTTTGTCTAAATTTGTGTTCTTACTTTTGTCTTATTTAATTTCCTTTAATAATTTTTGTAGTACTTGTAGTTTTTGTAGTACTTGTAGTTTGGAGATATTAGAAAATGCAAAAGTAATGAACCAATAGAAATAAGTGAGTTTCATGACATCATTTAGTTTCCATGGAGATATTCATGACATCATTTTGTTTTTCTACCAATCAAATACTCTTATTTACTTTACAGCACTAGTGCTGAAAGTACTTACTTTCGGCACTGTCTGTGACGTAAGCACGCGAAGTGTCATTTTCGCAACGATTTATGAATGAATATGATATAAAAAAGTGAACTTTTTTGCATGTTGTTATAAAAATATATTTAAACTGAAAGCTCATTTTCGTTTGGCAAATTTCGATCGGCAATTATGGGTTAAGCTTCACATTCAAATATGGCGAATCTAAAATGAATGTTTTAGTGATCTGGATTTAGCTCAGACATTCATGATTGTTAAAGTAATGAGTGAAAGGACTGATATTTCTTTATACAATGTTTTTTTTTATTCAAACATAATTCTGTATTCAAACAAGTACATTTTGCTGTAGTCAAATAAACAGCAAGCAGGGTGAATTCTCGTTGCTAATTTTATCGACTCTATGAACCGGGAACAACAAGGATTGTGTAAAAAAAAAAATCTACAATAAAGTATTGCAAGAATGAAATAGTGTAAAAATGATTTATTGTAACAATGAAATATTGTAACTATGAAATATTGTAACTAAGAAATATTGTTACAATGAAATATTGTTGCAATGAAATAGTGTAGCAATGAAATATTGTTAAAATGAAATATTGTAGCAATGAAATATTGTAAAAACTGTCGAGCAATGGAATGAAGGATGGAGGGATGCATTAATGTTTTAGAACTAATAAATTTATGGGAATAACAATATTTTTTAAAAAATTGACACTTGACTGCAATTTGAATGTTGTTACCTGATAGTTCTTTAACAGCATTAACATTTTTCGTCGATCTTCATATTCTTTATTCCCTTTTCCATAGTTCATTTGATATTTTCAAGCAAATCTCATTAGAGATAAGAAAAACACACCATATAATGTCGCTGCTTGAAATCAGAACAGTTTTCGCGGCAAAACTTTTGAAATCATTTCCAAAAAGACACTTTCGTAAGAGATTATGCCGAAGTAAGTTAATGACCAAAAAAGGTTAAAATAATTTCGCCTTCAATTAAGGTTACCATGATTATGTCTACAATAAAGGTTACCATGATTCAGTCTACAATGAAAGTTACCATGATTCTGTCGACATTGAAAGTTACCATGATTCTGTCTACGTTGAAGGTTATTATGACTACAATGAAGATTACCATGATTCAATCTACAATGAAAGTTACCATGATTCTGTCGACATTGAAGTTTATTATGATGGTCTCCAATGAAGATTACCATGATTCAGTCTGCAATAAAGATTACCATGATTCAGTCTACAATAAAGGTTACCATGATTCAGTCTACAATAAAGATTACCATAATTATGTTTACGGTAGAAGAAGCTACATCAAAAGCGATCTAGTAAAACCTTTAGCACAATTTAGCTAACACTAAGAAAAATACATTAACAGAAAAATGCAGCTCCTTAAACATTTTCTGTCAGACATCTTTCCACATGGGGTTTCACCGACTTCATATAAAAAAGAAATCAATCCCGCAGAAATGTTTCTTAGAGTGAAAATGGATAAAATTCTTAACAGGATTTGAAAAATACCTAGTTTTTCCGCTACCAAGGGGGTAGTTAGCAAAAAAGTTTTCACTTTGTATCGCTTAAGGAAAAGAGAGGTCTGGAAGAACTATTTTTCTTCTTCAATAATAGAGATAGCGGAAAGAGTTTGGAAAGTAAAACAGAATTCGCAATTTCACCAACTCTTATGCATGGCTCTAGGAAAAAAAAGTTTAAAAACCAAATTCGACTTTTTGTGTTACATATAGTAAAAACGTGTATCCTCACTTTTCTATCCACATTTTCAAGTATTGTGCTTTTTTAAAATATTTTTCTGAAATACCTCTAAAAATGTGAGAAACAGTTTTAACAAAGGTAGCAGGTAAACACAAAGGGAATATGGTATAATTTGATTTTTTTAAGTAAAACTCAAAATATTCACCACAGAAAAGTCCATTGTTTGTTTTTATTGTTATAAACTTAACCAGTAACTTGTGACAGAAACGTTGTATTAAATTAGGTTTTAGCTAGTTCAGCTTTCAAATGTTGTTGTGATTGAAATTGTGCAAAATAAAAATGCTTAAAATACGGATTATCGAGACATAGCAGCCTTTAATCTTTATGTAGTGTTCCTGAAGTTGAGTTATCCTCCGTTTGCCGTCCATCAATTGAATACAGCATGAAATTTGTGAATGACATGTGCACTGTTAACAATTTTGTGCTTGGCTTCACCATGATATTGGTTCCTAGTAGCTGCAGCGGCTGTGTGGTGAAATGTTTCACCTTTTTTTCGGTGTTTCTTTGAATCATTTTTCTGGATTTGGAACCAAAAACCTGAGAAGTGGTTCCAACCGAATACCAAAAATATGGTAGAACGTTTCACCATACAGCCGTTACAGCTACTAGGAACCATATAATTGGTGAAACGAAGTGCCTAATTTTTTACAGTGTGTTGTACAATTATTCCAACCGCTTTTTCATTTGAAAGTGTCACAGAAAGAATAAATGTATATGAATTCTTTCTGGAGTACGAGATAGAGAGAGGGTGGGGGAGAGAGAGACAGGGAGGGAGAGAGAGATAGAGACTCAAATCCTTGAAATATAACTGAACCAAAAAAAATGAGAATTCGTACTTTTTTGTCTATATATTTGAGAGTGGGTGGAAACCGATGGACGAACAGAGAAACATCTGTAATACCTTTGACTTTGTAAGTACATATTGATTTGCCCGATTATCAAAAAACAAATATTCACAAACAGTTTTACTTTTAACATAACCTGTCCATAGTTTCTAGAAAAGAGTAAGGCCCAAGAGTAAACATATCGATCTACTGTCCTATGTGTGTAACTTTTACCAAGAAATGAAGGTTTCGAAACTTTGGAACAGAAAGCCGGAAACACTTCGATATGGTATCTCCAGCAACAAAGGCGTACCTATTTGAAGATTACATGGGGAAAACCGCTTAATTTCGTAGAAAACTTTCGTCATGAGGCATCTTTGGCGACGATGGCGAGTAATCGCCTAAACTGGTGTAAGGAAACCAGTTCCTCACTTTCTTGTGCATCTTCCCTCACTGCAACCCTGAAATTCAGTTCCGCGTTTTATTCAAAAGACTGTGTTCATCAGCATGTTAAGCTTTAAAAATAAAGTACGATTCATTGAAAATCACGAATTTTTCTAAAACAATTAAGAGAAATTTTAATATTCGCAAATTAATTGAAAAGTCCTAAACCACGACTTTTCTGCCTACCAAGATTCACGCGATGCAGGATTCCGACGCTTGGACCAAGCGAAGAAGAAAGAGAGAAACCGGTTTAATGCCGCCAATGTCCGCCAAGCAGACACAATTACGGGACGACTCCTAATAAATCAAGCGGTTCTTCCCCTGTACTCTTCATTTACTAGTGTTTGCTAACTCCAACACTATAAAATGAACCTAGTACAACAGATTTTCTTCTCTTACTAAAAAAAAATATATTATTTTTAGTTTCCACACTACGTTTATAACGTAAAAAGTGGAAGGTATTATAATCGTTCAGTCCGTCTGTCTGTCCGTCGCCCACTTTCATAGCTGAAACTACAAATGCTACGGACAAGTGTGATACGTTAAAAAATTCAGCGCATCGAAATTAAAATACATTGGACATTTCTGAAAAGAATTCGAATTCGAAGTACTTCAATTATTTAAAAAAACTGCAAAATTGAACGCTCATTTAAAAAGCATAGGAAGCCGTTTTTATTATAATTAAATCACCATTGCCATTAGCAACAATTGCTCGAGAAACTAATTCTTTTAGACAATAAATTTATTTTTGCGACATCGATCAGTTTGAAATGACGTCAAATATATTTCACTACGAGAATCTTTGTATGTTGTTATGAAATATTTTCAATCCATTTAAAAGCGAGGAATATTACATATGTATTCTTTGGAACATAAATTAATTTTCTTAAACGATAAGTAATAATTATTGAATTTTCGAAATAAAATAAATGAAACTAGCCAAATTTAGCATGTAAATGTTTAATATAGAATTAATGCTGTGTTTGGAGTCTTTTTACTTGTTAAGCACAACTGCTGTGTGGAAGCGGGTTAAGTGACAGATTCTGTTACAAACCTACTTGTTATTTTTCAAGTGTTAATGGTTAAACGTATATTTGAAACCACAATGAGCCTTGAGTTTGCTAAGTCATTTTTTTTTATTTGTAATAATGTATTGGTAGTGATGGAGGTCGATATTCTTTTGAATTTAGCCCTCAGAGATACAGCTGCACAAACCCGTCAACTGACAGTTAGGTTTCCAGCAACACACTTAATTGTAAATTACACAATAAAAAATATATACATTTTAAAATTGTTATTGTATTTTAAAATTTGAAGTATGGAAGTATCCATATATATAAAAGGAAATGTCCTGACTGACTCACTCACTGATCTATTAATTCATTCATTCACGTATCAACGCCCAACCCAAACTACTGGAGGTAGAGCTACCAAATTTTAGGAAAATAGTGGAATGTTTACCACATTTTGGGAATTTTCGGGTGTAAGAGGGCAAATAGAAACTGGCCATTATATCATAGCTGTTTTGACAATTTTAACACGGCCTATGGGAAAGCCCTCTAACTTCTAGAAGGGCCTGGATACAATCGGACTTCTATTTTTAAAAAATAAAGTTGATATTAGAATTGGAGGAAATTATAATATACCGATGGAGTGCTGACCAGTGGAGAAGGGATCAATTGGTATGAAATAAATGTTTACATAAAAAGAAACAATAACCGTTATTAAGGGTACACCCGTGCAACGCCGAGTTTATAAAGCTAGTAGTTTATAATCCTCTGTGCTACCGAAACATAATTTTAAAAAATAAAGAAATTATTTTTTTTAGATATATACAAATTTAAGTTTCAAGAGTATTCAGCGAAAACAAGTTTGCACTTCAGCTTATTTGCTTATCCTTCAAAAGGTTGAAATTCAATCGTATACATACACAGTTTCGAATACGTAAAAAACACTACAGTAGTAGACCTAATTTCAAAATTCATGAACTTTTGGTATTTAACCAGCTACAAGCTGTAGTTGAGTACTAACTTATTGGGCTGGGGAGCCCAGTCGGTTAGGCGATCGCCTAGCATGCGAAAGGTCCCAGGTTCAGGTCCGGGCATCGCCAAAATAACTGCCGACCTATAAACGGCCCGATAGTCCGACGAATAATACCCCGTGTAAAGGGAGTGCACGTTAAAATACGCTCCAAAGTCCCAACGCTGCGTACGATGTCACCCTTAATGGTTGCGTCGGGTGCCAACTCAGGTGTCGGCTCGTCACGTGACTGTGGTTCTAAAATACGACGCCCGTCGCCAATAGCGCTCGTGTATCTCTAGTGCGACGATAATTCAAACTAAACTAAACTGACTTATTGCCGAAGATTATTATTTAATTTTTCTACACTATAAAATAAATGTTGATTTTGCAAACTTATTGATGACTCTATGTCATTGCAAATTGAATAAATTTCAAACTGTGTGTTATGAAATTGTTTTACTTAATTGAACACACTTTAAACTTTAGATGGTTAGTAAGACAAACTAAAGCTAATTTAATCAAAATATACCATTATATTAATATTATTATAATAGCTTTAGTTTGTCCCTTTAACCATTGGAAGTTAAAATGAGATCCAATTGTGTAAGTTTAACCAATGGTATAACAGCAGAAAATATTTTTTTACTTTAAAAATATTTGCTTTATTGGTTTCTGCTTAACATACTTTTCTGTGTGTTTAAACTAAATTTACATAAAACGATACTATTTTATGAATACCCAGCTAAAGAGTAAAGATTAAACTGAAAGTGCAACTATCATAGTGAATAATATCACATTTCATAGTAATAATATCACATTTCATAGTACGAAACTCCATACTACTTATTCTCACTGAACTAAACTAAAACTGAAATTTCCTTTGAAGCAAAGATTACTGGAAATTGTGTGTTATTCAATTGTTTAAACATTAAATTGAAACCTACATTAAACTTTAAATGGTTCATAAGGCAAACAAAAGCAATTATAATATTATAAGTACATTAAGAAGAAATAATTTTTAACATTAAAAATGATTGGCTCTATGTTTCTTCTTAACTTCATTTTATAATCTATTCACATTAAATTACTTTCAAACATACTTTTCTGTGTGTGTTTATTCTAAATTTACATAAAATCAATTAAAACAATGGCATTTTATGGCTATGCCTCACTACGACATCAAACGCCCCAAGGCAACAAATGCAACAAAATTTGGCAACCTCCAAGGGCGCCAAGCGATGCAATAGCATGGTGGCTGACTCTGCCAAGTCGCCAAGTTTTGTTGCATTTTTTCTTTGGGGCATTTGGGCGTTTCAGGACATAGCCTATGAATTCCTATCCGAAAAGTAAAGATTAAAACTTAACTTCAAACTATAACAGAAATAAATTGCATTTCATAGTACGGAACTCCATACTATCATTTCACTAATAAACTAAAACTGAAATTTCCTTGAAGCAAAGATGACTTGGAAATTGTGTGTTTTAAGAATTGTTTAAACTTTACAAATTGAACATATTTTATGTCAATAAAACAAACTAAATCTATTATAATCTTAAGTTACACTAGTTTGGATAGAAAAATATATTACAAATAACAATGAACAATACGTACAATTTACATATAACAATAACAAAGCCTAACAATAATTTGAAAATAACATTTTTAACTATAACATATCGCTTTTCTAATTCATCTATACATATCCTCATAAACTACTTTCAAAGATCTTTCTGTGTGTGTTAATTACATAACTTGTTCGGTTCAACAACAAATTTCGAAACACAATACGTTAATTGTTCACCTATCTAATAACTAATACGATAAACTATATAATCTGAATCAGTACCACTTGGACTTGGGTAGAATTAGACTAGTCAATGACGTATACAATCAATAACAATAACAGTCTAATCTATAATTCACGCATAACAACGAAATAAAACAATAACAAAACGCATTACATATAACAATAACAAAGCCTAACATAATAATTGAAAATAACAATTTTTAACATGAATAACATAATCTGCTCTCTGCTTCTTCTTAACTTCACTTATAATATATCCTCATTAAACTACTTTCAAGATACTTTTCTGTGTGTGTTTATTCATGAAACATTCTTTTTGGTGTCAAACAATCAATATGCGATTCTATCACAATCGGTTGGTGGTTCACCTCTATGTTGAACTGATTATTATATTAACTTGTATAATCTTATAAGTACACTGCTGTGGGTAGAAGAAACATTACAATTACAATTACAATAAAACAATAACAGTAACAATTACATATAACAATAACAAAGCCTAACAATAATAATTGAAAATAACAATTTTTAACATGATAACATAATCTGCTCTCTGCTTCTTCCTAACTTCATCTTATAATATATCCTCATTAACTACTTCAAAGATACTTTTTGTGTGTGTTTATTCATGAAACATTCTTTTTTGGTGTCAAACAATCAATATGGCGATTCTATCACAATCGGTTGGTGGTTCACCTCTATTTGAACTGATTATATATTAACTATTAATCTTATAAGTACACTGCTGTGGATAGAAGAAAATAATATTACAAATAACAATAAAACAATAACAGTAACAATTACATAACAATAAATACTAACAAGCCTAAAAATAATAATTGAAAAAAAAACCCAATTTTTAACATGATAACATAATCTGCTCTCTGCTTCTTCCTAACTTGATCTTATAATATATTCTTATTAAACTCAGAAAAGTATCTTTGAAAGTAGTTTATTTTCAAAGATACTTTTCTGTGTGTGTTTATTCGAAATTTACATAAAATTAATTAAAACAATGGCATTTTATGAATACCTAGCCAAAGAGTAAAGATTAAAACTTAAATTCGGACTAGAACAGAAAAGTAAATTGCATTTCATAGTACGGAACTCCATACTACCGTTCTCACTAAACTAAATTAAAACCGAGATCTCCCTTGAAGCAAAGATGACTTGGATCCTCCTTCTAACATGTTTTAAGACATAGATTTCTCATTATCGTCTGCGATTTCTATCGGAATATCCCCTCCCTTAACCCTTTCGAGTGACATTGTATGCAAATTAAAACTGGAACTCGTTTCGGTCGAGGGAATCTGTAGAGTTAAGACGAAGTTGGAGATGCTGCGTTTCAAAAACCAATACAAAAAACGGTTTTCCAAGTGAAGCCATCGATCTCTTTGTAGAAAGCCCAAACAAACTCTCACGGCGAAGTATTTGGCGCTATTCTACAGTGGTGTTTGTATAGGCTTACTACATCGACTTGGCGATTTTTGATTCTCTCATAAAACTTATAATTACAACGCATTTTCCATACCTGTGAAGGAAATTACTACTGTTGCGGTTCACCACACACGCAACCTCATTACGCCACCAACAACTAAATGACGCTGGTTTACCATCTCGTTCCTACCACTATTCTAAATAACAACGATAGCAGTAGTATATAAGCCTAGGTAACTCATCTCCACTTGAGGATCCTTTTGGTAGACTGAGGGTTACTGAGGCCTCTACAGTGGTGACCCGAGGACGTGACCGTCACCCACTCCAACGACACTCCTGCTACGATGCGCTCAACCACGGTTAGCTACTCGCTGCTTATGCACTCAACGCTGCACGCAACTCAACGGCCAACGCTGGCACACAACTCAACCGCAGCACAATGCACAGCGAAGCAACCTGCGCACGGTTCCTTACCTCGTTTCTAGGAAGGGAGTGGTGGGGCGGTTCACCACACACGCAACCTCAATACGCCATCAACAACTAGGTGGCGCTGATTTACTATCTCGTTCCTACCACTATTCTGAATAACAACGATAGCAGTAGTATAAAAGCCAAGGTCTTCTCCACCTTGAGGATCCTTTTGGTAGACTGTGGGTTACTGAGGCCGCTACACTACCATCTTTTATTAATTTTGAACTCGTGCTACAACTGCGCGTCATTTTTTGATTTTTAATGAACCTTTTTTAAAGAATAAAATGATGCGTTTCAGCATGAACTAACATTGAGTGAGTAGTTCGTCTGGGCTTATTAGGGTTGCTTGGCGACTTTCTGACGGCTTAACTTTGTTTCTCGCCAATCGTGTCCATCTTCTTAACCCTGTGAGGGGATCGAACGATTTCCTTTATCGAACGTCTTTTCTGGATCGCTGTCGAATAATATTCTCCCGAGTTTTGTTTGACAGAGTTGTAACAAATGACTTGGATCGTTTCACCGTAACTGTTCTAGTAATGTTGTTTCACCCGTAACTATTCTAGTAATGTTGTTTCACCCGTAACTGTTCTAGTAATGTTGTTTCACCCGTAACTGTTATAGTAATGTTGTTTCACCCGTTCGCTGTAAGAAGATTCCTGAAGTAAACAACGGAGATTAATGGCAAAAATAGTTTATTCGTGCACATTCACGTGTTTCTGTGGGATCAATAGGCCCACCCTCTTCAGAATGGCACACAGCACAAAGTAACAGTAGACGACGCGAAGTTGTGAAGCATGATATCCGGAAAGGGTGTATGTGAGTTACAAAACGTTATTCTGTTGCAATGAGGCTTTTCCAAATTGGGAAGAACTCTGGTGATTAAACTCTCAAGAATGTGTAGCGACTGAAGATCTTACTTTTTGAAACACGTAAATTTGTATCTTGTATCAGCAATTTATTTGCCCAACTACTCTAGCGACGGAAGATTTCTGACATTCTTGTTGTCATTCTTGTATCAGCTTGCTGCAGATACTACAGTTTACCTTTTTTTTCTTAGTTGAATGAACGTGGGGGGAGGGTTTTGGTGACGGGACTCTGATTCAAAACCCTCGTCAAAGGACGAGGTCGACATGTGATCTGACATTCTACGCAACTCTACATTTACGCTTCTTCATGACTTAAGAATCGTCAGATTTATTGAGCACGTACGCGCCAAGGTAATTGTCTTTTCCAAATAACATCCGCAGCCAACCACCTCATCTGCTGTGACCAGATAAACTGAAATATGTACAGAAATGAACTCAATTTTTTTTATTGCTCTTAGCATTCAGTTACAACTAACTATAGGGCATGTGGATAGCCTAGTGGTTAAGGCATCGTTCTCGCAATCGGAAGGTCTCGCGATCGAGTCCCGATACCACTGAAGACCCACGGAGTATATGCGGAGTACGTGCTCGTTAAATCTGTTGGGTCCGAAAGTCCTGTGGTCGGTCATGGCGCAGTTTACCACGGGTACAGGTCCCTGGAGACTATTTCCCTCCCCTTCAGGGACATGTCTAAATTGTGGAGGTGGCGATAGATGTCAGCATCTGTCTTGTATGTGTGTGTATGTCGTGTCCGTTCTTCTTGACGAAGTTTTATAAACGGGTCTCTGTGACCAAGCACACAAACCTGAATATATATCTACCAACCAACTACCTATAAAGAAATCTACGAAACGATAGGCTATTATTTCAGGACGGAAATGGTTACATTCAATGTACGGATACAAAAGTTTGCCTATTCACGGCAGTTATACGTGAGACATCTCCCCTTTGCTTAAGATCGGAATTTCAAAAGCTCAACTTTTCTAATGTTCGAATTGAGACTGAAGTGGACCAATGGTAAGATAATATTTTATAGGCTTTAAGATAACAGGGACTTGGGGACAAATGCGGTCCAACAATGCTTTTTTTTACTAATGATGTCTCCGAAAATCCAAAATAGATTGTCCCTGTAGATAAGATTGGGTACGGAATGTTCAGTTTCTGTGAAAATATACTGTTTTAGTTTATCTTTATTATTTATCTAGCAATAGATATTTTTATAAAAAATATTATGTTAATTTTATTTAAAATAAAGTATTCGTTCATCTGAATGTATTCACTTTGTTTACAGTTAATTATTTAGTTACTTACATATAAAATGAAATGGAAAAAAACAGAACATTTATTTGCGATACCGATTTTAAATATTTATCTTTTTTTTTTCAACGTGCGATACCGATTTTTAATATTTATCATTTTTTTGTTTCAACGTATAAAATGCTAAATTATTATTCATTAATTCCATTACATTAACTTAATGTATTAAATTTAATTTTTAAAGAAAACTAAAGTGAATACTACAAATATTTAATAATTTGCTACCATATATGATATTTCTTTGTTTGACAGTATCAATAATAATAGCTGTGAACAATAAATACATTTGAAGAGCGCAAACTTATTTCTAAATTAAAACTCAAATTATAACATAATATAATCTCAAACTTAATAATAAAATAGCGAATTTTGTTAAAAGGCGTAACAAAAATAGAATATTTTAAAGGAATAACAATCTCTTTCTAAATTTTTGTAGATTTCTTATGGAAATTCGTTGATAGATGAAGTCGTATTCTTTTGAAACCATTTTCGAAGTTGTACTTGTCACAAGCACGGTTTACTTCTTACTTTTAAAAGTTGAAAAATGACACAACTACGATTAATTTTCAAGGATTCGTTCGTTTTTCTTTAGAGATAAAAGGATTTTTCCCCGCGAAGATGTTTTTGGAAAAACTTCACTGATTTTTTTTGTCAAGGCACAGAGAGCTTTATCTGTAGAAATGTTTTTTTGATATGCATAAATATGTATAAAATTGAAAAGTTCTTAAATAGCTTTGTTTATATGTTACACTGTTAAAAATTTTGTGCTTGGTTTCACCATGATATTGGTTCCTAGTAGCTGCAACGGCTGAATGGTGAAACGTTCCACCATATTTTTGGTATTCGGTTGAACCATTTCTCAGGTTTTTGTTTCCAAATCCAGAAAAATGGTTCAACCAAACACCGAAAAAAAGGTGAAACATTTCACCATTCAGCCGTTGCAGCTACTAGGAACCAATATCATGGTGAAACCAACCAATATCATGGTGAAACCTAGCACAAAACTTTTAACAGTGTAGTAGAAAATAAGGGAAGCTGCGATTGTGATTTTCGATACATTATTAATTTTTGTTAAATCACCTAAGAAATCGATTGCTTTTTTCCATATTAAATGCTAGTTAAAGTACTTTTCGATGATTGAGTTATTGAAGCTACAGTTAAAAAAACTTGTGCTGGCTTTCAATGCCTGTGTTTTAACCAGTAATAAGATATTGTATTGTAACACTGCAAAAATGGTATTGCAAACAAGTAATAATACACGGATAGCACAAAAATTGTGTTAAAGCCGCAGTACACATGTAGTCTTCCGAAATGTAATCCGGCATTTGTTCTTTGATGTTTTGGATAAATAGCTATACTAAAGTTTAAAAATATATACTACGGTACTTTAAAAGGAATGTTACCATTTTGTTCAACATATTTTAGTAAACAATATAGTTTATTGTTTTTGTCAATCGCGCATTTGTATAATTATCGTCTACTCTCGCAATCATCAGTTGTGGGTGAGCCACATAAATTTGTGTTCGTATATTATTAACACAATTTTTGTATTGAAACAACACAATAATGAAAAGTTTCAACTTTTGCACAATACTTGTATTCCACTTGTGCTCTTGACACAATTCTTTGTGAATGTACCTAAGAAAAGAACAGAGTTCGAGAAGGTTCGAGAGACAAGGTCGGTTAAAGGTAGACCAGAAACGGAAGACCAATTCTTACCGAAGATTTGAGCACGGTACTCAACTAAATATAGACATCTCTCAATCAATGCGTAGGTCGCAACAAATGTGAATTAAATACAAATAAAAATACAAAAATTGTCGACCAACAACAGGCCAGAGGCCCAGCAAGGTTGATCCCAAATAAATCCAATAGTTTCCGATGACCGTTAAGTTTCTTCTTAAAGTCTTCTACTCTCTTCGAATGCACAACATAATCTGGTAAAGCATTCCACTCATTGACAACTCTATTGTAAAAATAATGTTTTCTTACCTCCCTTCTAAAGCTCGATTTATTCAATTTCTGATCATGTCCTCTGGTCCGGCTATTTAAGGTAAAACCTAAGAACTCCATGTCTCCCTGTTTTATGAACTTGAATAACTGCATTAAATCACCCCTAGCTCTCCTTTTTTCCAGGGAATACATGTTTAAAGATCTTAATCTGTTATCAATTGAATTGTGAAAAACGTGAATCAGTCCATAGAGCTTTAAAAAACATACTTAATAAAAATTTGTTTCAAACTGTCGTTTAATATCTAACAACTAATTTCTGACTTGAAAGACTGATACGAATGAATTTAGATATGTTTGAAAACTTTCTATGCCATAATAATTAACATCGCTTTTAATTTTGAAGTAATTGGAGAATACAATTCATTTACTTTCACTTAAAGTAGATTGAAATGCTCCTCCAAGGATTTGAAACTGCACTTGCTGCATACTTTTATTGGGTTTATTCAATAAATATATAATAGTTTGAAGAGAATGATAGTTAAAAAAAGAACACCACCTTATAATTTACCTAATGTTTTGAATGAAATGAAATATCTTGTAATAGAAAACCTATTTTGCTAAAATAGTCCATTCAGATACATTCATTTCCACAAAAACGAGATTTAAATTATTGTGAACCCATTGAAGCCTAGAGTTTTCATATGGTCACATAATTTTTTTTCTGAGACCATAAAATCATATTTTTGTTTAATAGTTAGCTTAAATCATTTCTGTTTTGTTCTTGTAGGGTTGTAGGCTTGGTAATAGTTTAAATGACTCGAAACAGCTTTCACTACCCTACCAGCATAGGATTTGTTTCATGTTGTCTTATTTGTTTCAAAATATATAGTAAAAACATAACCTAAGATTTTATATGGTTAATCCAAATTAAATAAAATAACATGATGACACAAATCAAACTTATCGTCTGGAATTAACTTGAATTATCAACGACTTTCATACTGAATTAAGAGTGAGTTTAATGATTTGTTATGTTATCACTTAATGTTAATCACTTAAAATGTTATCACTTAAATTAAACGAGTTAAAGTTCTCAGTGTGAATCTCGGACTGGTTTTAACAGCTGATAGCTCAAATGCATCCCACCAATTCAGGTTGCTTTTGGTTATAGCATCGGTGTCGATAACACAGGGTGTCCGTAAAAAAATGTCAAATTGTAATTGTTGTCACCTGACATCACGCCTTGTGATTTCTTCCTTTGGGGCTTCGTAAAAGATCGGGTCTACGTTCCACCCCTACCCCACGATTTACCAACCTTGAAAGGTAGAATTGCACAGGCTGTTGCTTCCATTACTCCGGACTTGCTGCACACAGTATGGGAAGAATTGCATTTTCGTTTAAATGTGTGCCGTATCACTAAAGGCGCACACATTGAGCACCTATAGGAAAAACTAGGTTAGTTTTCCTTCAATATCATGTATGATTTCTTATATATAAAATAAACTCCTGTAATATACCATTAAAACTCGGAAATTCTTTTACGGACACCCTGTACTATTTACTCCAAAACAAGTTTAGACAGATGGAAATTCAAGCATTACTTCATGCTGTTGTTAAGCATGCTTCAATCTTATGATATCCCATTCAATAAATATGTTTTTTTGTAACTTACTAATTCTAAATATACCATTCTTCTGTAATATACCATTAAAACTCGGACATTCTTTTACGGACACCCTGTATATTCGCCAGAAATTTCTAAACTTACGTGGCCCATACAGACTGCGTTGGTTCTAAAAAAATATCAAGAATAAATGATACCCACACGTATAAAAAAGTGCATGCCGACTGGGCTGTGACGGTGAGGGAGATAGGAAAGGCAGCATATTAATCATAATTAAAGTATTAATTGGCAGAACACGTGACTCCAGTAATAACGACGGGACGCGCATGGAACAAATAAAGAGGGCAATGGGACAGTGTTGCCACCAGTTTTAGGAGAAAAACACTAAGAAAAAATTCCATTTAATTCTAAAATTACAAAAACATACCATAAAAATACTAGCAAAACTTTTCACGTTTTTTTTTTAAGTCACTAAAAAGATTCCAATATGCAGCCAAAATTTTATGGTATTGTTTTGTACACCTTAAAACAAACCAGCGGTTTTAACTCAGTTGAGTTAATTTCACTCCTTTCAGTGCCGAAACGCACTTCTCCTATAGGAGTGAATTTCACTCTTTTTCGGAGTGGGTAAAAGAAATAAAAGAGAACAATCTTCGTCCTACATCTTAAAACAGTGTTTTACTCAGTCTGAGTTAATTTCCACTCCTTTCGGTGCCGAAAATGCACTTCTCTATAGGATGGATTTCCACTCTTTTGTTTTAAGGTGTAATTTTAGAATTAAATGGTATTTTTTCGTAGTGTTTTTCTCCTAAAACTGGTGGCAACACTGGCCCCATTGCCCTCTTATTCTGGTCTCCATGCGCGTTCCGTCGTTAGCATTGGAGGTCACGTGATCTGCAAATCTAATACTTTAACTGTGATATCTATGGAAGGCAGTCAGAAGGCCCCGGCACACAGATATGGATATTTGTTGTGTGCGTTTGTCTGTAGCTGTCCTGACTATACTGAAATATACATGCTTGTTGAATCTGTGGAGTAGAAGAGACTTTCTAGTCCAGAGCAAGGGTACGATATTTCTATTTAATCTATTTATTTATTTATTTACACAACACACAACAGATTTAAAATCCAATTACAGGTGTTGGAAGGAAATCAACTAACAAAGTAAAAGCACATAACATTTGGTTTTAAAAAAATTTAAAAGTCATGTTAAAAACATCTAAATCCTCGCAAATACTGTTAAATATTCTGTAAAACTTATGAAGGCAAAAGTTATTGGTATAATTATATTTCACAAAAAAAAATTCTAAAAAAGTGATGCCTTCTGAATATCCGACTAGGTACAGATATTTGTATAGTGCTCAGTATTTCATTGCAGTCAATCAAATTATTACACACTTTAAAGAAAAACAAAACACAAGATAATTCTCTTCTAGGTTTTAAAAGTGGAATACAAAAAATATTGCGCAGATGAGTTTAGGATACATATTGAGCACTAACGTTATAACTTTTGTAATATAAATTGTGAAAATTTGGATTGAACCTGTTCAATAACATTACTTCTATTGTCTCCACTGGTTGGCTATGTCCGCCCAGGTATCGGCTCGTCACTTGACCAGGGTCCTAAATTACTACGGTCTCGCCTACACAGAAAAAAAATTTTGTTGAAAGAACAAAAATTTTGTTGTTTCAACAAGATTTTTTGGTCAATATAGCGCCAACAAAAATTGTGTTGTCAGTACAATTAATTTGTGAAATGATTTTGTTGATTCAATAAAAATGCGCCAAACGAAAATGCGCAATGACGACCATAGGACTTTCGGACCCACAATTTAACGGACTACTCCGCATATACTTGGTAGGTCTTCACCGGGACTCGATCGCGGGACTTTCATGATCTCGAGACCGAGACGCTGACCATAGGATCATACGGCCCAATTACTTTTGAAAATAGCAATCAAATCTCCTCGACGATAATGGCCGAATGCCGCCCTTAATTTCTTCGATTTGCCGTTGATGACAGGCGCCATGGCGTCACAGTTAGAAACAGCCAATAGCAGGCCGAGCTTACCTCAACAAATGGTTTGTTGTCGTGAAAATACTTGCTTTGTTGGGACAAGTAAATATTGTTAAGTCAACAAAATTAGTCAACAAAAACGTCAACAAAAAAATTTGGTTCTCCAACAAAACATTTTTTTCTGTGTACACTGGGCAGTGGGATCGTTAAATCATTGAGTCCAAAGTCCCAACAGCGTTAGCGTACGATTTCGCTCGTAGTTCTGTTGGGTGCCAACTCGGGTGTCAAACAGAACTTCACTCGACCGCTGTTTTAAAGTAGGAGGCATTATTTTCTGTGTTAAAGCTCCTTACTTATTATAGAAATTAACTGGTCCTGGACTTCCTTGAGGTTTTTGGACTCATGGACCTTGTCTAGCTCCGCTGGATTTTGGGGATATGAAAAGAAAGAAAGAAAGAAGCGTAGAAAGAAAGAAAGAAAAGAAGAAAGAAAGAGAGAGAGAAAGAAAGAGAGAAAGAAAGAAAGAAAGAAAGAAAAGAAGAAAGAAAGAGAGAAAGAGAGAAAGAAAGAAAGAAAGAGAGAAAGAGAGAAAAAAGAAAGAAAGAAAGAAAGAAAGAAAGAAAGAAAGAAAGAAAAGAAAGAAAGAAAGAAAAAAGAGAAGAAAGAAAGAAAGAAAGAAAGAAAGAAAGAAAGAAAGAAAGAAAGAAGAAAGAAAGAAATAACAGCCGGAAGCGTTCAACTCAACTCATCTAAATAAAAGCAGCGCTTTATCTTCATTGCATTCGATGTGTAGAAAGAAAGAAAGAAAGATGAAAGAAAGGGAGAAAGAGAGAAAGAGAGAAAGAAAGAAAGAAGAAAGAAAGAAAGAAAGAAAAAAGAAGAAAGAAAGAAAGAAAGAAAGAAAGAAAGAAAGAAAGAAATTAACAGCCGGAAGCGTTCAACTCAACTCATCTAAATAAAAGCAGCGCTTTTATCTTCAATTGCATTCGATATAAATAATAAATGTTCTATGAAAATAACACATATCCTATTCCTAAAACTAAAACGGAAATTAGGCATAACGTCCCAGGAGAGGGGCCGCATCAATTTCCGTTAATGTAATTGAGATGATCCCGAGTGCCTCTGGGTAATGCTTCCTAACATGAGGACCACTTAAAGGTATTCCTGAGTTAGGGATCAAATTAATACCGGGTTGCGAGATTTTTTGTTTATTCTGTATAGACTATAGAAATTGCGATTTCGAATGGTACTTTGGAAATCTTTTAGAGTATTTATATTGTGAGTGAATTATTTCACTGAGAAATGTTACTCAATTTGGTTTCAAAAGTTTTTTAGTAGATAGATCATGAATGGAAATAAGGAATGGTAAATTATATATTATTGTTTTTATTTGATAAAATAATAAGATTTTAAAAGTGTTTTTTCTTGCTCTTTTACATACTTGCACACATGATAAATATAAGCTTGCATACTAATTTCAATTTGTTTTTAAAGTAAAATTTCGTACATTAATGGAGAGAATCTTGAATATTTTTGAAAAGATTTGAACACCATAGTTCATATAATTCAAAAAAAATTATCGTCAATGTGTAACCGTCTCGTTTAACGTTAAATTTTCAATCTTTAGTATACCATACTTACTTAAATTATTACTCTTTAGCATACTGTTTTGCAGCAATTCGGTGTTAAAATTATTTTTTTCTGTAAAAAAATATTACATTTTAAAGTATTTTCAAAAAACTTTATATATCATTTAGTCACTCAATATAGCTATGGGGTAAAAATTTTTTAAAAAAATTAAAAAATTTTTTTTTGGGTAAAAAAAAAATAAATTTTTCTTCCAAGAACTATTCAAAAAATTTTTTTTTTTTGGGGGGGGCAAAATCAAATTTTTTAAAATTATAAAAAATAAAACATAAGAAAACTTAAAAAAAATTTTTAAATTTAAAAAAATTTTTTAAAGAAAAAGGGTAAATTTATTTTCAAAAAAATTTAATTTTTCCTTTTTTAGTTTTTTTTGAAAAAAAATTAAGAATTTAATTTTTAAAATTTTTAAAATTTAAAATTTTAACTTCCCATTTTTTCCCCATTTTAAAAAGGGAAAAAGGTTTTTTCAATTTAATTTTAAAATAAAAAAAAATGCTATTAAAATATATATGTTAAGAAATAAATTTTTGGAAAATATGTAAGAAAAAAAAAAACCAAATTAAAAAAAAAAAAAATTAAATAAAAAAATTTTAAATAAATTATTATTTTAAAATTTAATTTAATATTTTACATTAAAAAGTTTTCAATAAATTTTTTAATTTTTTTTAAAATTATTTTATTTTTTATTTAATAATTTTTATTATTTTAAATAATTTTTTTTAAAAATTAAAAAATTTTTAATTTTTTATTTTACCTTTTTAAAATAAATTTTAAAAATTTTAAAAATTTTAAATTTTAAAAAATAATAATTATATAAATTTTTATTAAAATGATTAAATAAAAAATAAATAAAAAATATAAAATGTTTTCTTTTTTTGAATTTTTTAAAAAAAAATTTTCATAAATATCTAAAACTTTAAAAAATTTTTAAAAAATTTTCAAAAATTTTAAAAAAAAAAAAAAAAAAATTGAGGTATTTAAAAAAAGACTCATTTACCCCAGACCCTTTTACCCCACCCCCCCCCATGGGGGTGGGAAAAAACTATACCAGATTTCGTTTATCTCCAGATAATAACACTAGTTTATAAAATGAGAACCCTTTAAATTTCTATAATTATATACCCATTTGATATTCTTGCTTAAAATTGGCTTTGTTTTTTAAATTTTTAAATATACATTTGAGTATTTTTTTTAGAGTTTAATAGCTAAGGGTAAAAAACTGAAATGCTTAGAAAAATTTTTTTTTAAAAAAAAACCATAGGATAATGTATTTAAAATTATTGTGAGATAATAATTTTGCATAAATTATCTTTAAAAAAAATTGAAGATAATAGGAAAAATATGTATAGGGGAGTGTTTGTTTTGATTTAATGGATTTGTTGAAAGAAAATAACTTAAGAAACAGGAAAATCAAACAATTGTAGCTTAAATTTAACCTACATTTTCTGTCCCTGCAAAAGAAATGATATACAAACATGTTGGTTATTTTTTTTTTATAGAATGAGAATTTTAAGACTGCTTTATAAGAAAATCACCGCTTTACAACCCACATCTGAAAGTGACGTTGATTTGAGGATTATTCTTGAAAACTAACGGAATAAAAACGTCATAAATGGAATTGACCGCTAAACTATCAGTATGGGGCCCGGATGGCCGAGCGGTGAGGACCATTACGCTGCATTGGGGGGGGGTGTAAGGGGGGCGGGTTCGATTCCCGCCTTCGCCCGGGGGGTATATTCCTTTCTCTGTGACAGTAAAAATTCTTTTTGTGTCTGTCTTACTTGACGAACTTCATAACGGGCCCCCTGATCAAACACCAACCCCAATATATATTACCTACCCCTCTATCAGTATACTAGGGGTGTGAAACACCACACAACTTTCAATAACCAGCCAATAGTAGACATTTTATGCGCCAATTCCGACTGTCTGATTTACTCGTAAGAATTTTATTTAAACTGCTTGGTCTCGTTCAACGTGTTATAAGAACTCCTGTGTAGGTTGGAAGTCCGAAGCTGCTTTCTATTTTCAGAAATACCTTTAAAACCTAAAAAATTATATGGCAGCTACCTTTTGCCCATGAGCGATTTTTTCACTCTTAAAACAAAACAGTGAAATCCACTCCTATAGGGGAAGTGCATTTTCGGCACCGGAAAGGAGTGGAAATGAACTCAGAATGAGTTAAAACCGCTCGTTTTAAGAGTGTAGGACGTAGATTGTTTTCTTTGATTTCTTTAACCCACTCCGCAAAAAGAGTGAAATCCACTCCAATAGGGGAAGTGCATTTTCGGCACTGGAAAGGAGTGGAAATTAACTCAGACTGAGTTAAAACCGCTCGTTTGTTTTAAGAGTGTTTAAATTTTATTATGACGTACGACAAGTACTAGAAACTCGAATACCGAATTGTTCATTATAAAACAAACAGCTTTTTCCTTTAAACTATTAGCATTTTTCTAGCACACCAGCTGGAAGTTTTTTATATGAAAATACAACACACTTTTTTCCATTATATATACATATAAGGTATGAAATAATATTCACAAATTTCGAAAACTCACATGATTTACAAAGCGTCTCCTCCAGAGTATTTTTCCTCAAGCAACCTATATAGCCTAATCTCATTGTTTAGATGGTCCTCTATGCTATGCATCGCTTTTAGCTTCCACACTACGTTTAAAAATGTAAAAAAGTGGAAGGTCTTATAATCGTTCAGTCCGTCTGTCTGTCTGCCTGTATTTTGATTATATATATATATATATATAAATATATTATATTATATTATATATATATATATATATATATTATATATATATATATATATATTATATTATATATATTATATATATATATATTATATATTATATATATATATATATATATATATATAATATATAATATATCTATATATATATTATATATATAATATATTTTATATAATATATTATAAATATATATTATATATTAATATATATATATAATATTTTTATATATGCTTATTTTTTAACATTTATATATGATTTTTCGACCCACTTGTCTTGTAGTTCTTTCTGTGAAAGTGGGTGCACTTTCACAGAAAGAACTACAAGACAAGTGGGATAGGTCATTTTGAAGCAAAAAATCAGAGCACAAATGTTGTGTGGAAGCGTTTTAAGTGACAGATTCTGTAACAAACCTACTTGTTTATTTTTACGATCACGCGATAAAGACTATGACCTACTCCCTCGATAAGGACTACTACGTACTCAAAAGCCTATGAAACTCTTCCTCCGTATCTAAAGTAACGACAAATCGCGAACGACAAAATCCGAGCATCTTCATCGGAAAGAGATCGGCTCGTGATAGTATTGATATCAAGAGGATGCTAGAGGAGTTTAGGAGAAGGACCAAATTTGCGTTTGGATGCGACTGGTAAAGGTCAATTTTTAGTCTTGCCAATGTGTTAGGGTAACCAGAAGTACTTCATTTCGCAGTGTTGTTTAGCTGGTGGTCAACTTATTAACTATAAAATTGTGTAAACAGTCTCCAATTAATTTGTGTATCGTCTTTTCATATAGTGTGGGAGTAAAGAAAATAAGATTTACAAAAAAATAAATATTGGCTTCAAATCCGAAAAAAATAATCACTGAAATATATCTGGTCATGCTACAATATGCTGTCTATTCTTACGAAAAATATCTGCATAAAAACACAAAGAAACGCTTAAAAAACAAAGAAAGACTTAGGCTTTAGATATTCGTGTGTGAAACAATCTAAAAATAAGAACATAAAAAACATAGGAAAAAGCATTTATAACTTAGCAAACTTGGCGATATTTACAACAGATTATTCTCAAGCACCCTATGCAACCTAATCTCATTGTTTAGATACTCTTTTATGAAATGCATCGCTTTTTATTTTTACGATCTCCCGATAAGGTCTACTCACTTGATAAAGACTACTACGTACAAAAGAGCCCACGAAAGTATTCCTCCGTATCTAAGGTAGAGAGACAAATCACCAACCAAGCATCTTCATCGGAAAGATATCGGCTCGAGATATCATTGATATCGAGAGGATGTTAGAGGAGTTTAGGAGAAGGACTTGCTTTGTGTTTGGATGGTGTTATATAATAAAAATACTTACGATGGGAAAAGGCAGTTGTTTAGCGAGAAACAAAGCATTTGCTAACTTCCACTTTTTTTGCTTTATATTGCACAATTTTTGTTTAATATAATATATGTTTTCTGTTTGTGACTTTTAATTTATTTGAATGTTCATAAAAATATTTCGTTTTTGAAACAAAAAAGTGAATAAATTATGTTGTATTAAATATATTTATTATTGTGTAAGTAACGCTGTTTTTCTATTTGGGATGGACATTCAGTCAAGAAATCATCCTAATTGCCCCGAAACAGCGTTGTTAAAAAACAATAAAAAGAATAAAGAATAAAAAAACAGAAATAAAAAAGTCAAATGAAACATATAAATACTGAAATATAACAGCCCCCATGAAGGCGCAGCGAAACCAAATAAAAAAAACCGTTTTTAGGAAAAAAAGAATTGAAACATATTTTCGGGAAAAGTTGTTTATGTTTCATAGTATTAGTCAATAACATAATGCTTCAGGAAATTCATTCAGTTGACACTTTTGACTATCAAAGATTTATTTTTCTAGCCTACTTATTTCACCGCACAAAGACGTCCTCACTCGCCTCTATTTTAAATGATTACAATAGTATATTAAATATTAGTCAGGACCATATTGGGAATAACACTCAATTAATTTTTTGCATTTTTAATAATTTCTTCTATATACAATAGTGAACAAATCTACCAACAAGTTAATGGAATACGCACAACAGGTAGTTCCTTTTCAACAATCCTTGCAAATTTAATTTTTACACTGGTTTGAGAAACTACACTCTTATTAAACTTCACCTGCCTTCCGATTTGTTGATGACGCTGATTGTCTTTCGATTATCCTGATTTTATAACACCTTTGGCAAAATTTACCCATCAGTAACTTCTTCTTAAGAAAACAATAGCTCTATTTCTTCATTACTAATTCTTATGACATACAAATTCCAGGTCTCAGATAACTCTGCCAACACCAACCTTTTTATGATTAACGTAATGTATCTTATAATTTGTTGTTTATTTTCCGCCTTATTCTCTTGGAAGTCTAAATCTTTAGTGTTAAATGTCTATAGAAGTGTATGCATTATATAAATCACCTAACATCGTGTGCTTCTATAAATCCTGCCAACGTCACTTTAACTTCTAATAATTCGCTCCCAAAAACTTGACCTCCATCGTTCACGTCATCAACAACATAATTTCTGCCTTCACAAAATTTTAAAGTAAGTCATCGTCAATCAATTTTTCTTTGTGACGTCCACGAAATTTTTTCCTTCTTATCTATTTTCTCTCTCCTTCACCCGCTACTTATTTCTTACACTATTAACGATACAATAGTATTTCATCTAATGTTTTAGTATCGGATTTTTGTGATGAAGCTGTTTTCCGTTGGTTTCAAAGCTTTCGGGGGGGGAGAGGCAGGGTTGTCTTGTTTGAATTCGCTTTATTCTGTCTTACATGTATGTTTGTTTTATCCTATGTTTTTGATTTTGTGTTTCTTTTAATTTTGATTTTGTTTCTTTAATGTCCTTCTGGAAATTTCCACATGTGCGCTTGCGCGTAAAAAATTTGGTGATTTTCTTCTATTTGACTCTCGTCCATCCCCAATCCAGAAAGTATTGTTTTATACTTAGTGGCGTAAGGCTTTTTACCTTTCCTGATGAAATGGCCTTTCCGCCTATTTTCTCGAATTTTCGTTCTTTCCATACTTTTTTTTATTTTTTTTTTTTGCTACATTTTTTTTTGTGTTTTGTCGTATTCGTATAATTTTTGTTTTTTACTGATTATTGGTTCAGCTCTCTCAGTCGCGCAGTTGGTAACTCTCGATGTTCTCTTTTTGTATTATGTGGTTTGGTAATGTTATATAATTTTTCTCTACACATTGTTTTATGTGTACTATATATCTATTTATATAGCTATACACATGCGCTAAAGCGTCGCCTATGGCGCTAAGCTGCCATAATCAGTTAATAAAACAAAATAACGTGCTGATACTAACACAACATGAAAAAAATATTCAAAAAATACTACATAAAACCAGTGAAAATCTACTATAACATACCCAAAACACATATACAAAAAAGAGTACTTCCTTTACCAATTGGTCGCTAAATGCGGACCTATAATCATTAAAAACAAAAAATAACGTACTACATATAACATAAAAAATGATGTGAAGAAAACTTTAAACAAAGATATGACAGAAAGTTCAGAAATAGTGAGGACATGGTGGCGCATATTTCCTCAGGAGAGTTAAAAAACTTACGCCCTAGCTACTTACTACGTTTTCCTGTATTGGGATGTGTGACCGATAGTGCTCCAAAGAACACAGTCCCAAATATAATGTTGTACCCCGTACAGTGTGGTCTGTGGAAGTTTCCACAACTCTGGAGCATCGAAAATAAACAAATCAAAAGTAAAAAACAAATCAAAAACATAGGATAAAGACAACGTACATAAAGACTGCGTGACTCGCGAATAAAAAACAACAACCCAACTTCTTGAAGCCACCCCTTCTCACGTGAATCTGGTCGAACTAAAAACTATAGTGACTCAACTCTTGACCAGTTACAGTCTCTAGATATCTCAAGTGTGTCCATGATGAAAAAATTAGACTATCCGATAAACATTTAGTGTAACGTCACAAACCGAAAATCTTGCAAGATAACTTCTTTATAATTTTGTAGGGAATTGTTGTTGTGACTAAGATGTACGGATTGGAGGTCTTTTTATGGGAATTTTAAGTTATTGACGTTGGCAGATGATATTAAGGCGATGTAGGTGCTTTATATGCATCTATTCTATAGACCTTAACATAAAGATTAGAATTCCAGAGGAATAGTCCGAATAACTCAAGAATTAAGAATCATTCTACACGTTTAGTCATAAATTGTTGGTGTTGGTGCAGGTTATCTGCGGCCTAATTTGGTATGTCTAAGAATTGTAATGAAGAAATAGAGCTATTGGTTTTCTTAAGAAGAGTTCTGATGGGTAAATTTTGTGCCCAAAGGTGTATAAAATCAGGAATTACATCAAAGACAATCAGGTCTCAACAAATCGGAAGGCAGTGAAAGTTTTAAAGAGTGTAGTTTTTCTCAACCAGTGTAAAAATACAATTCTGCAAGGATTATATCTTTTGAAAAGGAACTACCAGGTGATTATTACTCCTTAACTTGGGTTGTAGATTTGGTTCACTAATGTAAATACAAATTAATTAACGAATGCAAAATTAATAGTATTATTTCATGTTTCCTGCTAATAGTTAATATACTATTGTAATCAAAGAAGTTTTTTTTTTAAAATAAGCCTGAGGACGTCTTTCAGGTGGATAAAGGTAAGGCTAGAAAATAAATCTTTGAAGTCAAAGGGTCAACTGATGATATTCTTGTTATGCAAGTGTTCTAAAACAGGATCTTATTTGTTGTTAATAATCCAAGTAAAGTCCTTCACCACACTCAATTGTAAAGTTTTTGCTGTGCACAGCAGATTAAAAAAAGATACCACCAGTTTTTGTGTAAGTGGTTTGGAACCACAGTTTATAAGCGAAAGCTAAAGGGTTTGTGGAATTTTGGAGTGAAGGTAACATAGGGAAATTTAATGGAGGAGTTCTTAATTTTAAATATTTATTGAAGCAATAATCTTTTTACATACACTTTTGTAGTCCAAGTTTGAGAGTTTTGTACGTGTCCGGATGATTTTAGTGTGCATTGGTCCAGAAGAGACAAGTGAAGTTTTTTACAAATGAAAGCCATAATTATGTGGAGGCTTTGTCCACTGGAGTTATAATAAAATTATTTTGAAATGTGTTTGAAGAAGCTTTTGTGAAGTTGTTTTGTGTTGTAGTGGGAGAAATTAAAATTATAAAACGGCGGTTGTTTATCTATGAAGGTTTTGAAAATGTTCTAAAAGTGGCCACTTCCACATGTGAACTGGTCCGAAGGGTGTTTATACTGATTAAGAAATTTTTAAGGATGAATTGTCAATGTTATTAAGAAAAGAAAGCCTTATATTTTTATCAATATTATTATGGAAGATTGGTCTGGAATTTAGTGCCTTTTGAAAGGACATCCCTTAATTTGTGGATCTTCAATTAAATTTAGGTCACCAGTGATGATGTGATTGTTGATGAGGATCAATGAAATCTTTATAATGGGGGTCTGTGCAGCCGCAGTTAATGGTTCACGGTGAGAGACGGTATTTTTGGGGATTTAATGAAATATTGGCAGTTTTAAGTAAGTATTTGTTTAATTTTAAGCAGCATAGCAATTTTTGAGTGTCAGGAATCGGAAATATTTATTTTCGTTTGATGAGCAAATATCATTTAATCTACCTATTTATACAATTGTCAGAAATGTATAATAGTGATATGTTTGGGCAGATTTCTTATGCAAAGTGAAAAAATCTTTAGCAGAATGTGGGTCAATTTTCCTGGAAGATGTGGCTGCTTTTATCCCCTCCTCACTGTATCACCAAGTCCATCAAATGGTCCTTTTTCATGACTAAAGGTAAGATGACCAACATTGGTAGCAGAGAAATGTCATTCAATGTTGTCTAACGGTTGGAACATTGCAATAGAGTGGTGGTATTTTTAGTTAAAGTGTTGTCCGTAAAGTCGTTTTTGCTTTCCTTTTCTTTAAAGGTTTGAAATTTTCCACATGCTTAAAGTCTTTCCCTTTGCTCTTATTTTTTTCTTTTAACTGTTGATTTAGCCATCTTAAATTAAAATTATCAAAATATAAGAAATCTACAAATATTATAGCTAATCTATAATAGATAAATCAAACAGAAGCTGTGACTAACACTACATTGTGACTTACACTACAAAGCTAAAATGTGTTATAAATAGAGAAAATGCTTTTATTTAAAATTTAAAAGGTGTGTAATTACGCAGAGGTTACTATAGAAAGAAAATATCGCAAAATTTGAAGTAAAGCTTTATTTTAAAAAGTTATAGAAACTTTTATATCTTTTCGTGACTTACACTACAGTCAAAAATGCGATTTTTTATCTTTCTAATTAAGTATCTTTTAGTAATAAATGCCGATTAATAATGTGTTTTTAAGATAGTTCTGATAATCTATTTTAATAATTTTTCCAAAAAATCTGATAAAATGTGTTTCTTACCTTAAAATTCCTGGGTTCAAAATGATGTAAAAACACGAGACCATGCTTTCAAAACAAAGCAGCCATTTTGAAGCTGCTGTGTTGCCAAAGGTGAAACAATAATAGTTGTTGATACAAAAAAAATAAAATTCAAACTTTTCTTAAGCACATATAAAAGTTACAATTGTAGATTTTTTTTTCAGTTGTGGTATCATTTTACGTGGAATTAAGCTATAAAATTATTATAATTTTATTTTTTAGTAACTATTAGTACTTCTTTTGCTATTTAAAACAAGCAATCGATAAGATAATCAGACATGTGCAAATCTTAATGTATTTTTGTTTTAATTAGAATTCTACCTAAGAACAATACATTTTAATTTAGACATATTTTTTTTGTCTCGAAGAAAATAAAATGTTTTGAAGGACGAGAAGAATACATTTACGAGCCGACCCGGCGGCGCAACGGTTAGGGCCTTTGGAGCCTCTGGGTTCGGGTTCGAATCCCGGTAAGGCATGGATGTTAGTGTTTGTCGAGTTTATGCGGAGTACGTGCTCGTTAAATCTGTTGGGTCCGAAAGCCCTTTGGGCAGTCATTGCGCAGTTTTCCACGGGTACAGGTCCTTGGAGACTATTTCCCTCCCGTTCAGAGACATGTCTAAATTGTGGAGGTGGAGATAGATGACAGCATCTGTCATATATGTGTGTGTATGTCGTGTCCGTCCTTCTTGACGATGGTTTATAAGCGGGTTTTTGTGCACAAGCACACAAGCCTGAAAATATATGTCTACCAACCAACTATATTTACGAAGACGTGGTTGTATTGATTCAAATAATTTTACTTGAATAATATTCTTGAGACAAAGTTTTCAAGAGGTAATTATTTTTATTTTCGTTTTTCTTAACGTTATTAGGCATTTGTGTGCCTAGTTTGGGAGATTTAAAATTGAAGTCAACCCAGTCAATAATGCCTAGAAAAAAACTTACAAATAAAAACTTTAACAGACTACTATAAACGAATTAATATCCAATTATTGTTAAATCAAAAATAAAATATAACTACTTCAAAATCCTTTATTTTCTGCAAAGGCATCGATAATTTGCTGTAGAAAGAATTCATGCAAGGTTCTTTACTTGTATAAGGTCTTATATATTGTTGATTCACTCTAATACTATGCATGAAACTTTATGGGAATATGTTTTCTTCAAAAAACTTAAAAAAAACAGTGACGCGAAATTGCAAGATAAGAAAGGGACACAAAGAGGTAAATCGAATACAGGTTCGTACGCTTCCTGAATTCCTGAAAAACTCCTGAATTCAATTTTTTTTCTAAGGGCCCCTTAACTCCTGAATTATGCTTACTCCTGGATTTTTCCTCTCCTGAATAATGGACAACACAAGTTTTCTCCGTTTACTAATTCCTGAAAAACTCCTGAATTTCTTATTTTTTTCTAAGGGCCCCTATAACTCCTGAAATTAGTGCCTTAACTCCTGGATTTTTCCCTCTCCTGAAATAAATTGACAACACAAATGTTTTTCTCCGTTTACTTAATTCCTGAAAAACTCCTGAATTTCATTATTTTTTTCTAAGGACCCTTATAACTCCTGAAATTAGTGCCTTAACTCCTGGATTTTTTCCCTCTCCTGAAATAAATTGACAACACAAATGTTTTTCTCCGTTTACTTAATTCCTGAAAAACTCCTGAATTTCATTATTTTTTCTAAGGGCCCTTATAACTCCTGAAATTAGCGTCTTAACTCCTGGATTTTTTCCCTCTCCTGAAAAATTGACAACACAATGATTTTCTCGTTTACTTAATTCTGAACTCTGATGTCATATTTTTCTAGGCCTTATAACTCCGAATAGGTCTACTCTGATTTTTCTCTTCTGATAAATGACACACATTGTTTTATCCTTACTTTTCAGAATCACTGCGCATGCACACAGCAGAAAAATAGAGTTCGGACATCGTGATACAAGTTATCGTTCCATAAGTCCCATAATGCAGTCCCAAAACTCTTTCGAAGATTTTTTTCATTCTGTTTTATCATTTGAAGTGCTTTGAAGTCACTAGACTAATATGATAATAAACAATTGTATTCAATTTTATTCCTCGTTACCTCCTGAATTTCCATTGCTGCACTACTGAATATTTTACTATCATAGATAGAGTATGAACCCTGAATATAAAATTATTTTGGGGCCATAGATATTTTAATTATGTGATTTAATGCATAAAATATATTTTCAAAGAATATCATTTAATTATTTTTTAAAATATAAGGTATGTAAATTATTGTACCTAAAACTAAACTAAATAAAAGTACTTAAATGTATTTCCATTCGTTTTAGATTAGTTTTAGTTCACGTATTTTATGAACCTAATTTAGGCAGCATAAGATCAAAGAAAGTCATTATCGTATTATTTTTTAAACTTTCAACATCGCTTAATGTTTTTAACGTAACTTCAAGAATTTTTTTAAAAAGAATAATCAAGGTTTACTACTAACATCTTACTATCCATTATAGTGTTTTGTTCATTATTTTACGTTACACGTTTACAGTCTCTGGACAAATTATTAGACGCACTGTATTTTTTTAGTAATTTTATGTTTCGTAAGAGTTTTTATGCAATAATGGTATATTTAAACTACAATATTATTGATTTTTATTTAAAAGAATTGTTTTAGACTGCATATTTAAATTTATTTTTAACGTATGGCAACACTGTGTTAACGAAGTGGTACATGAACATAAAAAAGTACAAACCTGTATCCGCTCCTAGAAAAGATTATTTATGTGAGGAATTATCATACTCAAATGCAGGAGACAGTGCAGTCTTGCATTGATAGCATACCGCGCAGGATTAAAGCTTTGATAGCGGCTAAAGGTGGCTCAACTAAATATTGACTTTTACTAACATTAATTTCACTTTTCTTTAAAACTTAATAAACTTATGCTTTTCTAAATTAATGCTGTTTCATTTACGTCAAATTAATCGGTAATTTATTAGATAGTATAAAAATAAAAATACAAATCAATTTAAAATAATAAAACGGTACAATATCACCCGGTAATTAATATTTTACATGAAATCTTGCAGTGCGTCTAATAATTTTTCCAGGGACTGTAACTATCCATTAGTGTTTTGTTCATTATTTTACGTTACACGTTTAGGTGATAAGGAAGCTTTAATATTCTTTTCAGCCGAATGATGTTGAACAGATCAATTTATCTAATATGAGATAGAACTCACTTTATATAAAATATGTTTTTTCATTGAAAATGTGCCTGGTTAAGATTTATAATAGTTCATGTTATTATTTGTTGGTTTTTTGATTGACGATCATGTTTATTGAATAACGAGGTTGAGAAATTAGTATTTTTGCGTTCTAATTTTTATGAACTATTGAGTGAAAATTCTTTTATATTAAGTATTTTGAAGCAAACAAGTGTAGATTTCTATCACCTTTAAGTAAAATGCCTCATAATACTTGATATTTTCTTGAAGCTTTTCATTTACTATTGTCTTTAATTTCCACCTACTCACATAAAATATTTGGAACACTTTTAAATTTTCAAAAAAACTATTAAGCTTTTCAAATAAAGTGAGACCTTACTATAGTTAGTTTATTTAATATAAGAAGCGAATGTTTTGCAATTAATGTTTGCAATAATGTTAATAATTAATGTTAATAAATATAAAATGTTAATATTAATAATATAAAATATTAATATTAATAATATATAATATGTTAATTAATATTAAATAAATAATTAATGTTTACAAATAAAAATCAGGTTTCTTAAAATGAAACTTATTTTTAATTCTTCATTTTAATAACAAACTATTTTTGAACTCAATTTTGTGTTGCCAGAATTATTTAAGAAATTTTACTTAAATGATAAATACTATATTAAATACTTTAATTTTTCATCCATACTTAACACCAGTTACACAAATCGCATAAAATGGTTCATACGGAATGCGGATTGAAATAGTGTAATGTTATGCAAAAAAGTTTCTATATTTTACTTAGTTGTGAATAAAAGTATAAATTCTACAATTCTACTTCGAATCTAAATAACTGTCTTTTTATCTATAATAATAAAAGAAAGTGTCTGTCTGTTTGTCTGTGGATTGTGAAAGACATACTTATACTGCTCGAAAAAATTCGAAAATTTTAATATAGATTCAATGCAATACCTACGTGTGCACCTGAGGCTTAGTTTTTTCATATTTGATTACGATTTTTTTAATTAATATAATTATTTGCAAAAATACGTCATCCACCTGAGAGTGAGAGACCGAAACTGGGGCTTGAAAACACATGGGTCGGGCCGAAACAGGGGCTTGACGTCATCCGTAGATAAACATGAAATCCAGTAAGAAAAGCCGTTAAAAAATTTACACAAATTCGATTTCTACTTTCAATTTTCATTTTGAAAGAAACTTTAGCGCGAGCAAAAATTAAGTATAAACACGAAATATCAAGATGTTTTAATTTGTAGGATTGTTATTTGACTATCATTATTTTATTTCATTTATTGATTGTAGAATGATTACCACATTTGGGTTGTTAAATTTTAAATATTGCCAAAAGTGAACCAATATTGAATATTGCCAATGAACAGACCGACCATTTTATTACAGCTGTGTTAAAAACAAATCACCGTTATTAAAGGTTAACCCGTGCGACGCCGGGTTTAGAAAGCTAGTACTATATAAACCAATCGAATATAAACCAATCGAAAGGTAATTAGAATATTGAAGCCACAAGATACAGAATTTTGTAAAGTATATACTCTTGAAATCATGGCTACATGGCATTTCACGATCTAATGGATCATTAATTTAATAAATACACAGTGGATCAATATTGGTCTAGAGGTAAGTGCACAAATTTGTTTCAAATGACGAAAGAAATCATTCTTTAAGGGGAGTCGGAGAGTTCTATCTCACCCATGTTAATTTTACCAACTTTAGGAACATTTTTCTCAGCAAATATATGAGATATCATTATGATTTTTTTTAATAGTTTGTTCGTTACATATATCTCTTTAATTTTAGCTGAGGACATTTCACAGTATAAAAATTTACCTTTTTTTTAGTGATTTTTTAAAATATATATTAAAAAAAGATTAAAAAAATCGATTTAAAGTTAGATAACTTTTTTTGAGCCGATATATTTAAAATTCCTCAGTTTAATTCAAAGAGCCATTAATGAGGAAAAAGTAATAAAACCAAAAATGTCGATATCGGGTAGCGTTTTGCAAAAGTTAACTTTTTATTAAAAAAATGAAAAACTACTTGTAAATATTTGTTTTTATTGCTAGAAAATTTTTATTTAGAGTAAACATTATGTAAAACCACTATAATTTACAAGTTTATGTTATTATTTCTAGAAATAATGTTTTGGGAATTGTATCCCCTTAAGGAAATGGATTATAAACAAATTAATTAGCAATGCATAACTGTGTGGGAAGAAAAGTATAAAAGATTTAGGTGATGTAGGGGGGGGGGGGTAGTTTGCTTCCAAGCACAAAGAGTCAGAATATATATTATTCAGTATCGCTTGTTGTGTGTTGGAAAAACAATTTGTACAATACCTTCGAAACATTGTTTGAAAGGCACTGTACAGTAACTGGACAAATTATTAGACGCACTGCAAGATTTCATGTAAAATATTAACTTTGTCAACACAGTGTTGCCATATGTTAAAAATAAATACAAATATGTAGTCTACAACAATTCTTTTAAATAAAAATCAATAATATTGTAGTTTAAATACACTAATATTGCATAAAAACTCTTAAAAAACATTAAATTACTAAAAAAATACAGTGCGTCTAATAATTTGTCCAGGGACTGTATATAGTGTATATATCAGTTTAATTACCTTACGAGACAATTTTACCTTGAAATTAGCATTTTCTTAGTTTCACTTACTTTCATGATTTTTTTAAAATGTATATGGGATATTTTACCTCATGAATTTAATTAATTATGCAAGGTTAAATCTATAACAGATTTATTTAGAATAAGCTGTAAGGCTTTTTGCTTAATCTTACTTTCAACTAAAATACGTTAGTGTTATACGAGTTTAATATCACGACTTCATGCTTAGTAAATTCGTAAATTAATTTATTCTTCTAAGCAAAAATAAGTTATAAATACTTTCAAAATCTTTTTGTAAAAAATAAAATACTAATTTCTCTTAAATATTATATATACTCTAAAGTATGCAGATACAAGCCCAGATTTTAGTTTTAACAACGCGAACAAATAAGGTCATGATTTAAACTCCTTTTTTTTGTTTATTTTTGAAATAGTCAAAAAAGATATTAGTGTCAGTACAAAGTAAGAAAATGATCTAGTTTACTTTTGAATGTTTTTTAATGTAGCCAAACTTATCTATTTTGTGTCATTTGTCTTTCCATTTCGGAAAGCTTTTCTTTTTTGCTCGACTTAACTTTCAGACCCCATCGGACATATATTGACAAAATGTAAGAAAGCAATCGATTAAAGATCACGTTTACTTTCTTTTCAAAATTTCTTCAGAGCTGTTTTTGCAATGGGTCGCCCATTATCAAAACACCTATTTTTTTCTTAACAATCTAGATCTTTGGTTTAAAAGTCGTGATTCACGTATAAATTAAGCTTTAGTATGAAAAAGCGTGCAAGAGTTTTATAAAATATGATTTTATTATTGTTTAATTGTTTTTTTGCCATTGTTATTCATATTGCACATTGTTATTTTAGCCATTGTTATATGTTAAATTTGCCATTGTTTATTCTTATTGCCATTTATCTATTGCTTATTGCCATATTGTTATTCTTATTGCCACATTGTTATTCATGCCTATTTTTATTATACCATATCTATAACATTTATTATACCATACCTATATCCTATTCACCTATTTTTTTCTTAACAATCTAGATCTATGGGGTAGAAGACGTATAAATTAAGTTTTAGTATGAAAAAGCGTGTAAGAGTTGAAAAATATATTTATTATTGTTATTGTTATTGCCATTGTTATTCATATTGCAATTGTTATAGCCATTGTTATTGTTATTGCCATTGTTATTCTTATTGCCGTTGTTATTCATATTGCCATTGTTATTCTTATTGCCATTGTTATTCTTATTCCCATTGCTATCCTTATTCCGTTATTGTTATAAATATTATTAATTCATTATTATTTCTTATTCTTATTTTTTAATTAAAACTCTTTTTGGGATTTTTATTATTTGGTCAAATTCACTTGACCCAATTATAATAATATTTCCGGATTAGAATTTATAGATAAATGTTTAATTTGATTTTTACAAAAAATATAGGAAACGTAAATATTGAGGAATTTTTACACAAAGTGGAGTTTGTACTTCATAAAAAGATAATACTTCATAAAAAGATACATCAATAGACGATATCGATGTATTTTAGCTTCCACACTACGTTTATAATGTAAAAAGTGGAAGGTATTATAATCGTTCAGTCCGTCCGTCTGTCCGTCTGTCTGTCACCCACTTTCACAGAAAGAACCACAAGTCCCACATACAAGTGGGATACGTCATTTTTTTAATTTATAGAAGCGAACTGGTTTTTTTATATATATTCCCGCTGACCAGAATTTTAGGCATTTGTTTTGATTATATAGCATTAGCATTGCCACATTTTTTTTTATTTTTGTGTATATTTATGTATTTTAATTTGTTATTTTTTGTGGTTTTTTTTAACTAATAATGTGTCTTATTATTGTGTCTTATTAATTATAATTATGATTATTTAGTCACATATAGGTTTTTTTTAACCCCCTTGTGACGAACAAAAATTATTCTGTAATGTTTGTTTTTGAAAAAAAAGGACAGGGAATCAGTTGGATATCCAAATAGCAAAAAAAATGCTGACTTCAGTCAGCTAGGGGAGGGGGTGCTTTTAATATTTATGATAAGGTGATGGAAGATGATTTATTGACATAAAGTAAAAGATTACACAGTATGCAAGTCACGGTTAAAAAGGGTACACACGCGTGCAACGATGGGTTTATAAAGCTAGTACACTCTTAAAACAAAAGAGTGAAATCCACTCCTATAGGGGATGTGCATTTTCGGCACCGGAAAGGAGTGGAAATTAACTCAGACTGAGTTAAAACCGCTCGTTTTAAGAGTGTGGGACGTAGATTGTTTCTTTTATTTCTTTTACCCACTCCGCAAAAAGAGTGAAATCCACTCCTATAGGGGAAGTGCATTTTAGGCACGGAAAGGAGTGGAAATTACTAACTATTAACCAGAGGTATGAGTTTAAATAAAGCCGCTTCGTTTTTTTTAAAGCAGTGGTAAATAACTGATTAAACACTAGGGTTGTCCTTCTATTTTACACTAAATTTGTTCTTTAGAAATTTATAAATTAATTCTTTATAAGCAGTTTTTCGCACTGGCAGGGAAAGGTTGCCGATGAAGAGTATTCTCGCCAATATATGTGATTCAGTTTGGGATCTTCCAACTGTATATTTACTGTTACATTAGCAGCCTATTAAATTCATTATTAAAAAATCCAAAACAGAACAAAAAAAGTTATAGAAGAACTTAAACAGCCTGCTTTCCTATTATATCATTACTTACTGAAATTCTTATCAAAAAGTAGTTCTGTAACAGTAAATTTCCCCTAGAAGACTTGTGCCAACAGAAGCTAGCTTTTGTCTTTCAAGCTATTCCCTAAATGCGCACGCCATCAACAAAAAATATTAGATTAACGTAACATTTTAAGCTTTTATTCACAGATTTTTGAACAATTAGTGATTTTTTTTATCACAATTATAGTCAATTTTCATTTACATTTCCAACTAATGTAAATTGTCACTTCTTGCTATAAATTATTTTAATTATGAAAGAGTACGAAAAGAGAAATTAACTATGTCTCCTTTATATTGGGTCAATGCACCCCCCCCCCCCCATAAAAATTTGCCAAGAAAACATTTAACACTGGGAATATATTCTCAACAGAGATGGAGTTCATAGAATACCTACTCCTTGCAATCACGTTTCACTCTTCTACAGTTTCTGGACAAATTATTAGACGCACTGTATTTTTTAAAAGTAATTTTATGTTTCTTAAGAGTTTTAATGTAATAATAATATATTTAAACTACAATATTATTGATTTTTATTTCAAAGAATTGTTGTAGACTACATATTTGTATTTTTTTAAAGATAATTATGATTAAGATTAATTTATATTAATTATTTATTATAAGATTATTTTTGTGTGGAATCATCATCCTCAAATGCAGGAGACAGTACAGTCTTGCATTGATAGCATGCCGCTCAGAATTAAAGCTTTGATTGCGGCTAAGGTGGCTCAACTAAATATTGACTTTTACTAACATTAATTTCACTTTTCTTTAAAACATAATAAACTTATGCTTTTCTAAATTGATGCTGTTTTATTTATGTCAAATAAATTGGTAATTGATTGGATAATATAAAAATATAAAAAAATAAATTCAAAATAATAAAACGGTACAATATCACATGGTAATTAATATTTTACGTGAAATCTTGTAGTGCGTCTAATAATTTGTCCAGGGACTGTAAGTAAAGAAAGAGTCTCACCTAGTAATTTTAACGAAATAATAGTATCCAACCCATTCTTCCATTAATCCAACCATTCCATCAATAACAAGGCCCTAGGAACTCACAGGGTATCTTGTGAGAAAACCGTGGTAGGACACTGTTTGCTTGAAATTACATTGAATTGTATCAGATCGATACGCAAAAGATTGCTTTTGGTTGTGGGTGGGAGGAAAAGCCCCTTGACACTGGAAGATTTAACGCCGGAGTAAAAAGTTTTGTTGAAAAAAATTGGACGAAAAACCGCTGGATCGGAAATAATTCTTTGTGGCGGCATTCGGAATAAGAAGAGACTCCTCGGAGTTGGGATTTCTTTTATATTGTGTTTCTGTTGGGATACATTCAGGATTAAAAGATAAAAAAAAATCGAATTCTACTTGGAGGCTAAATAAAATGGTGATGATACAAGGAGAAAATGAATACCTACAAACCATTTAGAAACTGATTTGTTTATGTTATTCACACCAACAAACCATTTAACAAATGATTTGTTTAGGTTATTCTCATCAACAAAATGTTTTATAAATAATTTGTTTAGATTGCTCACACTAATAAACCCTTTCTGAAAATTATTTGTTTAGGTAACTCACTCCAACACACTATTTAGCTAATGATTTGCCTAGGTTATTCACACTAATAAACCCTTTTTGAGAATATTTTATTCAGGTTATTCACAAGAACACACCATTTATCTAATGTTAGGTTCTTACACCAATAAATCCTTTTTGAGAATGATTTATTCAGGTTATTCACACAAACACACCGTTTATGTAATGGTTTTCTTAGGTTCTCACACCAATAAACAATTTTGACAATGATTTGTTCAGGTTATTCACAAGAACACACCATTTAGCTAATGTTTCTTTGGTTATGCAAACCAATAAACCCTTTTTGAGAATGATTTGTTCAGGTTATTCATAAGAACTCACTATAGCTAATGTTTGGTTCTCACACCAATAAACCCTTTTTGAGAATGATTTATTCAGGTTATTCACAAGAACACACCATTTAGCTAATGGTTTTCTTGGGTTATTCAAACCAATAAACCCTTTTTGAGAATGATTTGTTCAGGTTATTCATAAGAACTCACTATAGCTAATGTTTGGTTCTCACACCAATAAACCCTTTTTGAGAATGATTTATTCAGGTTATTCACAAGAACACCATTAGCTAATGGTTCTACACCAATAACCTTTTTTGAATGATTTTTTTCAGGTTATTCAAAAGAACAACCATTTAGCTAATGTTTCTTGGTTATTCACACCAAAAAACCCTTTTTGAGAATGATTTGTTTAGAACTCACTATTACACAAAAATGAATATTTGTATTATTCACAAGAACACCCTTAGCAATACATGTTTGCTTAGTAAATCACACCATGCAACTATTTAGCAAATGATTTGTAAAGGTTATTCCCCCAATATTAGACAGTGATTTATTAATGTTATTCCACACCAAAAACCATTAAGCAAATATTTTTTAGGTTATTCTCAATCAACAAATTTCAGCCTCATGGCAACGTTCAATCTTAGATACCACAGAATTTCTATAACGTAAATGTTAACAACCTAATAGATTTGTTCGTTTCCTTTTTCCTCAATAAATTTTTCAGCCCAAACTATAACTGTTATAGACGCCAGAAAAGAGTTTCGTACTGAAGCAATGCTAAGAGATTCATTATAAATTTCAAAAATAATCAGACTATCTGTGTAAGAACAGTGCAAAATGTTAAACTAATTAGAATATCATTGGAAGCGATTTGTTTTAGTAATTTTTTAAATGTAAAAACTAAATTCTAAAAAATAAGGGTTGGATTCAAATTCATAATTAATAGTCCTACAATATCTTACAATTAATTATACATTAGTTTAATTTTAGAAATTTATTAATGGCATGAAAATTTCATTAAATGTATTATTATAGATTTGAAATGTGTTATATGGTATATGGTATGTTATATGGTATCAGAATTTTCCCCCAAAACCTGTTTCTTTGTATTTTTTTAGCAATTTTTACCTTAATATTTCTTGATACTGCTCGGAAAATGTGTTTTTGATTGATACAGATGTATAAATATCATTCTTTCAGCGTGTGTTGTTCTTTTTAACAAATCTAGTTTCCATGTGTCATAATCGTATATCAGATTAATTTTTTCTTTCTTGAAAGACGAACGCAAGGCCGGATTTCTAAATAGGCTAAGTAGGCTGTAGCCTAGAGCGGCAAATTTTTGGAGGCGGCAAATTTTACGACTAATTAAAGCGGCATTCGGCATAAAAAAATTATTATAACGATACGAATATTTTTAAGAAAAAAAAAACAAATAATTTACATTAATGCGTAAACCGTAAACGTATATATAGTACCTAATATCTCGTAGCAAACATGGTCGCTGCGAAGGCAATTACAGCCCCTCCTCCCGGATTTCGAAGTTGAAAGAAAAATAGTAGAACAGTTTTAAAAAATTCGCCTATTTCGCTTTCAATTTAGTGTGTAAAGGTACATAGATGTTTCTAATATGTTTATCTATTTTAAACAGCACATTCCACCCTATTTTGCAGCTAACCAGCTACCTTTCCCCGAAGGGGAGAATATTGTGACAGTGCCGGCAAATCAATTGTAGCCTACAAGCGGCAAATCTTTAAATCCAGCCATGGACGAACGAATCAGTTGGTAGAGTTTTTGGTTCTTTTAGCGTATTTCACTAGATATCTGTCAGCATGCAATCTCCCAGTAAACCAATAATTCAACAATACTTGTGTGTAGAAATTCGAATATTAAATGTTTCTAGTTCATTTTTTTTTGCTAATTGTTTCCGGCTGAGATGTGTCTTGGCTCGGGCGCGGCTGTTTAGAGTATAACGTAAACCCCTCAACGAAAATATCCTAAACAACTCTAATTAATTAAAAAAATAAAGAAATTCATTAGAATTCATAAATAAAAAAAATACTTTTCTATTCCGTACCCTAACAGCCATGTGACGAGTATGTGACGAAAAGCGATATCACATACAAGTCACTGAAGATCGCTGTGATGTCACATTCAAAGTCACTTTTTGTCACCTAGAAGTTGAATGTCCGCTTTTGTTACGTATCTTCTACGTAAAATGGATATCGATGATATCGCAGCAATGTCGCATTTTGACTGGGATTTAGATGACATCACTGCGATATCACATACATATGATGTCACTGCACGATCGCATAGTGACATCCCTTTGATATCGCATACCAGTCACATTGTGACGGCGACTTACGCGATATCACTGTAATGTCACATACTTGTCACATTGCCACTGTGACCTAGAGTGACAAAAAATTACGTTGCAGCGACGTAACTGTGACAAACCTGGCTGTTAGGGAGAGGAGCAAGCAATAAATTCGCCAAAAATTTGCGTTTGGCTGCCCAGAAATGGAAGACTATCAAAACTAGATTTTGTACGAAATGATCCTGTATACTGTTACAGTTTGTAGGCATCAAAGATGTATAGTAATAATCAATAATAAATTTCATATTATTTAAAAGCAAGTAGAATAAAATACTCTTGACAAATCATTTAACTTTTATTACTTTAAGATACTTTATATTTTTCTGTTACAATAGTTTTAATTATTTAATCAATATTGTTACTAGTAAAAGCTCAAGTGACAATTTGAAATTCCATCAGATAACACTGGTCTTGTCCAGTTTTCTTTTACATCAGTCACAGTTTTTTTTTCAGCAATACCAAGAGCTCTTGAAGTTTTTAGCACCACGTTGATCTCTAAGTGATATTAATGGTTAACTTTATGTTCTTGTTAGACACCATAAGACCAGAAATGGCTGATTTGTTACAAAACAAAAAGACACAAATATACTCTTTATGTTATTGCAACTACGTAGTACGTGAAATAATAGATAGATCACATCCAGGATTGATAAACTTGTAACTGATCTTATTGCCCGAGAATCAATTACTTCGATCTATAATATACACTGGATAGCCTGAGAAATGTTAAGAAACTGCTACCAATGTCAGATTTCTGGAGACAATTATTTGGGTTCTTCTTCAACGGTGCCACTTTTTTTTGTCTAGTTTTCTTGTTTTACACCATAACACAAGAAATGGTTGATTTGTTACAAAACAAAAAAAAATTCATAAACCTACTCTTTGTTTTATTGCAACGACGTAGCACATGAAATACTATTAAGATCACAGCCTGGTTTGACATATTTGTAAATGATAATTTTTTTCCAAGGATCAATTTTAACGACATATACTAGCTAGCCTCAGCATTGTTAAGAAAATACTACCAACGTTAGATTCCTGGAGACTATTATTCGAGTTCTTCTTCAACTAATTCGCTGATAATTTCTACCCGTAAAATAATTAAAACGATCAATAATATTTACTAGATAGTTTCAGCAATGTTAAGTAAATACTACCAATGCCAGATTTCTGGAGATAATAATCTGCTTCTTTTTCAACTATGTCACGGTTTTTGTCTCGTTTATACAGAGCATTTATTTGACTTCTCATATTTCAATATGGAGGGCTGTCACACAAGTTAAGATTCTTTGCCACAGATATTTTTAGTTGTACATATTTTGATGATACATTTTTAATGGATATACAGTTTAAAGAAGATTAAATACGTCTATGAAAGGCGATGCCAGAAACGGGATTTGGTTGATAAGAACGAACTTTTTACAACCTTACTCCATAAGACTAGTAGCAGTACCATAGTTTTTTCTTTCATAAGATTTATGGATTTATGGAAGACAGTGGCGCTACACTCTTAAAACAAAAGAGTGAAATCCACTCCTATAGGGGAAGTGCATTTTCAGCACCGGGAAGGAGTGGAAATTAACTCAGACTGAGTTAAAACCGCTCGTTTTAAGAGTGTAGGACGTAGATTGTTTTCTTTTATTTCTTTTACCCACTCCGCAAAAAGAGTTAAATCCACTCCTATAGGGGAAGTGCATTTTCAGCACCGGGAAGGAGTGGAAATTAACTCAGACTGAGTTAAAACCGCTCGTTTTAAGAGTGTAGGACGTAGATTGTTTTCTTTTATTTCTTTTACCCACTCCGCAAAAAGAGTGAAATCCACTCCTATAGGGGAAGTGCATTTATTTTCGGCACGGAAAGGAGTGGAAATTAACTCAGACTGAGTTAAAACCGCTCGTTTTAAGAGTGTAGGACGTAGATTGTTTTCTTTTATTTCTTTTACCCACTCCGCAAAAAGAGTTAAATCCACTCCTATAGGGGAAGTGCATTTTCAGCACCGGGAAGGAGTGGAAATTAACTCAGACTGAGTTAAAACCGCTCGTTTAAGAGTGTAGGCGTAGATTGTTTTCTTTTATTTCTTTTACCCCTCCGCAAAAAGAGTGAAATCCACTCCTATAGGGGAAGTGCATTTTCGGCACCGGAAGGAGTGGAAATTAACTCAGACTGAGTTAAACGCTCGTTTTAAGAGTGTAGGACGATGATTGTTTTCTTTTATTTCTTTTACCCACTCCGCAAAAAGAGTAAAATCCACTCCTATAGGGAAGTGCATTTTTCGCACGGAAAGGAGTGGAATAACTCAGACTGAGTTAAACCGCTCGTTTAAGAGTGTAGGACGTAGATTGTTTTCTTTTATTTTTTTACCCACTCCGCAAAAAGAGTGAAATCCACTCCTATAGGGGAAGTGCATTTTCGCACCGGAAGGAGTGGAAATTAACTCAGACTGAGTTAAAACCGCTCGTTTTAAGAGTGTAGGACGTAGATTGTTTTCTTTTATTTCTTTTACCCACTCCGCAAAAGAGTGAAATCCACTCCTATAGGGGAAGTGCATTTCGGCACGGGAAGGAGTGGAAATTAACTCAGACTGAGTTAAACCGCTCGTTTTAAGAGTTAGGACTAGATTGTTTTTTTATTTCTTTTACCCACTCCGCAAAAAGAGTGAAATCCACTCCTATAGGGGAAGTGCATTTTTTTGGCACGGAAAGGAGTGGAAATTAACTCAGACTGAGTTAAAACCGCTCGTTTTAAGAGTGTAGGACGTAGATTGGTTTTCTTTTATTTCTTTTACCCACTCGCAAAAAGAGTAAAATCCACTCTATAGGGAAGTGCATTATTTCGGCACGGAAAGGGTGGAAATTACTCAGACTGAGTTAAAAACCGCTGTTTTAAGTGTATGGACGTATTTTTTCTTTTATTTCTTTTACCCACTCCGCAAAAAGATGAAATCCACTCCTATAGGGGAAGTGCATTTTGCACGGAAAGGAGTGGAAATTATCAGACGAGTTTAAAACGCTCTTTAAGAGTGTAGGACGTGATTGTTTTCTTTTATTTCTTTCCCACTCGCAAAAAGAGTGAAACCACTCCTATAGGGGAAGTGCATTTTTCAGCACCGGGAAGGAGTGGAAATTAACTCAGACTGAGTTAAAACCGCTCGTTTTAAGAGTGTAGGACGTAGATTGTTTTCTTTTATTTCTTTTACCCACTCCGCAAAAAGAGTAAATCCACTCCTATAGGGAAGTGCATTTTCGGCACGGAAAGGAGTGGAAATTAACTCAGACTGAGTAAAACCGCTCGTTTTAAGAGTGTAGGACGTAGATTGTTTTCTTTATTTCTTTACCCACTCCGCAAAAAGAGTGAAATCCACTCCTATAGGGGAAGTGCATTTTCGGCACGGAAAGGAGTGGAAATTAACTCAGACTGAGTTAAAACCGCTCGTTTTTAAGAGTGTAGGACGTAGATGTTTTCTTTTATTTCTTTTACCCACTCCGCAAAAGAGTGAAACCACTCCTATAGGGGAAGTGCATTTTTTCAGCACCGGGAAGGAGTGGAAATTAAATCAGACTGAGTTAAAACCGCTCGTTTTAAGAGTGTAGGCGTAGATTGTTTTCTTTTATTTCTTTTACCCACTCCGCAAAAAGAGTGAAATCCACTCCTATAGGGGAAGTGCATTTTCGGCACCGGAAAGGAGTGGAAATTAACTCAGACTGAGTTAAAACCGCTCGTTTTAAGAGTGTAGGGACGTAGATTGTTTTCTTTTATTTCTTTTACCCACTCCGCAAAAAGAGTGAAATCCACTCCTATAGGGGAAGTGCATTTTTTCGGCACCGGAAAGGAGTGGAAATTAACTCAGACTGAGTTAAAAACCGCTCGTTTTAAGAGTGTAGGACGTAGATTGTTTTCTTTTATTTCTTTTACCCACTCCGCAAAAAGAGTGAAATCCACTCCTATAGGGGAAGTGCATTTTTTTGGCACGGAAAGGAGTGGAAATTAACTCAGACTGAGTTAAAACCGCTTGTTTTAAGAGGTAGGACGTAGATTGTTTTCTTTTTTCTTTTACCCACTCGCAAAAGAGTGAATCCACTCCTATAGGGGAAGTGCATTTTCGGCACGAAAGGAGTGGAAATTAACTCAGACTGAGTTAAAACCGCCGTTTTAAGAGTGTAGGACGTAAGATTGTTTTCTTTTATTTCTTTTAACCCACTCCGCAAAAAGAGTGAAACCCACTCCTATAGGGAAGTGCTTATTTTCAGCACCGGGAGGAGTGGAAATTAACTCAGACGAGTTAAACACCGCTCGTTTTAAGAGTGTAGGGCGTAGATTGTTTTCTTTTATTTTTTTTACCCACTCCGCAAAAAAAGTGAAATCCACTCCTATAGGGGAAGTGCATTTTCGGCACCGGGAAGGAGTGGAAAATTTAACTCAGACTGAGTTAAAACCGCTCGTTTTAAGAGTTTTAGGACGTAGATTGTTTTCTTTTATTTCTTTTACCCACTCCGCAAAAAGAGTGAAATCCACTCCTATAGGGGAAGTGCATTTATTTTCGGCACGGAAAGGAGTGGAAATTAACTCAGACTGAGTTAAAACCGCTCGTTTGATTTAAGAGTGTACTATGCGCTTGTTCGGGACTTTCGGGACTAAGCAGATTTAACGAACACGTGAGACGCATTGTACTCAGGGCATATGCAGAACAGCACACAACTCAAATATCCATTTTACATGTATCCAAATCCGCAAAAAAATCTTCCGATTTCCGAGATTCTAAGAGACCCGAATTTGTTCTTGGACTTGGAGATTTTTGGTTTCATGGAAGTGGTGTAGCAGCTACACCACCTGGGAATAGTAACAGCAACACAAATATCCATACCCATATGCTTGGATTCGAAGCCGGGACCTGCTTGTCCAGCTTTCTGACTATTCAACCGCTCAGTCAGCGTTGGTATTTTACTATTTTTTTTGGCGGCTTCTTTACAAATATCGCTATGAAGTTAATTCAATAACGAGTCATTTTGGAACACCGTTTAAGCTTTAAAGTTGATTTTTCAATCTATAATCTTTGGAATGGCAATAACTAAAACAGTGAATATAATAACGAGATTTCACACAAGAACACGACATAGCTAACGAAAACTGGCCCCCCGATGGCCGAGAGGTGTAAGCGACGAGCCTCTCACCGAGAAGGCTCTTGGTTCTGTCCTTATCCTAGCCATACTATAGACATATTCGTGCTGGTTGAAAAAATCATCTAAAAATCACCGGAGTGCACGAGTACACTGCGATATACGTGCTCGTTAAATCTGTGGAGTCGAAAGTCCTGACGGCGGCGTTAGCTTACGATGTCGCTCGAAGTTCCGTTGGGTGCCCGCTCAGGTGTACACCTCGTCACTTGACCAGGGTTCTAAATTACGAAGCGTATTAGCTGTGTTAAAGCTCCTAAAGGAGGCTAGAAATAGGCAGCCGGAAACAATTACATTACATTATTACAAAAACTGCAGTTAATGCTTTGTCAGAATAGCAAAAGTAAACGTCTCTATTTTGTTGAGTTAACCATTACTTGTTCGAAAAACAATTCGAATGCAGTTATTTTATGGTCTGTAATCTATTGTTTTATTTTTCATCTATTGATGATGTCTGTCGATGATACCCAGTCAATCAGTTCTTTTGCCATTTTTATTGATATATTATTCTTTAAATTTACGAAAAAATCGGACTAGATGCAACTATAAAACTATTCTACAGTCATATGAAGAGTACAGGGGGAAAACCGCTTAATTTCGTTGAAAACTTTCCTCATCAGGCATCTTTGGCGATGATAGCGAGTAATCGCCTAAACTTGTGTAAGGAAACCAGTTTCTCATTTTGTTGTGCATTTTCTCTCACTGCAACCCTGAAATTCAGTTCCGCGTTTTATTCAAAAGACTGTGTTTATCATCATGTTAAGCTTTAAAAATAAAGTACGATTGATTGAAAATCATGAATTTTTCAAAAAACAATTAAGAGAAACTTTAAGATTCGCAAATTAATTGAAAAGTCCTAAACCACGACTATTCTACCTACCGAGATTAACCAAGGAGACGACCTTGGATTAACGCGATGCACGATTCCGACGCTTGGACCAAGCGAAGAAGAAAGAGAAAACCAGGTTTCCTGTCACCAATGTCCGCCAAGCAGATACAATTACGGAACAACTCCTAATGAAAAAAGCGGTTCTTAACCTGTACTCTTCATATGTTCGTAATTTATCTATCAGGAACACGATTCGAGGAAACAAAAACGAAAAAAAATTACCCTATTGAAAAATACTGGAAGCTTTTTGAAGTTGTTTTTCTAATAGTGGCAATAAGTTTCTTAAGAAGAACCCATAAAATTTTTATAAAGGTTTTTTTTAAGTATAATAGAACATCGAAAGAATCTGTTAAGTGTTTCGAAAACACTTTCGTATGTAAAGAAATGTGTTTATGTTTTTTGTTAAAAAATAAATATTTCTCTCTCAAAAATAAATTTGAATTGTTATAGCTTCAGAACTTTTTGACATATCCATTTGGCTTTAACTTTAAAAAATGAATATTCATTGCTCATTCGTAACATTTAGGTATTCATTTCAAAATTTGAAATATATACAAAATAGTGATACTTAGTGAGTGGGTTGGTTAGAGAAAAGGCTAAACAGTTGTCGTGTAGGCAATGAATAGAAGAATTTTGTCAATTTAGTGAAATGCTTTAAATAAAAAAAACCCAGATATTTACAAATATTAGGTTTGGTTTGGTTTAGTTTGAATTATCGTCGCACTAGAGCTACACGAGGGCTATTGGCGACGGGCGTCGTATTTTAGAACCACAGTCAAGTGTTGAGCCGACACCTGAGTAGGCACCCAACGCAACCGTTAAGGGCGACATCGTACGCAGCGTTAGGACTTTGAAGGATATTTAAAACGTGCTCTCCCTCTCCCACGGGTATTATTCGTCGGACATTTTGGGCTGCACGGGCCGTTTATAGGTCGGCAGTTATTTTGGTGATGTCCGGACCCGAACCTGGGACCATTCTAGGCGAATGCCTAACCGACTGGACTTCCCAGCCCCTAGTGCGTTGGTTAGAGAAAAGGCTAAACAGTTGTCGTGTAGGTAATGAATAGAAGAAATTTTGCCAATTTAGTGAAATGCTTTAAATAAAGACAAACCAGATATTTACAAATATTAGGTCTTAAGTGCTGCTATGATTACAAAGAAAATTAAACTATAATAAAAAATTATACCACTTTTCATAATTTGATATTTAATTAAATTTCCCGATGGATTATTCGTTAATTAAGAATTTTTTTATTACTTTAAATATTATTAAACCCAGTATTTAAATGGAGTAAGTTCAAGTGGGTTTGTGTGTCTTTGTTTAAAAAAAGTAAATGTTTTCTAATTATCTAAAGAGCTTTTCACACTTCTTTTTATCGTCATGCTTTTAGGAACCGAAAACTTTTGTGTATTTTGAAGAGTTATTAGGTTCGATAAAATACTAATCTTAAGATTAAATAGGATTATTATTTTTTGGACTGAGTGGAAAAAATTCCAATGGATAATGTTCTAAAAAAGTAATATAGATTGATTTTTTTCTAGTGATAAGATTTTTAAGGATTAAATCGTGAGGCGGGAATATCTCTTCAAAACATTATCCGAATTATTGCAATCCGAGCTGTTTTTTGGGTATTGTTTCGATTAAGTCTATTCAAAGTAATAAAGGAAATTAAAAGGTTGCAGACTAATAACAAAATTTAAAACTTTAGCCAAAAGTGCTTTGGATAATTTTAAACAGCTTACAAATTGCTATTTTGGTTCGAAATTGAGTATTTCTTTGCATTTTAATTATATTTTCTTTTAAACGTGTGTTTATTGGCATTTCTAACATCAAAAACTCATCTTTGTTAAATTATGCCGGAAGTGACGTAAAAAGTTAAATTTGACGAACTTTGGCTATTTTTACACTATTTAATCACAATAATGTAGAAATGATTATCTACTATGAAACTAAAATTTCAAACCTTAATTGAATGTTATACTAATAATCAAAAATCCAATTAATAAACTAAAGATTAATGATGCTTGGGTTAAACAAAGGTCGTTTTGAAACAAAAATATGACTAATAACACCATGTAATTATAAAACCGTTATTATGTTCAATTTTCCGATATCTTCACTATGACAGAAACAAATTCCAAACATCATTTAAAAAATAAATTAAACTAATTAACCGATAAATTATGACAAAAGAAGCCTTGGACCTCCAACAGGATTTCTTTCATCACGACATCATGCCATGACTCTCTTATGAATGGTTAAATTTAAGGAAGGAGTTATGTCCATTGAAGAATTTCCCCTTACGTTTTTTTCTTTTAACATTCTAGTTAAAGCAAAAACGGCTAAGGAAATTGTCCATGGACTTGAATTCTTTTTACATTTTGAGTTTCATATCTCCTCATGTTAAACCCATTGAGTTGGATCGATCCAAATACAATGGATCCGAAACCGTTTTCTGAATTGTTTTCCAATACGCATTGCATGTAACCTGCGGCTTCCAGTAAATAATAAAGCTAATGTAGACGTCAATAAATATCCGAAAGGGGAAATCGGACTTCACGGGCCATTTATTGAATATGGGTTCCTTTTCTTTTACCGATGCAAATCATAATGCAATCAGAAAACTAAAGGAAAGTAACGGAGGAATTGTTTTAATAGTGGAACAAACACACTTCTGACACCCACTGTATTATTTTTATAATATCGTGCAGAAAAACTAACTCTTTCAAATCGATAATCGTGGCGAAAGTGATGCTTTTAACGAAATCGTGTTTCAAAGTTACTTTTACGCACTAGTGCGACAAAGTGAATAAGAGCATCTGATTGGTGTAAAATTCTTTATTTGAACGTGATATTTATTCGGTGGCTTTGTGATTGGTGTAAAATTCTTTTTTTGAACGTGATTCTTTATTTGGCGTCTTATTTCCAATGCCAATCTAAGAAATACTTTTTGCACGTGATTTTAAAATAATCATTAAAAAAATAATCACCTTCAAATCATTTGAACGTGATAATAAAATAATTAATAAGCCAATCAGTAAATGCCAATTTAATAAATACTTTTTTTGCGCGTTATTATAAAAAAAATAGTGTATGGCAACACGTTGAAAATAGCCTTTTTTAAACTCGTGAATTTATTTCACTTGCTCGTACCCCGTTCGTGAAATAATTTATTCAACTCGTTTAAAAAAGCCTTACTTTTCACACTAGTTGCATAAATAACTATTTATTTACATTTCAATTTACTTTCTATTAAAAAATATTTTTCTTTTTTTTAATATTCAAAGGGAAAACATGAGAAAATGAGAAAACTATAAAAGAAAAATTGATGAATTATTTTAATAGGGGTACCCTTTAGACACGTACTATGTAATTTTATTCGTTTCAGTTCACCGATTTAATATTTGGTATCTGTTTAAGTTAAATATTTATATATTTGGTAACTGTTCAAGCTAAAATAAGATTGGAAAAGTAATTTTAGGCCCGTAAGCACATATTGTGTGACTCGAGTATTTTTTTTTTAACTGCTGCCACGTTTCTCTACAAAAAAGTAGAGTTTGGGATACAGTTAATGGATATAGTTAATAGCCTAAGCAGCTCTAGCTGCCAATTTTAACGGCTCCGTTTATGTTAAAGTGTGCCAAGCTTTAATTGTTTTGATAAAGCACAAACCAAATGAAACCTGAGTACCAAATAGTATATGGTACTCAAGGTTTCTTTTATTTGTAACATAATGAAATGACGTGGGTGACTGAAATTCTCTCATCCTAAACAATTTACATACTCTGGTCTCGAATCCGCGATTGTGGACTTATAAGAAAGGCACTTGTAATCTACATCTACTCTAATCTTCACTCTAATCTAATCTACAGCAAAGAACCATCTTAAGAATAAAAGTTAAAAAAATACTTGAAACATTAAAAAGTTGTACCACTCTTAAGGGGGAATGGGCGCGCTGGACCGGGGGTCTCCAAAGCAAAGTGCATCAGTGTTAATCCTATGGCGAAAAAAATATTTTCTCTGCCACATTTCTCCGTCTGTATTGAATATTTTTACAAGCGGATTTTTTATGTGATAAAGGTAGTTGACTTAAAGGTCCTGGCCTTTCTACTTTTTGAAATTGGTTCGTATATATTTTTTAATTTTCAATAAATAATTTTACACAAAATATTCGAAGCAATTACAAAAAGTGGGAAGATAGAGACCTGTAAGTTATCTACATTTATTATTAAAAAAAAAACCGTTTGTAAAAATACTCAATGTGATTCGGAGAAATGTGGCAGAGAAAATATTTATTTCTTCATTGGATTAACACTGAGGTACTTGAGTTTGGAGACCCGTGGTCCAGCGCGCCCATTCCCCCTTAAGCAGTTGCATGTCAATAAGAGCAAAAGAATTGCACCACTATCGAAAAAACCACATTAGACAGAGGGATTTCTTTGAATAAGACTCTGGAATTTTGCAGATTTTGTTGTTTGATAACTATTTAAATGGGCTTGCACAAAAGACCTTTGTTGTGAGCATGATTCGCCTTTAAGGAAAATGACTTTCCCAGCTGCGGTTTAAAACTGTTTGCGTTTATGTTTCGAATCAAACACTTAATATTTTGTTAAAGTGTATTTTAAGAGAGGTATCTCTCTAATGGACAATTAGGTATCGAGTTTTTTTCCTGGAAAGTGTAATGTAAGAATTATCGTAAGCAACATTGTTTAATCCTTTTATGAAACACTAGCTTTCTAAACCCGCGTCGCACGGGTTAACCTTTAATAACGGTGATTTGTTTTGATATAGCTATAATAAAATGGCCGGTCTGTTCATTGGCGACTTTTGGCGATCTTTAAAATGTAACAACCCAACTGTGGTAATCATTACACAATCAATAAATGAAATAAAATAATGATAGTCAAATAAAAATCCTACAAATCAAACCCTCTAGATTTTTCGTGTTTATACTCAATTTTCTCTTGCGCTTAAGTTTCATTTAAATTAAATTAAAAGTTGAAATTGAATTCGTGTTCATTTTTAACAGCACTTTTTACTGTATTTTCATGTTTATCACGGATCACGTCAAGCCCATGTTTCGGCCCGGCCCATGTGTTTTCAAGCTCCAGTTTTGGTCTTTCACTCTCAGGTGGAGGACGTATTTTTGAAAATAATTATATTAATAAAAAATCATAATCAAATATGAAAAAAAAAACTAATCCCCAGGTGCACACGTAGGTATTATATGGAATCTATATTAAAATTTTCGAATTTTTTCGATTAGTATAAGTAGGTTTTTCACGATCCACAGACAAACAGACAGACTCTTTCTTTTATTACTATAGATTGTGGAGGACGTATTTTTGAAAATAATTATATTAATAAAAAATCATAATCAAATATGACAAAAAAACTAATCCCCAGGTGCACACGTAGGTATTACATGGAATCTATATTAAAATTTTCGAATTTTTTCGATTAGTATAAGTAGGTTTTCACGATCCACAGACAAACAGACTCTTTCTTTTATTACTATAGATTGTGGAGGACGTATTTTTGAAAATAATTATATTAATAAAAAATCATAATCAAATATGACAAAAAAACTAATCCCCAGGTGCACACGTAGGTATTACATGGAATCTATATTAAAATTTTCGAATTTTTTCGATTAGTATAAGTAGGTTTTTCACGATCCACAGACAAACAGACAGACTCTTTCTTTTATTACTATAGATTGTGGAGGACGTATTTTTGAAAATAATTATATTAATAAAAAATCATAATCAAATATGAAAAAAAACTAATCCTCAGGTGCACACGTAGGTATTACATGGAATCTATATTAAAATTTTCGAATTTTTTCGATTAGTATAAGTAGGTTTTTCACGATCCACAGACAAACAGACAGACTCTTTCTTTTATTACTATAGATTGTGGAGGACGTATTTTTGAAAATAATTATATTAATAAAAAATCATAATCAAATATGAAAAAAAACTAATCCTCAGGTGCACACGTAGGTATTACATGGAATCTATATTAAAATTTTCGAATTTTTTCGATTAGTATAAGTAGGTTTTTCACGATCCACAGACAAACAGACTCTTTCTTTTATTACTATAGATTGTGGAGGACGTATTTTTGAAAATAATTATATTAATAAAAAATCATAATCAAATATGACAAAAAAAACTAATCCCCAGGTGCACACGTAGGTATTACATGGAATCTATATTAAAATTTTCGAATTTTTTCGATTAGTATAAGTAGGTTTTTCACGATCCACAGACAAACAGACTCTTTCTTTTATTACTATAGATTGTGGAGGACGTATTTTTGAAAATAATTATATTAATAAAAAATCATAATCAAATATGACAAAAAAACTAATCCTCAGGTGCACACGTAGGTATTACATGGAATCTATATGAAAATTTTCGAATTTTTTCGATTAGTATAAGTAGGTTTTTCACGATCCACAGACAAACAGACTCTTTCTTTTATTACTATAGATTGTGGAGGACGTATTTTTGAAAATAATTATATTAATAAAAAATCATAATCAAATATGACAAAAAAACTAATCCCCAGGTGCACACGTAGGTATTACATGGAATCTATATTAAAATTTTCGAATTTTTTCGATTAGTATAAGTAGGTTTTTCACGATCCACAGACAAACAGACTCTTTCTTTTATTACTATAGATTGTGGAGGACGTATTTTTGAAAATAATTATATTAATAAAAAATCATAATCAAATATGACAAAAAAACTAATCCCCAGGTGCACACGTAGGTATTACATGGAATCTATATGAAAATTTTCGAATTTTTTCGATTAGTATAAGTAGGTTTTTCACGATCCACAGACAAACAGACAGACTCTTTCTTTTATTACTATAGATTGTGGAGGACGTATTTTTGAAAATAATTATATTAATAAAAAATCATAATCAAATATGAAAAAAAACTAATCCTCAGGTGCACACGTAGGTATTACATGGAATCTATATTAAAATTTTCGAATTTTTTCGATTAGTATAAGTAGGTTTTTCACGATCCACAGACAAACAGACAGACTCTTTCTTTTATTACTATAGATTGTGGAGGACGTATTTTTGAAAATAATTATATTAATAAACCAAAAATCATAATCAAATATGAAAAAAAACTAATCCTCAGGTGCACACGTAGGTATTACATGGAATCTATATTAAAATTTTCGAATTTTTTCGATTAGTATAAGTAGTTTTTTCACGATCCACAGACAAACAGACAGACTCTTTCTTTTATTACTATAGATTGTTTGATATTTGTTTTATTTCATTTTCTTTAAATTATTTTCATTTCATTGGAAACTTAATCAAAAATGCACATATTTATCAAACCGCAGTCGGTTTAAATTGAATATTCAGTTGTTTGTAGCAACATAAATAACTGTAGAGTTTTTAAAATATCTAAGTTTGAGTTATTTTTAACATCAAGTTAACTTAAATAAAATGGGAAAATGAGGGTTTAATAAAGTTTACTTGAAACATTATACCCTGCCAAAGTATAGAACATAACAAATTGAATTTGAAATTGGATTGCGATTTGAAATTTGAAACCTCTTTAGTTCATTTTATTTCATTGTTCAACAAAGATATTTTGATACAAAAATATTAGATATTTAAAATGAAAACGCATAAATAATGGCTCAATAGCATGATAAGAAATGTTTTAGTTTAAAATATGGAATTTTTATTTTCAAGTATACAGCCTTCAAATAATATTGTCCTTTAAAAAGTCTTTTAAAAAACTTTCTTCAATTCATATTAAATTTTAATAAATTTAAAAGGTAATTTAATACAAACAAAATTATAATTTATGCTCTTTTCAATAAGAAATGAATAGAATATTTTAAATTAAAATAAATATCGGGATTTTTTTAAAATCAAAATAATAAAAGAGTTTGAGAAAAACTCTTAAAAATGCGCTGTGGTTTGTGTTACATACCTGTGGTGTTTTATTGACGCAGATAAATGAATAGAATAATTTAAATTAAAATAAATATCAGGATTTCTTTTTAAATAAAAATAGTAAAAGAGTTTGAGAGAAACTCTTAAAAAAACTCGTTTGTGTTACATACCTGTGGTGTTTTATTGACGCAGATAAATAAATAGAATAATTTAAATTAAAATAAATATCAGGATTTCTTTTTAAATAAAAATAGTAAAAGAGTTTGAGAGAAACTCTTAAAAAAACTCGTTTGTGTTACATACCTGTGGTGTTTTAATGACGCAAGTTCTAACTGAAAAAATTTGGCATTTATGATTTAAGTTATAATTTTATTAGCATAGTTAACATTTCATAAAAACGTTTGCCCATCTTAAAATTTAACTTATTTCCCCCCTTCCCCTACATTGCATTCACAGATATGTTTTTTTTTAAAACTTAGTTTTCAGAGATCAAGAAGTATTAATATTTAAACGTTGCCCATACATCTACTATCTAGTCTAACTATTATCAAAATAATCAAAAACTGCCCTTTCAGCCTTTACTTTAAGGCACCAAGAAGTCAAATTTAAAAAAAAATACATTTTTTTAATGTAATTTGAAAGTCCATTTCCTTTCTTTCTAATACTTTTTAAATCTTGTTTCTATGTAACTAGAAGTATTAAAAAAATATTCTATGAATGCGAGAGTGTGATAATTTATATACACTACTAGTACCATTTTCGCTATATCTACATTGGTTTGGCAAGTCGTGTACCTTTTCAGAACCTACATTTTTAGCTTGCACATTTTACAGTATGTTTTGTAACACACGTAACTATACTTTAAGCTCTATTAAAGATATTAAAAACTTAATCTTGCTAATCGTAATTTTTCTGTAAATTCAAAGACAAATACTAAATCCAAGCTTCAGTGTAGTAGGGTGTTGACGCATATTAGACACCAAATTTATGTATGTGGCTATAATAAGTCCTGAGAAAAGGTACATCAAAAAAGAGATTTTTAACATGGAAATTATAGGAGTTTCTGCGGGTTTTCGGGTGCCCTTAATACTTCAAAGTACACTTTTTAGTCAGCTGAAATTGAAAAACAAAATAAATAAAATCCTAAAGAAAATCCTAAATCCAAATAAATTCTTCCCCCGTCTCTTTTAAAAACCAAACTCCCGATTCACTTCTGTCGTCACGGGTCAACCGAGCTGTCGGTTCAAAACGACATCCCACGTGACACAAATCGCCAGATGCAGCCGACTGTGTCAAAACACCATTTGGCGAAGCATCCTCGCCACCCCATTTTTAGTTGGCGATCAATAGATGCTCGTCGTTGACTCGAATTGTGTTTTAAGTTTGACCGAAAAGAATTGTGAGTCAATGCCTTATTTTAAAAATAAATTTATAAAGTTAAATTTTTTCTTGATAAAAATGGGTCCTACGATGAATTGAAATAAAGAAAATACGTTTTATTGAAACAAATGGTATCTTATTGGTTAGATATTAGGAATTTTGCACTATTTTTGTATGTTCATGTGTACAATCAAACACTAAAATAAAAGCCATAGCTCTGAATCTAAGCAAATAATGGTGCACACGATATGTCGTTTTACTTGAAGTTATTTAAAAATTTGAGTTTTACTTAACTAACATAAACTTATTTAAAATTATTAATAAAATTGAACAGCATGATATTCTTGGTCTTTTATGCATTGGGAATTTTGCATCAAAGTAGGGATGCGACTAAGATATTCCTTTACTATTTAGTTTGCACTAACTCCCTGTAATTTAGAATGTTTGTATATAAATCAACATTGCGGGCCTTGGGGAGCCTAGTGGTTGAGATCTCGGTCTCGGGATCGAGTCTCGACACCTCAGAAGACCCACATATGCGGAGTACGTGCTAGTTTAATCTGTTGGGTCCGAAAGTCCTGTGGTCGGTCATTGCGCAGTTTACCACGGGTACAGGTCCTTGGAGACTATTTCCCTCCCCTTCAGGGACATGTCTAAATTGTAAAGGAGGCGATAGATGGCAGCATTTGTCTGGTATGTGTGTGTATGTCGTGTCCGTCCTTCTTGACGAAGGTTTATAAGCGGGTCTTTGTGACCAAGCACACAAGCCTGAAAATATATGTCTACCAACCAACCAACCAAATCAACATTGAACGCTTTTTCTTCACATGTAAGAGAAAAGTTTAAACCTATTCCAGGAAAAAAAAAATCTAAAATTTAACTTGCACCAATTCAAACTTTTAAGTGCAGTTCTAAGGGTGCAGAATTGGAATAATCAGGCAAAATGACTTTTGGGGCAGCTATACTGCAAATGTTTTGTTGTCGCGACTCTGACAATTTAGGAGAGTACAAATTTAGCGACTCTAGTCCAACGTTATACCACACGACACACTCAAACTATGCCCGTTGGTACTTTTCAGATTACCGCGAATTATTTGTCGCCAGGTTTTGTAGCAAACATTGAGCTAGAAGGAAAACTGGAGTGAGGTGTGTGATTCACTGAACAGGGCAGCAAACGAGCCGGTTCAATAACGAAACGCGGAGGAATACACGGCACTGCAGCAGAAACGAACCGGGCAGAAAACCTAGAAACGTGGCCTATTTTGCTATTGGGTTCGTCTTCGCTGGTTCTTAGTTAGTGATCCACATGGTTATTTCTTAAAAAAAGTTGGAATGTAAAGTTCAAGAAAGTTAATTCTTTCGAACTAAAAATGTTAAATACATTTAGGAGCCCAAGTCAATATGATAGAGGGGTCTCATACAAGTGTAGGGAAAATAGTCCTTTTCTGCCCGGTTCGCTCAAAAGGGTGTGAGTGGGTTTTCGGCTCGCTGACACTTCACTCCAGTTTCCCTTCTAGCTCAATGGAAGCAAAATCTTTCTCTCGGCGCTGCCTCGGGCAGATTCAAGAAAGTTAATTCTTTCGAACTAAAAATGTTAAATACATTTAGGAGCCCAAGTCAATATGATAGAGGGGTCTCATACAAGCATTGCATACAGGTAGGGAAATAGTCTTTCTGCGGTTCGCTCAAGGGTGTGATGTTTTCGGTCGCGACATACTCAGTTCCTTCTAGTCATGAAGCAAATCTTTCTTCGCGCTGACTCGGCATTCAGAAGTTTCTTCGAACTAAATGTAAAACATTAGAGCAGTCAATATGATAGGGGTCTCATACAAGATTGCACGGTTAGGAAAATGTCTTCGCCCGTCGCTCAAAGTGTGATGGTTTTCGGCTCGTGACACTTCACTCCAGTTTCCCTTCTAGCTCAATGAAGCACTATCTTTCTCTCGGCGCTGACTCGGGCAGAGTTTTGGTCGTTGCAACGTGATTAATTAGCACCTCTTAATTGAATTGGGTCACGGAGAAAGAGTCTCGATCTTCTGGGGAACTGCGTGAGAATCAAAGCTTAATGCGAAATCGGGAGCAAAATGTCTTACCGGCCGACCCGGCGGCGCAACGGTTAGGGAGCTAGCCTTTGGAGCCGCTGGGTTCGGGTTCAAATCCCGGTAAGGCATGGATGTTTGTGTTGTCGAGTATATGCGGAGTACGTGCTCGTTAAATCGGTTGGGTCCGAAAATCCTGTGGGCGGTCATTGCGTAGTTTTAAACGGGTACAGACCCCTGGAGACTATTTCCCTCCCTTCAGGGACATGTCTAAATTGTGGAGGTTGCTATAGATGGCAGCATCTGTCTTGTATGTGTGTGTATGTCGTGTCCGTCCTTCTGACGATGGTTTATAAGCGGGTCTTTGTGACCAAGCACACAAGCCTGGAAATATATGTCTACCAACCAATGTCTTGCTGCGTAATTATTGTTTATGGATGAAAATACTGGTCTGGCTTGATTTTCTTATCAATGTTAATAAAGATAAACTTACTCTGACAAATGTGTAGGAAATAATGACAATTATCGATTTAAAAAAGATGTTATTGAAGAAAGTATAAAGCTATATTATCTAAAAATATCCTTTGTATCAAGCTAACAAATCTGAAACATTTATTCTTTAAAAAGTTAGGGAAAATATGTTTTTTTTAAAAGAACAATTAAAACTATTTGAATTCCTTTCATAAAAGACTTTGATTTATAAAATTGCTATAAGGTAATGGTAAATATTGATATAAATATAGCTGCATTAAACCAACACGATTTCTCAAACAAGTGCCGAGTTAAATAAACTTTCTACCGTGACCTACGTGGGCACAATATCATAGAAACTGAAAAGCTTGTTAAAAAACTTTTGTTGGTTTGATTTTCAAGGACTTTTTAACAAAGAAAGCTGCTGAAAAATTATGTGACTAACCCAATGTAAACTTATCGGTGCACTCTTGAAATATTTTAGATGGATATTTATGTGCAAATCGATAAACATATGCAGCAGGTTTTTGAAGTGTAAGTGAAACAACTCCAATAAGTTTTTTTCGTGGATTTATGACTTATAGTAATCGGAAGAAGTTTATGAGATATTGGTCGTAAACTGTTGATCGTAAATAAAACATCAACAGTTTATGCACGTCATACCTAAGTCTGAATACTTTATTATTCAAATAAATAAATAAATAGATAGATAGATAGATAGATAGTACAGACAGACAGACAGGCAGGCAGGCAGGCAGGCAGGCAGGCAGACAGACAGACAGACAGACAGACAGACAGACAGACAGTCAGAATGAATGAATAAATGAAACTGGTACACTGACTCTGAAACTGCATCTGTAGAAGTTGTTTTTCCTTTGGGGTAGTGTAAAAGCAGAAAAAACAAGCATTTTTGTTTTAAAATGTGCACCTGTATTGACTAGAACTATATCTGTAAAAGTTGTTTTTCCTTTAGGGTAGTGTAATAGCAGAAAAAACAAGCATTTTTCTTTCAATTTGTCATTTTTTTGTCATTGAAACATATCTTAACAAATATTTAAATAAAGATCCAAAAGTTATCCTGACCAGTCATATTCTGATAAATACATTCAAAACTTCAATATTCTGATATTTTTAATGAAAAATGAAGGTAACTGTATATTTGGCCAATGGGTGAAATCGGGGCTTTTGGTTTTTTTTGTAAAATATCCAAATGTATCAAAACGTAAGATTTTTTTTTTTACTGTTTTAGTATATTTACGTATTTTCATTCTTAAATTCCTTGAGAAAACTAACTTTTTAGCATTACAAACTTAACATTTTTTGCTTTTTTCACATCTTTCTAAACAATACAGTTATCGCAAATTAGATGATTATTGTCACTAACATTTAAGAGATGTAATAGATTATTAGATTTTATAAATTATAATAGCAATAAAAAAATAAAGAGATAATTTTTATTTTTCTCTTTTTGGAGGGAGGCAATGGGCATAAAAAATGCAAAGAAAAACATTAAACACTGTGAATAATTCCTCACCAGATCAAGAATTAAAAGAATACTTCCTACAATCACTTGTCACCACTCTTCTAAGTAAAGAAAGAGTCTCACGAAGTAATTTTACCGAAATAACAGAATCCAACTCATTCTTCCATTAATTCAACCCAACTTCGGAAACAAACTGCATTCCATCAGTAACAAGGCCCTAGGAACTCACAGGGGGGTGGGGGGGGAAGGGTAGGTACATATATTTTCCGGCTTGTGTGCTTGATCAGAGACCCGCTTATGAGGCCTTCATCAAGTAAGTCAGACACAGAAAGAATTTTTACTGTCACAGAGAAAGGAAATACACCCAGGGCGAAGGCAGAAATCAAACCCGCACCCGTTACAGCGCGCAGACTGCTAGCGTAATGCTCCAAACCACTCGGCCATCCGGGTCCCCGACTCACAGGGTATCTTATGAGAAAACCGTGGTAGAAGACTGTTTGCTTGAAATTACATTGAATTGGTATCAGATCGATACGCAAAAGATTGCTTTTGGTTGTGGGTGGGAGGAAAAGCCCCTTGACACTGGAAGATTTAACGCGGGAGTAAAAAATTTTGTTGAAAAAAATGGATGAAAAACCGCTGGATCGGAAATAATTCTTTGTGGCGGCATCCGGAATAAGAAGAGACTCCTCGGAGTTGGGGTTTCTTTTGGATTGTGTTTCTGTTGGGATAAATTCAGGATTAAAGAAATTCAAATCATACTAATGATTTGTATAGGTTATTCACACCAACAAAGTGTTTTTCAAATGCTTTGTTTAGGTAAATCACACCAAGCAACCATGTAAAAAATGATTTGTAAAGGTTACTCTCACCAAACAACCATTTAGAAGATGATTCATTTATGTAATTCACACCAACAAACCATTAAGTAAATTATTTTTTTATGTTAATTCACAACAGAAAATCATTGAGAGGGATTGTCAGTCCCATAGAGCTAATGCATTAGTTTTGGAATCACAATTTCCGCAAAAGTTTTGCTTTGCCATGTTAGCCCTTTTTCCCCAGGTATGGGAATCAACATAACATCGAAATGAAATAAATTTGAAACGAAAAAGGTGTCTAGTTATTTAATTATATATTTTGGAAGTTTTAAAATGTCCCAAATGCCCAGCAGATAGCGACACTATTTTTAAACTTTATCAACTAATAATTAAATAACCGGATATGTTATTTTCTTTTCAATTTTGTTTTAAATTGATGTTATGATGATTCCCATACCTGGTAAAAATGGGATAACATGGCAAAGCAATTCTTTTGCAAAAGTTGTGATTTCAAAACTAAGGCATTAGCTCTATAGGACTGACAGTCCCTCTTAAGCAAATAATTGTTTTAGGTCATTCTGACCAACAAACAATTTTGGCCGTGACAACATTGTTTTAGGTCATTCTGACCAACAAACAATTTTTATAAAGTAAAAGTCAACAACGTAATAGATTTGTTCCCTTCCCTTTCCCCCATCACCCCGTTCATTTAATTTTTCAGCTCAAGCTGTAACTGTCGTAGACAAACGAAAATAGTTTCGTACTCTAGCCAATGAATGAGATTCATTAACTTCATAAGATCACTATCAGTATTTCAAATATTGCAAATTTTAAACTAATTAGAATATCATTACAATACGCAATTTGTTAGGTTAATTTAGTAATTTTATGGTTTTTAGAAATTGTTAATTAAAACTAAATTCTAAAAAATTAGGGTCGGTTTCAAATATATAATTATTAGTCCTACAATATCTTACAATTTATTCTACATTCTTTTGACTCATGGTAATGGATTAATTAATGGCTTGAAAGTTTCATTAAATATATTACTATAGATTTGAAATGACAACAGCATTGAGAATGTGTTATACGGTATCAGATTTTTTCCCCACTACACGTTTCTTTGTATTTCTCCATTTTTTTAACCTTAATTTTTCTTGACGCTGCGCAGAAAATGTGTTTTTGATTGATACAGTTGTATAAATATAATTCTTTCAGCAAGAGTTGTTGTTTTTGTTGGTGTGTGTAGAGAAATATCAAATATTAAATGTTCAGATGTTTTGATGCTTCTTTCAGGCTGAGATAGTTGTTGGCTCTGTCACGGCCGACTCAACTAATAAACCCATAAGAACTCTCTGTGTCGTAAAACTCTTCGTTTGGTTCTGGTTATCAGCTGTTCCGAAAGAGAGGTACGAAAACCGTTAAGAATCTGATATTAAAGTCAGATGCACTAGAATAGGTTTCGTACATTTTCTTCGGGAATGTCAACAATCCAAATCCGACGGTTACAATGACGTCACAAAGAGCATCTGTGGCATTAAAGTTGAGTAGACCATGGCTCAAGCATCGTCCCAAATGGTTCGTACAAAAATAAAAGAATATTCCTAAGTACATCCGGTGGAGTTGTATAGATAACTTTCGAACAAGCTTTTCTTCTGCTAAGGAATCACGTTGGATGGCGGATAATGTTAAAAACGAATAGATGCAAAAAAAGCATTAACTCAAGGAGAATATGGATCCCTTTGTGTAAATATGTTTGTAAGCATTAAAATTTGTTTTATCATTCATAGCTTGATGCGTTTTATGTTATTTTTATCGTTTTATTACGGATCAGTTGTTGATTTTCATTCTGCAACTGACCCGTTTAGAGTATAACGTTAATCTCACCGAAAATATCTTAAACAACTTTAAGTAATTTAAAAATTATCAAACAAATTAATTAGAATTCAGAACTAACAAGAAGTTCTTAAAGAACTAAAATAGCCTACTTTCATGTTACTTAACCCTTTCAGTCCCAATGACATTTGCCACAATCATTTTAGAATTTTTTTTAAGATCGTCTATAGCCATTTATGTAATAAAACAGCGCATCATTCGATTCTTCAAACTTCTTTCTATTAGAAAATAATTTTTGTAATCCCAACAGATGTCAGCCCTATTATTTTTTTTAATTATGATCAGAAACATGATGATGCCAAATGGCATCACTGGGACTGAAAGGCTTAAATACTTACTGAAATTCTAACCGGGAAACAACTAGGTTCCTAACAGTAAATATCATCAACAACAGTTTCTACACTAGATTTATACACATTCGAAAAAAATCGCTAAACACAGTATCCGGATACAATTTAAACTTCTAAAAGCCAAAATCAACTATTTTACTTTATATTCTTTCGCAAATTAACCTAATATTATTTATCATCTGCGCGATTTATTTATAGTTCGAAGAATAATTAAATATTTATTAATAACAAAAGTAATGAAACTTCTCCAAACTGCATTAAAAGCAAGTAGGTTTGTTACAGAATCTGTCACTTAAACCACTTCCACACAATATTTGTGCTCAACAAAAAATCGAACTATTTATACACTTTAGAAAGAAATTCGCCAAACAGGGCCTTTAACTAATAATTTATTTCTAATTCAAACTTTTAAACACCAAAATTAATTATTTTTATAATTTTTTTTTTCAAATTAATATTTACTCATTATCGTTTGCTAAATTTGTTTGAAATTCGAAGAATGTTTATGCATTTTTTAAAATAAATATCTCTTACTCGCCACAATTGCTCATGGTAATTAACTTTCTTTCGAAAAAGAGAAGAATAAACAATTAGTAAATTGATATTTTAAAAATAAAAGTGAATTTTTGCATATTTTTTTATTCAAAGTTAGAATTTGCTATGCATCTTTAATCATACATAATGAACCATCAAAAGAACTCTATTGTGATATGACATCAATCCAAACTGAATAATATCACATTAATAAATTTTTTTTCAAGAGTTTTATTTTTATTTTAAATAAAGTTTCTCGTACGTTTGACGAAATTGCAACAGTTAAAATATTGAATGAAAATGGAATTTACATGTTATTTAAATGTAGATCAAATTTTTAGTTATTTAAATTTTAAATATACTTCTAATTTAAATTTTTTAATGAAATTTGGGATGTAACCTAGTCTGTTTTTTTGCTTCAAAATGACGTATCCCACTTTTTTGTACGACTTTCCGTTCGTTCTGTGAAAGTGGGTGACAGACGGACGGATGTATTGAACGATTATAATACATTCCACTTTTTACGTTATAAACGTAGTGTGGAAGCTAAAATAAGAAATGTAAATTAAAACTAAGCATAATTGAATGCAAAAAATATGCCTTGCCGCTTTCTTGGTAAACAATTAATGAACAATCAAAGAATCACATTGTGCTACATTTTATGACGTCATTCCAAACTGATTCATGAAAAAATTAGTTTTCTGCTAATATTTTTAAATAAAGTTTCTCATGCCCTTTTCGATTTGGCAACAGTGTTTTAAATGACTCAAAATTGAATTTCAATGCTAATTCAATGGGAAATTCACCGACAGATAGTAGATTTATGTCCGTCCGGACGTACAGACAGGCGGACATAAAGTATGAAAGTTGGGTCTCTGAGGTCATAGCTCTCTAACAATTTTTTTTAAGATTCGATGGATAGAACCGATTTTGAAAGGGGGGTACGGACAGACGGACATTGACCGTATGTTAATACCTACTTTTCATTTTTTTTAATTCTTTCAAATTAAAAAAAGAAAAGTAGGCTAAAAATGCGTACTTTTCCATTTCGTAGGCCCAAGCGAAAAAGTCGCCAATAATTTCCGTTTGGCAAGATTTATGTTTTGAAATAGAGAAGTGCCAAAAATATGTTTCGCTTGAAATGAACCTATATACTGTTACAGTTAGAAGGCATCAAAGTAATATTCAATAACAAATCTCATATTATTTAAAAACAAGTAAAATGAATTATTATTGACGAATCCTTTAATTTTTATAATTTATTGTTCTTTATAATTTTCCTGTTGAAATCGTTTTTATAATTTACTCGTAGTTAATATTGTTACAAATAAAAATCTCAAGTGAAGATTTCAAATTCCGCCAGTAGATAACACTAGTCTGGTCTAGTTTTCTTTGACATCAGTCACAATTTTTTGTTTTTTAGCAACACCAAGACCTCTTGAAGTTTTTAGTAGCGCTAAGTGCTATTGATGGTTAACTTTATGTTCTTGTTGGACACAATAAGTCCAGAAATGGTTGACTTGTTACAAAACAAAAATACATAAATCTTGTCTTTATTTTATTGCAACGACGCGTAGTAGTAACATAATAGAAAGATCACAGACTGGTTTGATATACTTGTAACTGATCCTTTATTTCCCCTAGGATCAATTTCAACGATATAGTATACTAGCTGTATAAAACCGGTGTAGCACGGGTGTACCCTTACGGTGACTGTTTTTTTATGTAAACTTTTATTTTATACCAATTGATCCCCTCTCCACTGGTCAGTACTCCATCAGTATATTATACTTTCCTCCTATTCTAATATCAGCATTAATTTAAAAATAAAGAAGTCCAATTGTATCCAGGGCTTTCTAGGAGTTAGATGGCTTTCCCATAGGCCCTGTTAAAATTGCCAGAATAGCTATGATATATTGGCCAGTTTCTGTTTACCCTCTTACACCCGAAAATTCCCAAAATATAGTTAACATTCCACTCCATATTCGACCACTAGACAGGTCTGGGGATCCCAATCGGTAAAAACGTTCGCTTTGCATGCAATAGGTCCCAGATTCGGGTCCGGCCATCATCAAAATAACTGCCGACCTATAAACGGCCCATGGAGCCAAAAATGCCAGATGTCCCGAATAATACCCCGTGTGGTGGGAGTGGTTCACTTGAAAACTACACCTTGAAAACTAACATGCTGAATATACTGTTTAAAGCTGATTCTAAAACTTGGTAAACATCCGTACCAGAAGAGCAATTTAGTCGGTTATATTGGCAATGCTTATTGACGATTTCTTAACTATTTGTTCAATGTATTCAACTGCTTAACTAATGTGAGAAGTTGGTATATTCAACAAAAGCTGCAGTTACTGCTTTTTCAAAGGAACAAAGTTAAAAGTCTTGTTTTTACGAAGTTAAACGTTACTTGTTATAAAAAACAATTCGCAATTCGAATGTAGTTTTTTAAGGTTTACCTGCTATTGTTTTTATTTTTCATCTCTTGATGATGTATTTCGATGATATCCAGTCAATCTGTTCTCATGTCACTTTTATTGATATTTTATTGCTTAAATGTACTCGAAAAACAGACTAATCTCAACCGTAAAACGTTTCTATAGTACTATGTCATTTATCCATAAAGAACCAAATTTTGAGAACCTTAAAAAAAATATCCAAGTGAAAAATATGTTGTCCAAATTTGGTAGTCGTTAGCAGTTTTGTTCATGTGTTTTTCTTACAATTTAGATGACGTGTATACGTACTTTCAATAACAACTAAAATCTTAAACCGTGTTTTTCTCGGAAACTTATTTCTGAGCTTTTCACCTACGTCGAACCACTAAGGCTCAGAGGAAAATCATCCTATTAAGGTTATTTTTCTTTTGTGTTATTCCATATAATGTAGTAAACAAACCAATGGTGAGTTTTTATGAAATATGATTGTCTAAGTTTAAAAACAAAAATACATTTAACATTGAAAATGCATTCTTTTTCTCAAAAAATGGAGTGTCCTTGACAATTAATTCTGCCAAAAAAATATTGTTGATTATTTTCAAAATGTCTCACCATTTTTTGTTCTACACACGTGTATAATGATGTAAAAAACAAGTTAGACTTGAATCTATAAAATTAAGGGAGGAGTAGGACTTTAAATATTTGGAAAAATCGGGGAAAAATGTCAACTTTTTTGTCCATAAACTAAAAAAAAAAAAATAATAATAATAATAAAATTGTAGCGTAGTTGTTCTAATATTCATACTTTTCAACTATGCTGAAAATTTTAAGTGAAAATATCAAGAAGTAAAATATTAAGCCCTTCAAGGTACGGGTCTACCTTAAGTGTTTCGCACAACGCTTTTGAATAAAATGAAATGCTTATTTGTTTCTTGTTATGAAAAATAAATATCCTTCTCAAAAATGAATAAAATTTGAATTGTTATAACTTTTTGACTGAAATAACAGTTGGATAAAATAGGTTTTGAACTATAAACACTATTTGAACATTTATTTATTCCATGTGATATGAAGAGATCCATTTGAAATTTTAAATGTGCACAAAATATGCCACTCAATCTGGGTTGGTTAGAGTAATAGCTCACATAGTCAGCGTTAAACGTCAACCGGGTAATGAATAGAAGTCCTTTTGTTAGTTTATTTAAATGTTTTTAAGGGGACGCGGTACCCAAAAAATTAAATCCAGTATTTTTATCGCTAGCATTCCAGTTAAACTATTTTACAAAGAACTGACATTCAATAAACATATACGAAAAAATAATAAATATTGAAACGTAAGTTTTTTTTTTTAAATTTACAAATTTACAAATTTTAACGTTTTTTTTCTTCAAAATGCTACTCCTCCTACAGTTTAAAGAATTTTTTAATGGATTTCTTTTCAAAATGTTCCCAAAACATCTATTAATAAAAGTTGGTATGGATATTGAGCTATCAGTTAAACAAAAACAGTTATGTAGCTTTATGTATAAAAATAACAAAAAAATTAAAATTCATCATTTAAAAAAAAAAACTATTCACACTACACCTTATCCCAGACCAATGTTTGTTGAACGTATATGTCTCAACACAGGAAAAAAATTTTGGAGTTCTATATTAATTTACCTAAAAGCCTTAGGGTTTTAACCATTCACAAGCGGAAAAAATTAAAAAATTAAAAAATCAACATAAATTTTCCAAAACCATTTTATCAAACCACAATATAATTTTCAATAAATCTCCACCATTATAAAGGATTCCTTCTTTTTTTGCAATATCCTTAGCTAACAGCATTCGAGTATGTTTAATTATTTTCAGGGAAGTCCTAAATTTTGGGTACCGCGTCCCCTTATTAAATACAAACCATGAGATTCACAAATATTAGTTCTTTATTAGCGCTGCAATGCTTAATAAGAGTATGTTTTCATGTATAAATACACACATTTATTATTTTCATTATCGAAACTTAATGTATCAAAGAAACAAAAATTAACAAAATACAGACCAATACACATGTTTTACATAAATTAGTTAAAATCAAATAAAAGTTTTCAATAAAATCTTTCATATAATTTCTTAATGTAACTTTATTTTGTTTTATCTCAGTAAAACTAAATTGCAAAGGTTTTTTTCTTCACGAACTGAAGACTATTTCTATCATTACAAGGAAAATTAAACTATAATAAAAAATTATTCAGCATTTTTAATTTTAATATTTAATTGAATTTCCCGATGGATTACTCGTTAATTCAAGTGGATTTTTGTGTGTTTGTTTAAAAAAAAGTTAATGTTTTCTAATTATCTTAAGATCTTTTCACACTTTTTTTTTTATCGTCATGCTTTTAGAAACCGTAAACTCGTTTGTATTTTGTTGAGTTATTGGGTTCGACAAAACACTCATCTTAAGATTAAATAGGATTATTATTTTTTGAAATGTGCAGAAAAAAGTGCAATATACAATGTTATAAGGTTGATAAAGATTGATTTTATTTTTCTCGTGAAAAGATTTTTAAGGATTAAAACGTTAAGCTGGAATATCTTTTTAAAACTATTCGAATTATCGCAATGTGAACTGGATAACTGTGTATTGTTTCTATTAAGTCTATTCAAATAAATAAGAATTATTGAAAATAAAATAAAGTAAATGGTTACATGAAGTTTTGCGTAATATTCTATTAAAAATTGCAGATGATAAAAAACATGGACAAATAATATGCAAAATAAGTTATTATGATTGTAACTGATGAATATAATATTTTAAAAAGGTTTTGTATCGAAAAATTTATTTAACTGAGACTTAGATTGAATAGTTCCAATTAAATTAAATTTCGGAACTTTTTAAAAAGCAAAAGGGTGTGAGAGTATCTCTTAAATATGTGCTAAGGTTTGTGTTGCATAGAAGTGATATTTTAATGACTTCACCATGGTACTTCAGTTTTATTTTCGAATAGACGTTAAAACAAACATAAGCTACAACTTAATTAAATGACCGAACTTGTTTCAAAATCTAAAATTCCAAATAAATAAAAAAATGTATGACATTTATAAGTTAGAATTTCACAAGTATCGTTGCCATTTTACAAAACCTTATGCTTATCTTAGAATTTAACACCCTAACATTGCATTCACGGATACGTCTTTAATAATCTAACTTAAGAGATCAAGAACCATTAATTTTAAAACGCTGACAAATACATCTACTATCTAGTACACTTCTAAAAACATTACTTCTACTATCTAGTCTAACTATTATCGACATAATCAAAATCTGTCCTTTCAGACTTTACTTCAATACTTCAAAATATACTTTTTAGTCAGCTAAATTGAAAAAAACAAATCCAAATAAATTCCTCCCCGTCTGTTTTCAGATCAAACTCCCGATTCACTTCTGTCGTCACGGGTCAACCGAGCTGTCAGTTCAAAACGACATCCCACGTGACACAAATCGCCAGATGCAGCTGACTGTGTCAAAACACAAGGAAAAACATTTTTAGTTGGGATAAACAAGTTTTCGTTGACGCGTTTAGCTTGACAGTTGTCGCTTAAATACTTTACTTGCTTCCACAAGCAGTTTTTCCCCCAATCAAACTGTGAGATAACGGCACGCATTACTTTTAAACGCTGACGTACATGCGACTATCATAAAATCAAAATCTAAAAACATTAACTTCGCTATCTAGTCGAAGGATTATTGCATTAACAAAACTTGGGCCGTATACAGGGACTTCTGTACTCGAGATCGAAAGTACTCGTTTGAGTCTCTAATGAAGACCAAACCAATAATTTTTGCCCGTTATTTTAAAGTCCAAAAGTCCTGGTCGTCATTGCGCACGGTTAGCGATTTTTAGTTGTCAAAACAAATTTTCCACGTGAACACAAAATCGCAGATGACATGTGACCTTTGTCCAAAACACCATTTAGCGAAACATCCTCGCCACCCCATTTTTAGTTGGCGATCAATAGAGCGCTCGCGTTAGTGACCAGCGGTTAAGCATTGCATTCACGGATATGTCTTTAATAATCTAACTTAAGAGATCAAGAAACATTAATTTTAAAACGCTGACAAATACATCTACTATCTAGTGTACACTCATAAACTTCTAAAAACATTACTTCTACTATCTAGTCTAACTATTATCGACATAATCAAAATCTGTCCTTTCAGATTTTGCTTCAATACTTCAAAATATACTTTTTAGTCAGCTAAATTGAAAAAACAAATCCAAATAAATTTTTCCCAGTCTCTTTTAAAAACCAAACACCCGATTCACTTCTGTCGTCACGGGTCAACCGAGTTGTCAGTTCAAAACGACATCCCACGTGACACAAATCGCCAGATGCAGCCGACTGTGTCAAAACACCATTTAGCGAAACATCCTCGCCACCCCATTTTTAGTTGGCGATCAATAGAGGCTCGTCGTTGACCCGTTGCATTTGACCGAGTTCGTCGAATACCTTAGCAATGCCATTATCGGAATAATTCAATAAATTTGATGATATAAAATACAAACATTTTTTCTCCTGACAATTAACATTGCTTATTATCTAGTTGTATTGCATATAAACTTTCTAAAACATTTTCTTCTGCTAATCTAAGTCAACCCTTTTTTGGACATAATCAAAAAGTTGTCTATTCAATATACTTAATACTAATCAATTTATTCTTTTTGTTAACTAAATTGAAAAAACAATTTTAGAAATAAATTTTTCATCTTTTAAAAACCAACACCGATTTCACTTCTGTAGCATTCACGTTCACGAGTGTAGATTTTCAAAACTAATACCATACCGGACACAAAACACAAAATGCGCACGTGACGTTTAAAAACACATTTGCGGAAAACCTCGACCACCTCACTTTTTCTTGCTGATCATGAGCTTTTTACGCATTTAGATTGAGCGTTCTCGTTAAGTACGGCATTCTAACGAATATTTGTTAATATATCTAACCTAGGAATTACAAGATCGAAACATTAATTTTTTAACGCATGCAATAAATATATATCTATAACTCAAAAACATTAACTTTAAATAATAATTCTAAATATTAATGAATAACAAAAAATCTGTTCCTTTTCAGATTTAACCAATACTTCAAATCCTTTTTAGCCAGCTAAATTAAAAAACGAAAGCTAATCAAAATAAAAAAATTCTCCCGATCTATGTTAAAAAAAAAGAATCAAATACCTATTTCACTTTCTGTCGACCGTCACCTTCTAACCGAGTGTCAATTTACCAAAAGCTAATCCAACTTAAAAAATCAAATTGCAAGATACTATGTAAAAAAAAATTAAACAAAGATCTAAGCAACTAATTTTATTTTCACAATTAGAGCTCTCAAGTGTAGTTATATTCAATTGTATACCGTCTTCGTAAATACTTGATTTGCACTTGTTCACGGAGATATGTGCCTTTAATAATCTAACTTAAGAGATCAAGAAACATTAATTTTAAAACGCTGACAAATACATCTACTATCTAGTGTACACTCATAAACTTCTAAAAACATTACTTCTACTATCTAGTCTAACTATTATCGACATAATCAAAATCTGTCCTATCAGACTTTACTTTAATACTTCAAATATACTTTTTAGTCAGCTAAATTGAAAAACCAAATCCAAATAAATTTTTCCCAGTCTCTTTTAAAAACCAAACACCCGATTCACTTCTGTCGTCACGGGTCAACCGAGCTGTCAGTTCAAAACGACATCCCACGTGACACAAATCGCCAGATGCAGCTGACTGTGTAAAACACCATTTAGCGAAACATCCTCGCCACCCCATTTTTAGTTGGCGATCAATAGAGGCTCGTCGTTGACCCGAATTGTATTTTAAGTTTAACCGAAAAGAGTTGCGTCAATGCCTTAAAGTCAATGCCTTATTTTGAGAAATAATCAAATAAAGTTGTGATTGCAATATAAAATACAAAAGCATTTTCTTTCTTTCCTTGCGTCAATGCCTTAGAGTCATTGCCTTATTTTGAGAAATAATCAAATAAAGTTGTGATTGCAATATAAAATACAAAAGCATGTTCTTTCTTTCCTTGCGTCAATGCCTTAGAGACAATGCCTTATTTTGAGAAATAATCAAAAAAAGTTGTGATTGCAATATAAAATACAAAATTTTCTATTCCTTTCTGTTTAACTAAGATCTTACGATGAACACAAATTTAGTGAAACAAATTGTTTCATATAAATTACATATTTGGCATTTTGTAGCATTATCCTACGTCCATATGTTAAATTTTCAGAATAACATAATAAAAGCCATATATCCGAGTCCTAAAACAAAGATAGCGTACACGATATGCCGTTTCATAAACAGACGAAAAACTATTTCGGGAATAACCTACACCCTTCGACTTTTTCTTTGTTTTCTTGCTATTTTATGCATTTAGTATATTTAATCAAAGTAGGGACATTCTTAGAAAAATATTTAAGATTGACTATATACAATAACCACTAGCGAATTACAAAGTTTATTTTCGCAACAACATTAAACCTTTTTCTTACGCATGCATAAATATAAATCTATACCTGAAAAAGCTAATTAAAATTTAAATAGAATAAAATATCTAATGAATATCTAAAGATAAAATAAAAAAAATCTCGTATAAAAGTAACTAAATTTTCATTTACACCAATTAGAGCCTGCAAGCCTTTCTTACGCATGGATAAATATAAATCAATACCTGAAAAAGCTAATTAAAACT
>CM033272.1:38266664-38279164 GCA_019343175.1 Oedothorax gibbosus
TTTGAGTCATTTAAATCACTGTTGCCAAATCAACAATGGCATGAGAAACTTTATTTATTTAAACATATTTGAAGCAAAATAATATTTTCATGAATCAGTTTGGAATGACGTCATAAAATGTAGCACAATTTGATTCTTTGATTATTCATTAATTATCTAACAAGAAAGCGGCAAGGCATACTTTTGCATGCAATTTTGCTAAGTTTTAATTTACATTTCTTATTTTTTTAATGCAGTTTGGAGTTTCATTACTTTTGTTATTAATAAATATTTAATTATTCCTCGAACTACAAAGAAATCGCGAGCAGACGATAAATAATGTTTAATTGATTTGCGAAATAATAATAAGGAAAATAGTTGATTTTGGCTTTTAGAAGTTTAAATTATTAGCTGGATGCTGTGTTTCGATTTTTTTTTCTAATATGTATAAATCTAGTGTAGAAACGGCTGTTGATGATATTTACTGTTAGAAACCTAGTTTTTTCCCGATTAGAACTTCAGTAAGTATTTAAGTAACAGGAAAGTAGGCTATTTTAGTTCTTTATGAACTTCTTGTTGTTTTAAAAAAGTGCACTGGTTCTGATTGCATCTGTAGAAATTGTTTTTCCTTTGGGATAATGCAATTGAAAACATTTTTTTGTAGAAGTTGTTTTTCTTTTGGGGTAGTGCAATATCAGAAATAACATTTTGACCGTTAAAAATGTGCATTAATTATCATCAAAACTGCATTCGTAAGTGGTTTTTCTTTGGTGTAAATGCGTATAATTGCAGAGAAAAGTTAACCAGTCATTTATGTAAACTGTGTTTTTTTTTAATTGTTCAAACACAACTGACAATCGCAAGAAAAAACAATTATTTTAAAATTGTCCTCCTCTCGCATAATATATATTCTAAGCAATGATATGGGTATTGATCTGAAACATTGAAGAGCATATTGTGAACTACATTGCTTACTGCTTCTTGAACACTGTACTAACCACACTTTTGTACTAACCAGGCATTATTATTTAGTGACAATAAAATTTTGTATGCCTGCGTGCAGTCTGTGCTGCTCCTTGAACACTGTACTAACCACACTTTTGTACTAACCAGGCATTATTATTTAGTGACAATAAAATTTGTGTATCTCCTCTCGCGTAATATATATTTTAAGCAATGATATGGGAATTATAAACATTGAAGAGCATATTGTGAACTACAATGCGTGCTGTTCCCTGAACACTGTACTAACCACACTTTTGTACTAACCAGGCATTATTATTTAGTGACAGTAAAATTTGTGTATTCTTTCAACACGATTTGTACCAATTGCGAAAAACACCACTTTTTTGCATTAACAGTCTTCTGTATTTCTGCACTCTTTCTGCAGTATTTCTGCACTCTTAAAACAAAAGAGTGAAATCCACTCCTATACGGGAAGTGCATTTTCGGCACCGGAAAAGAGTGGAAATTAACTCAGACTTGAGTTAAAAACGCTCGTTTTAAGAGTGTAGGACGTAGATTGTTTTCTTTTATTTCTTTTACCCACTCCGAAAGAAGAGTGAAATCCACTCCTATAGGGGAAGTGCATTTTCAGCACGGAAAGGAGTGGAAATTAACTCAAACTGAGTTAAAACCGCTCGTTTGTTTTAAGAGTGGGAGTTTAACAAATGTAACTGTATAATAGAACCACGATATTTTTTTTTAACATTGTCCCATTTTTAAACTTAAGTTGTGAAACACACAAACACATCCACCATTCTGAAACCCTTCATAAATTACAATTCATTTAATCTTTATCATTAGCACACTTAATCCACAGTTTATTTGGCTTATAATGTGGATCATCATAATGCTGTTATAATGATATGGATTACTCATTAGTAGTGAATTAGATTCATAATGCCAGTTTTGTGGCCTAATAAGGCCGAAAAAGATCATTGCAAATCCCTTTAACCGAGATAAGCGAGCAACATATGTTTACGATGATTTACTGATTAAATGACAAAGTATGGAGATTTCGTTAATCGTATACTTGTAGTAAAGTAAATATATCTCTAAAATAATAGCTTGTGCTTTAAGTTTGCATTTTATCTTATATTATTAAGAGTTGAATCTTATAATTGAATTTACACTGTTAAAAATTAGGCACTTTGTTTCACCAAAAATATGGTTCCTAGTAGCTGCAACGGCTGTGTGGTGAAACGTTAAACCGTATTTTTGGTATTCGGTTGAACCATTTATCAGGTTTTTGTTTTCAAATCCAGAAAAATGGTTCAACCAAACACCGAAAAAAAGGTGAAACATTTCACCACACAGCCGTTGCAGCTACTATGAACCAATATCATGGTGAAACCAAGCACAAAATTTTTAACAGTGTATAGCGGCTGTGGTTTAAAAATATATTAAAAACTCTGTTCTCTGAGAAATTCTTATGTACTTTTTATAAACTTAAAGGCCACCGTTTGATTTTTCACTTCATGCGCTACATAACTTTTATCTTTCTCGCTTTTTGGATGTCCATAAATATATAAAATAATCTTTAAAAGGAAGAAAGAAAACATATAAATATTTTATTAAAAGTGTAACTTTTGAATTGCACATGTTGCTCAGAAAATTTTATGGAAACTCGTGATTTTATATTTTATTAGTTAGAATGTCTTTTTTTTATTTAAAGTACAATAACAACTTTTATAAAGATAAAAATAATAATTAAAAAAGAATGGGGTTGTTTCACGGAGGATCTGGCAATAGCTCTGCGGTTTTGTTTTCATGTCTCTCGAATTACTGTTGTTTTGGTATTCGGGAGTAAGTTTTCGAAGAGAATATTTAAGTTGTTAATTTTTTAAAATTCCAACTTCTTTCAATGCAAGTTTTTCTTGATAAATGATTTAAACAACCAACAGCCCAGCAAGAAGTTGAAATTTTAAAAAATAACTAAGATAACTTATTCTTAGAAAACTCAATTTCGAATATCAACAAAAGTAATTTGAGAGACATGATAACAAAACCGCAGAGTTATTGCCAGATCCTCCTTGAAACAACCCCATTGTGAATAAGATTACTCCATTATTGGATTTATTAAACTTCCACTTTTATGTATTATTATTATTTTTACTTACAAATGAAAAACGGCTGTCTTGAAATACCATTTTTTTAACAACTTCCTACGAAAAGTGATCACCGTTTTATCCAATACTTTTACGTAGATTAATGAATGTTTTCCTTCAAAGGAGAATCTACATTGATTCATGTTCGAAATCTCTATCAAACAAGAGAAACTTAAAAAAAAAAAAAACAAGCACAGAAAATCTAAACCAAGTCATTAGTCAAAGTTGCTGTAAGATTTGCTTGTTACTTGAAAGGCAAATACTTATAAAATATACTGAGTAATGATTCTTGGTACAGAACTTTATGTTGCAAGTAATTTTTAGAACACTCTTCCTGAGTACATTAATAACAGTGCTTGGAGAATTCAAAAATTTAGAATTTCACGTTAACAAATGGAGTTCGCTTCAAAAACAAAACTACCAAAACATATCTTGGTTTTGTAAATTTATTTGAAAAAGGATTAAAAAAATATTTTGAATTTATTACTGGGACACATTTAGTATAAATTTTTTTTGGCTTTTTTCGATTGGAATACACATCTTTTAACAAATGCAGAAATCATGATGAGAAGTTTTATCTTGACTATTCATTTTCTGATAAATACATTCAAAACTTCAATACCATGATATTTTAAAGGAAAAATGATGGTAACTATAAAGTTGGTCAACTCACTGGAAACGGGTGAGGGTCTCTTTAATTGTTTAACTCCATATGACAGAAACGCTACTATTTTTCAATTTCAGCCTTACAATAGTAAAATTTTGTGTTTTTTTTTACAGATTTTCGAACAATACGGTTTTTTTATCCATCGCAATGCAGATGAGTGAAAACTATTGTAATACTTTATTTGTTATTAAAAGTTATTTTAACAATAAAGGAATGATGAGAGAAATTTTCAATGTCTTGTTTTTTAAAGGCAATGGGTTTTATATGAAAATTTGCAAAGAAAAATGTTTAGCACCAGGAATATTTCCACAACAGAGCAAGAGTTAAGGGGATACGGCACCCAAAAATTCGTCAAAATATCGATTTTTTTCTTTTTTATTTACTACATTTTTCTGAACATTTACTGAAAGTTTCATAATGATATCTTTTGTAGAAAAAAAGTTATTAAATATTTTCTGGAGTTACATTCCTATAAGTTTGAACACGTATTTCGTCTGCTTCCAACCTTTTTTCTCGGTTTAGCGTTTTTCAATTTTTGTGTTTAATAAATCCTTAAGGCTTTTTTCTAATTAAGTTAGAATTTTGAAATTTTTAACCTGTTTATTATATATATGGTGCACAAAATTGTGCATGGAATAAGGTCAACTACGTATAGTTGCTTTTCAAAAAAATGTTGAATTCAATAGTTTGTATTTTTTTGTGATTTTCAGTATAAATACATGTTACTTCTTAACTGTAGCTCACATTTTGAAATCCATGTGCAGTTCTTGAACACTTAGTACTAAAAACCAACTATAAAAGTTTGGTGGAATTATTCTCAAAATTAAAAGAGGAGTAGCGTTTTAGACAAGTTCAAAATTTTGACTTTTTTTTTAAATAAATGAAAAACTACTTGTAAATATTTGTTTTTATTGCTAGAAAATGTTTATTTAGTGTGAAAATTATATAAAACCACTATAATTTACAAGTTTATTTTATTATTTCTAGAAATAATGTTTTGGGTACAGTATCTCCTTAAAAAAATACTTCCTACAATCACGTTTCACCACTCCCAAAACTAAAGAAAGAGTCTCACGTAGTAATTTTACCGAAATAACAGAATCCAACCCATTCTTCCATTAATCCAACCAACTTCGGAAACAAACGACATTCCATCAGTAACAAGGCCCCAGGAACTCACGGGGTTTCTGGTGAGAAAACTGTTTTAGGACACTGTTTGCTTGAAATTACTTTGAATTGGTAGCAGATCGATAAGCAAAAGATTACTTTTGGTTGTAAGTGGGGGGCAAAGTCCCTTGACACTGGAAGATTTAACGCGGGGGTAAAAAGTGTCGTTAAAAAAATTGGATGAAAAAATGTTGGATTGGATATAATTCTACGTGGCGGTATTTAGAATAACAAGATACTCTGGAATTGGGGTTTCTTTTGGATTTTGTTTCTGTTGGGATAAATTCAGGATTAAAAAAGAAATACAAATTCTACAAAGATGTTAAATAAGATGAAATACTGCCGGGAGAAAAATAATCACGTTTGCACTGTAAGGCTATGTCCTGACTACGCCACAAATGCCACAAAGGCAACAAATGCAACAAATCTTGGCGACTTGGCAGAGTCATCCCCCAGGCTATTGCATCGCTTGGCGCCCTTGGCGGTCGCCAAGTTTTTTTGCATTTGTTACCTTTGTGGCATTTGATGTCGAAATAAGGACATGGCCTAAAGACATGATCGTTTAGATTATCCACATCACGCCACTATGCACTGGCTCGGGACTTTTGACTAAGCATATATAACGAGTACGTATGTCGCAGTGTACTCAGGACACATGCGGAAAATCACGCAACACAAATATCAATTTTACATGTTTCCATATCCACAAAAATCTTTAATTTCCGAGATTCTAAGCGACTCGAATTTGTTCCTGGACTTGGAGACTTGTGATTTCATGGAGGTGGTGTAGCTCAGCTACACCCTGGGATTAGTAACACTGTTAAAAATGTTGTGCTTGGTTTCACCATGATATTGGTTCCTAGTAGCTGCAACGGCTGTGTGGTGAAATGTTTCACCCTTTTTTCGGTGTTTGGTTGAATCATTTTTCTGGATTTGGAAACAAAAACCTGTGTAATGGTTCAACCGAATACCAAAGATATGGTTTAACGTTTCACCACACAGCCGTTGCAGCTACTAAGAACCATATTTTTGGTGAAACAAAGTGCCTAATATTTAACAGTGAACAACAACACAAATATCCATGCCCATATGCTTGGATTCGAAGCCGGGACCTGCTTGGACAGCTTCCTGACTTTTCAGCCGCCTAGTTGGCGTTGGTTACTCGTTTTTGGCGACGTCGTAACCAATATCGCTATGGTTTCCCTTCAATATGCAGTCATTTTAGAACACCTTCAAAAGTTGATTTCTCAATCTTGAATCTTTTTAATAGCAATAACTAAAACAGTGTCTTTAATAACGAGATTTCTCACAAGAACATGACATATTTAACAATAACTGCAGTTATACTTCTTTGTCGGAAGATCGAAAGTAAATGTCTCGATTTTATTGAGGTAACTGTTACTTTTTCGAAAAACAATTCGAATGCAGTTATTTTATGGTCTGTAATCGATTGTTTTATTTTTCATCTCTTGATGATGTCTGCCGATGATACCCAGTCAATCAATTCTTTCGTCATTTTTATTGATATTTTATTCTTTAAATGCACAAAAAAAATATACTAGATGCAACTATAAAATGATTCTATAGTCCTATGTGTGTAATTTATCTATCAGGAACACGATTCGAGGACCAAGAAAGAAAAAATAAATACCCAAGCGAAAAATGCTGGAAGCTTTTTGAAATTGTTTTTCTAATGGTAGGAATATGTTTCTTAAAAAGACTTTTTCCCATCAAATTTTTATAGGTTTTTTTGGAAGTGGAATAGAACATCGAAAAAAACTGTTAAGTGTTTCGAAAACGCTTTCGAATGTAAAGAAACGTGTTTACGTTTCTTGTTAAAAAATAAATATTTCTCAAAAATAAATTTGCTTCAGAACTTTTTGACTAAAATCGATCGTTGAATCAAATTCGTTTTAACTTTAAAATTGAATATTAGTTTTGCATATGTGATATTTAGGTATTCATTTGAAATTTGAAATGGATATGTAAAATAATGATACTCAGTCTATGGGGGTAGTAAGAAAAGGCCAGAAAGTTGTCGTGCAATCGATGAATCGAAAAAATTGTGTTAGGTACTTTAAGGTACATATTAAAACAAAAACAATTAAATACATCACCATAGAATTTTTTTTACTAAAATAAAAACTAGGTTAAAATTTTAACGTTTTTGAACCATCAAAGTAATAATTGCATTATTTCTGTGTGGAAATTTTCTGCAAAATTTATATTTAATGCCTTATTTAATCATTTTTAAACAAATTGCAATAATTAAAAACACTATTTTTCTTCAGATTATGTCTGCGAGCTAACCTTGAGATATAGTGACGCAAAAATATTTTTTGATTCAACTGATAATTAAATGCTTGTTTCTAAATAAATTACCATTATACATTAATATAAATTATTAATTCTTGTGTAGAAATGATTGAAGAATATTTGTACAAAAAATGGTTTATAAATCAAAATAATATTAGGTGTGATACAAAGACCTAAACAATAGGTTAAATTTCATCATTTTATGTTGTCGTAGACTACCCAGTGCCCTTAAACCATGTATTCACAAATATCAGGTCTTGTTACAGAGTGTTGTTGTGTTGTTATGATTACAAAGTGAATGTTTTTATGTCACAATTGTTTTTTATTATTTTTAAAACTTGGTGTATCGAAAGAACAAAAAAAATACAAAATATAGACAAGTACATATGTTTTACATAAATCCGTTAAAAACAAACAAAAGTTCTCAAAGGAATTTATTTTTTTAAAATACATTTGAATTATGTAAATTTATTTTATCTCAGTAAAACTACACTCCTAAACCAAAAGAGTGAATTTGTCACTAAAAAAAAGAACGAAATATTTTTCAACAACGTTCACTCCTTTTGAGCGTGTTTTCGCTCAAAAAAGAACACTTTGCCGAAAACGAGCGATTTTAGAATCACTTTTAATAGAGTGAAGGACAAATTCACTCCGTTTCAAAAATAATTTCAATTCGTATTTTAAAAAGAGCGATTTTAAAACGGTTTCATTGGTCCAATTTAGTCTTGTGAAGCAAGACGGCGGGATTCTTCGAAGAAGTCATTCGCGCCATCTTGTCTAGAACCGGTTGGGTGATTTCTTTCTTGTTTTATTATTTCGTTTTTGTTTTGTTACAATTGTGACGGGTTTTTTCTTATTTATTTCTCTCAATGGCATAAATAATCGATGGCAATAATAATGGCAATTTTCTATTAAATACGGTTAAAAAAAGCAATAAAAGTTCTCAAAATTAGAAGGAAATCACTCATAGTAGTTTTAGTCTACACTGTTAAAAATTTTGTGCTTGGTTTCACCATGATATTGGTTCCTAGTAGCTGCAACGGCTGAATGGTGAAACGTTCCACCATATTTTTGGTATTAGGTTGAACCATTTCTCAGGTTTTTGTTTCCAAATCCAGAAAAATGGTTCAACCAAACACCGAAAAATAGGTGAAACATTTCACCATTCAGCCGTTGCAGCTACTAGGAACCAATATCATGGTGAAACCTAGCACCAAATTTTTAACAGTGTAAAGAGGAGCTGAAAAAAGCTATTCAAAAAGGAATGAAAAGACACTCAGCTGGCATACAAAATTAATCAAAAAGGAGCGAAAATGGCAGATTAGAAAGGAGTGAAAGCGGCTTATCAGAAAGGAGTGGAAAAACCACCCCGCAAATCAAAAGAGTGAAATTCACTCCCATAGGGAAATTGCATTTTCAACATTGGAAAGGAGTGAAAATTAACTCAGACTGAGTTAAAATCGCTCGTTTTTTTTAAGAGTGTAAATTGCAAAGGTTTTTTTTCTGTGAGAACTGAAGACTTTTTTTACAATTACAAAGAAAATTAAACTGTAATAAAAATAATTATTCAACATTTCATAATTTGATACTTAATTAAATTTCCTGATGGATTACTCGTTAATAAAGAATGTTTTTATTACTTATAGATTTTAGTAAACCTAGTTATTTAAATGGAGTGTTTTCAAGTGGGTTTGTGAGTGTTTGTTTTAAAAATAGTAAATGTTTTCTAATTATAGTAAGAGCTTTTCAAACTTTTTTTATCGTCATGCTTTTAGAAACCAAAAACTCTTATGTATTTTGAAGAGTAATTGGGTTCGATAAAATGCTCATCTTAAGATTAAATGGGATTATTATTTTTTGGACTGTGCAGAAAAAAATCCAATGGTATAACGTTGATAGAGATTGATTCTTTTTTTTTTCTAGTGAAAGGATTTTTAAGGATTAAATAGCGAGGTGGAGATATCTTTTCAAAACATTTCTCGAACTATAGCGACCCTAAATGCATTTTTTGAATTGTTTCAATTAAGTCTATTCAAATGAAAAATAATTATAGCAAGTTAAAATAAATTAAATGGTTACATGAAGGTTTACGTAATATTTTTTTAAAAGTTGAAATAACTCAAAGACTGGACAAATAATATGCAAAATAAGTGATTATGAATGTAACTGATAAATCTAATATTTTAATAAAGATCTATATGAAAAATTATATATAATTGAGACATAATAAATGAAGAAATACCAAGAAAATTATCAGATTTAAGTTATCAGATCAAGTTAAACCATAAACCACAATAAATTCTTTTTGGAAGATAGATTATTGTTTTGTAAGAATTTTGAAATGTGATTTCTTACACACTACAATTTCCACACAAAAATAGTTAAATAGTTCATTTCTTACACACAAAAATAGTTATCAATACTTCTAAAAACTTATAATAGTCCACGTATTGGACTGTTACCAAATAAACGTAGTAGATTCAGACAGATGACAGATGACAATGTTCGAAAACACTTTAGCTTCCACACTACGTATAACGTAAAAAGTAGAAGGTATTATATCGTTCGTATGTCTGTCTTTCTGTCTGTCGTCTGTCTGTCCGTCACCACTTCATGCCAAACTGAAATGCACGCAAGCGTTATACGTCAAAAAATCAGCGCATCGATTAGAATAATGAAATTTCAGAAAGAATTCGAAGTACTTCAATTTTAAAAACTGCAAAATTGCATCTCATTTAAAAGCACAGGAACCATTTTTAGAATAATCCATTGCCATTCGCAACAATCGCTCAGAACTTTATTCTTTTAGACAATAAATTAGAATAAATTATTTTTGCGACATCGATCAGTTGAAATGACTCAAAATTTTTCACTACGAATTCTTGTATGTTTCTTAATACTAAAAAGAGAGTGTCTGATGTCTGGATCGTAAAGACCTACTATACTGCCTCAGAAATTTCAAAATTTTAAGATAGATCCCATTAATACCAACTTAAGCACCGAGGCTTAGTTTTTCATATTTGTTCCATCTTTTGAGAAATTCTAATTTCTGAAAAATACACACTTCGCTCAATCCGATCATATTTTCCTTTGTTGCCATTCGACAGATAAATTAAGTACAAATAATTAATTGAAATGCTTTTATTTTCTTGTATTCTTCAAACTAAATTAAGATGAAAAATAATGAACGGCAATGAGCTAAATGTTTTTTAAACCCATAATGGAGTTTTGACGTGAAATACGTGTTATACAGTTATGGTAATTTAATTATCAGGAATTACGATGACAGTATAATCTATGGGAATTTTTGTGATATGAGATATGAGCATTTATAGTGATGAAGTTTATTTTTAATTAAAGCAATAAAGTAACAGGATTTATATTTTAAGTGAACAGGTACAAGCAAAGCTTATTCATTAGCAATTAATGACCATATCTTGGATCGATTGATATCTTTTAGTCCGTACGAAGAAGGTTTTTTGCTAGTATAAATATTTTATTCATTTAAAAGCGATGAATGTTAAATTTTTACTTTTTGAATATAAATTAATTTTGCAACGATAAGTAATAGTATGAATTTCGAAATAAATAAATTAAACTACAAATTTAGCATGTAAATGTTTCTATAGAATTAATGTGTGTTTGGCGAATTTTACTGTTTTAACACAACTGTGTGTGGAAGGGTTAAGTAAGATTCTGTTCAACCTACTTGTTAATGTTTATGTTGTATAAAAAGTTTCACTCGTTTTTTTTCGCTTTCATCGTTTAACATTTTACATTAGGGTACACCTGCTCGCTATCGCTCGCCACCCGGGAACTGCTTGCGCAGGTCGCTTCTCTGCTCACCGTACATGAAATTTTCGGTCTATGTTTAGTATCTATTTAAATAAAATTCGGTTAATCTAAATGAGCATATCTGGCAATTTTTTTCCAAATATGGTAACCCCGCCAAATCAGTATTATGGCAACACTTAGCGACGAAAATCAGGCAGAATCGCAATAGATCGTTTTTTAAGCGAAATTTTAATCCGAATCTATTTTATTCTATTTTTTATTAATTGTATGCTTAATGATTGTAAATTATTAGTTTCTCATTTTAAATAAATTAATCAGCACTTTAATGTTTTACGTTTTTGTTAAATCTGTTATGAATTCTCCATATGGTACGTTCATGTTTATTAAGTTTAAATTTACAAAATACGAAACCATCAACCTGCTGCATATTTTTATCGATTTGCACATAAGTATTCATCTCAAATATCTCAAGAGTACACTGATAAGTTTATATTATGCCAGTCTTTAAAAATTTTAACACCTTTCTTTGTTAAAAAGTCCTTAAAAATAAAACCAACAAACGTTTTTCTAACAAGATTTTCAGTTTCTAAATCCATAATATAAATCAAGTGTTCTATATTTTCATAAAACCTTTATAGGAATTTTAAGTAACTTAATTTTTTTAAGTAACTTGATCAACTAAGATCCATTTGTAACTAAATTGGAAACCGTGGTAGCCGTTAACGCTTAGAAACTCTGTTTTAAAACAATGTGAAATTTTCTTTTTCAACTATGAAATAACGTAAACAAATATATTGACGTAACTGGATTTTGGCAAACCACGTGCATTCCACGCGTTTTGTATTAATTTCAGTTGAACGGAGTTACAATTTAAGTTTTCATACATTAACGTCGTAGTTTTACGCCAAATCTGGTTTCAACGACAAATTGGTATTATGGCTACCTTTGGCGAAATTTGCAAATGCATTCCCAATTTCTAATTGCCATCCATTTAAAAATATCCATTCAAATCTCAAATGCATATAATTTATGATGAAGATTTTTTTATACTAATCTTTTATTAATTATATTCTTAACGATTTTAAATAATTATTTACTTTAATTTTAATTCAATTCTTCGGCATTTTAACGTTCCACTTTTTTTTTTATCATAAATCGTTGTGTTTTTATTCAAAAAGCTGTTTTACTGCCGTATCGAACAATGTTTTGCACACAATATTTATGGTTGTTTTTCATTTTTTGGCCTTATTGCAACCATTCCCGGAATTGTCAATCCTTGTGTTAATTCGTAGTGCTTTTCTAAAAAAAAATACATTCAATGTTTTTCTGCCGTATCGAACTATGTTTTGTACATAATATTCATAGTTATTTTTCCCTTTTTCAAGCCATTCCTGAAGAAACACTTTTTTGTTGTTTTCAGTCGGCCATTTTGAAATTAGTAGTATTTTTGTTCATTTCGATTGTTG